>CM059188.1:16544882-16912906 GCA_030323885.1 Branchipolynoe longqiensis | reverse complement strand
CTCACGGTCAACCATTCAATGTTCGGGCCGTCTCTATCATCGTCGGTCGCTGGCTCCCTGCTGGGGTTTCCTCTCCTAGCCACGCTGCAGGCACTGAGAACCCTGAATCAACGATAAAACACACAACTCCGTCGCCCCCACATCCGTCTCTGGAGGGAATTCACACAATATTCGTGTTGTGTTTTACCGTTGGTATCAGGTCGTCGGCCTACGGTGGTTGCTTCTTGGGGTTTTCCGACCCAGGCACACCTGCTGTGCTCGAACCCATCACCCGAATAAATACAAAATTTATTCAACTTCCTCTGTGTCGGGCGGCAACCCACACAATATCCGTGTACAGCCCAAGTAGGTGATCTATGTGAGCTGGTTACACTCGCTGTCTGTGGGACTCACCTCCGAACTGTTACAACCTGCCTATGTATATAACGACACCCTGCTAAAAGCAAACAAAAATCTCAAAGTTCAAAGATTTAGTGCATTTGGCCATAAAAAAAAAATTGTCAAATATGCAC
The DNA here is from genome assembly GCA_030323885.1 of Branchipolynoe longqiensis. NCBI lineage: Eukaryota > Metazoa > Annelida > Polychaeta > Phyllodocida > Polynoidae > Branchipolynoe > Branchipolynoe longqiensis. The sequence continues at coordinate 16,912,394 of CM059188.1, read as the reverse complement.
GATCTCCTGCATATATATATAACATTCCACCACAAAAAATTGTTTATTCACAGTCTACTGCTTTCGCCTGAAACCTCCACAGAACACCTCCACACACGCCAAGCAGGTGCGTTTTGCTAACTCTTGCTCCTGTGGATCTGGGATGATTTCAAGCAGCCTAGTCTTCTCTCGGGTGTGTGATCGCAACACTCGGGTGTTGTGGCCCCCCTTTTTCCCACCCCCACGCACCACCGGTCGGCCAGTCAGAGGCCGGCGTGGGGTGAGTGGGTGGGTGGGGGATGGGCGTCCCACCCCCCTGGTGATAGTCCGGCGGTAACCCAACTCTCCGGCTGCATCCAGTGACTCACGGTCTGATGTACCGGGCGTCGTGTGAAGCGCTGTCGTGTCAGGCGAGGTCGGCAGCTGTGTCGCATCAGGCGAAGTGCCGAGCCGGGTCCCGTCAGGCGAATCTATGTCCCGGGGCGGCTGATCGACCCACGTGACCTCACGCTGTGTGCGCGTGTGCCCGGTGGGCTTGGCCCGGGGCGCCGTCACCATATATCGTTCTACCTCCCGCCACGCCTCCCTAGGCCTTGCCTCAGTGTCCGGCGTGCGGGGGGAGGGTGCGTGGCTCCTTTTACATCCCCGTGGGTGGTTGATGGCCATCAGCGGATCGGTGGCCGGCTTATCCTGGTGGCTCGGGTTCACAGGTTGGGCCGGATTCATGGGTTGAGCCGGGTTCATGGGTTGAGCCGGGTTCATGACCATTACCGGGCCAAGCCCGTCCCGCCCCAACACCTGTCCAGGATACTGGGTAAGCAAACACGTGCGAAACACACAAGTACCATCAGCCAAACCTTCAGTTTCACCCAGGCAATCACCATTACTCCTCCCACTCACACATGCATTACCATTTGTATGAGCGAACGCCCTCTGGCTGTCCTTGTCCTCTCCTGACTCCCCATGCACTTTCTGGCTATCTGTTGGGTTGCCCTGACCTGCATTTGCTGGGTCTATTCCTATGCTGCATCTCTCTCACCCCTATGCACTCCCCGGGATGAGTCAGTATACTTGGTAATTGCCCTTGGAGCTGCCCATATGGCAACTGGCCATTACTCTCCCTGTCAAACTGCTCATCCCTTTTGGTATGTGACTTATTCAGGGCATGTCTCTGCTGCAGCCTGTGCTTCTTCCTCTGACCCTGGGTCAACCTAGAGTTAATCAGATCCCATTCTATCTCACCATCTGCTAATTTTACTTGGTCTCTATTGACCACTCTTTTTCTTCTTTCTGGGCCCACCACAGTAACCACAGCTCCCCTTACATCTGTCACTATAAAGCCTGGATCAAACTGTTTATCCAATGGCCCTGGTTCATTAACTAACAATAATACTGCATCTCCCACCTTCAACTGCACTGCATTAGCCCTGTTGACTGCTCTGGCTGTATTATACTGTTTGCCAATGGCCCTGTTTCTCACTGCCTTTGGGAGTGAATCTGCCACTTCATCAATTCGCCTGGCTGCATTTGATGAAACTTCCCCAGTCTGTCTGTATATTAACTGTGACTGTGGTTTATTTGGATGTTTGCCAAACTGCCAATTAACTGGTGCCATATAGTAGACTACCCCTGCCATACTAGCACATGTAGCTTCTGTACCCAACCACATGTGCTCCTCACCATTCAGGATAATACTCCTATCCGTGTAGGACAGCACGGCATTACACTGCTGCATGACATCCGTCCCTATCAGGATATCATGCTGCAATTCTCCCACTACACAAAACTCACACTCAACTCCCCCCAGGGCGACCTTCCCCACTCCCCTTGTAGGAATCACATGTCCTGAAAGTGACCGAAGCTTCAATCCCTGCCTGAGCTTACCTCTGGCATATCCTCTTAATTTGAGAGCATTGTATACCTTAGTTTTTATCATACTTTTACTGGCACCAGTATCAATTAGACCTGAATATGAAATTCCGCCAAATTTCATCTGGATACATGGTCTTCGATCTGCTGCCTTGCCTAGTTTCCCGACTGCACAGGACCTGATTTCACTTGTATGGTCGGCCATACCTGCTTGCACCTTCTCCTCATGGGTAGGCACATAATCACGGTGATAGTTATGTGCACCATAACCATACCTGACCGTATCTCTCCCTGAGCCCTGGTGAGACTGTTGAGGGGTGTGCCCCCTTACTTGACGTGGCACCCTCCATCTCTCACCCCTATTCCCCTGATTATTTGTGGGAAGGGTTGGTGCAGTCTGCACCACCACTGTTGAAGGTGGTGCCGGTGCAACTGCCAACTGGGTGGCCTGGACTGGCCGCTGAGTGCGTTCTGCTATAAATTTCCTGAGGCTTTTTAACTCCCCCTGGATCATTTTTAATGCAGCACTATCTGCACTAGAGGCACCTGGTTCCACCCTGGCATGCCCTTCTATAGCCCCTATCTCCATGGGTTCCTCCAGTCTATGGGCCCCGGTCAGCCTGCCCCCTGGCCCTGAGAGGCCCTCTTCATTTTCCCTGGCTACATTCATGGCAGCCTCTAGGCTACCCGACTTGGCCAGGCGCACAGCCAACCTGACTACTGGCTCAATCAAGGAGTCCTCAAACTTCTTAATCACCATATCATGCACTGCGCCCATTTTTACCAACCCTTTCTCTGGCCAAGCTCTCTGAACCGCCGTACTGTATCGCATACAGTACGCCGACATCAGCTCCCCTTTCTCCTGCTTTAGTGTGAACACTATATCAACTAATGCAGTGGCTTCCCTAGCTGTCAAGAACAGTCCAACCAGGCGCTCCCTGACCTCCTCCCATGAGCTATCTGCATCATTCTCATATACTGAGTATATGACCTCATGGAGGTTGCCCTTGGAGTGGCTGAGTGCAAACTTTACTACATCCACTCCCCTTGCCCCAGCCACTCTACCTGCTCTGCCTACCTGCTCTACCCAGGTCCTCAACACTCCCAGGTCTGACCCATCCACAGTGGCTATCTGTCTTCCCTGCTCCCTGAGATCCCTTACAGCTCGCTCTTCTTCTTTAAGTCTATCTCTTTTCATGGCCAGCCGCTCTTCACCCATTATCCTATCTCGCAGGAGTTGTGCCTTCTCTTGCTTGAGACTGACTCCAAACTCCCTCGTTTCTCTAAGCAACTTAGACTGGGATTCTAACTGCCCTGCTGCATATTTGGTTAAATATAGCAACTGGTCCCCATCTGCGGGTATCTGTCCTGCTGCTACCCCATTTGCGAACCATTCAGCAAACCCCCTATTAAATGCTGCTTCTGCCATGGTGATAGCGGTGCTGTTATCTGGCACAATGCCCCTCCTTCTATCTAAGTCACTGTCTCTGGAAGCTCGGAAGCTGTCCCTGGAAGATCTGAACCTATCCAGTTTATTTCTTTTATTTACTCAAGGTTACTTTAAGTACAGTAAGGCAGCGCTGTATATTAAAACCAATATATATCGACCCACCGACGTTCAATTCGCGCCGATTTATCAATATATATCACACAACTATACAGACCGACATACCAACGTTCAATTCCCACCTTTCTTATTGATATATATCAAAAACAATAGATACCAATTTAATTCAACACACCCGACAGCTTCCAGTTTCTACTCCCCTACACACACACACACAGGGTTTGTTTACATCTAGGGGTGGGTGCCTGTGGCATGTGGCCCCCCTACACACAGTCTAGTCAGGGTGGGTCGGTTTCAGTGCTGGGTGCAACCCCCACTATGTTAAGGGTGCATACTCACTTGGGAAACATACAATTTGTCAAAACCAACACCCTATTTTTGGTCTGATTTCACCTGTGTAAGTTAGCTACCTGTGTCCTTACCACCTCATCATCAACTGCAATTGAATATCCACTCTATTTAACAGGACCTGCTCCCTGAAATGACACATCTCCAACCCTTTTCTGACTATGCCTCTTTAATCTAGAGTGGGTGCGCCTGGCTGCTGGATGCAGCCCCCCCAGCTCTCTCCCACACACACGCACTCCCCCACACCCCTGCCGGCCGAACCAGCCAGTGGGTGGTGTAATTGATACATGCAGGCTCTCAGCTCACACACACACACACACACACAGTCCTTTTGAGTCCCGCTGGCCGTCTCTACACGGCGGTGGGTGGTATGCTTGCCGCGTGCACTCTCTCAGCTCACCCACACCCACACACACACACAGACCCCTGCGAGTTGTTTACAAGTGGTGAGTGTGCCTTGCTGCGTGCGGCCTCCCTCCACACACACACTATACTCTGCAGTCAGTTTATCCTGGTAAAATATCCTAGAAACAGGGGTGCGACTACCAATACTCTATTAGTCACTGCCCCCTCGCCACTCCTCTTTACTAGCTACCTGGTTCTTTTATCCTTTCCTGCTTTATTTCACCAATAAAATACGTTAATTTACCATTAAATACGTTACTTTAAGAATAAAATACGTTAATTTGCTATTAAATACATTATTTTAATCGAAAACTGGACGAGAAACGGACAAAAACTGACTGAGCGCCGAATTTAACAATATATAAATTTCTACTGGCCTCGTACCCTTGTGCGCTTCTGGCGGCGGCGCGCGCACACTCCTAACTTCAACTATATATAAATTTATACCCGAACCGTCGGCGCCGCACCCCCTACTACCGGCCTTCCCGACTTTCACTATATCTAAATTTATATGGTTCTTTCAATCCGAACTGGCGGCGTCGCACTCCCCTAATCACTTTTTGATTAGATATGAAGTTACCATCGCGCGCCCACCCGATTTAATTCTTTCTGATTGCAATTAGTTTTCATGTAATTCTATATATCGGGCCAGAACAGGACGAAAAACGGACTAACTGCCTTACTTAAATGATACTTATACCCATCACCCGACCAGAACCTGCACAAGCAAAGCGGACACAGCACATCCTAGCACTCTATCTTATCCTTGTGGTCTCCATACCCCCACACCCCTACAGACATACTTATGCACACAACACACACATCCCAACACACATTCCTTTGTGTTTTGTGTATTGTATGAGTGCAGGCGGTGTGTATGCCATGTGGTTGTGTTGCCTTGGTTACATACATACTTATATCAACAATAGTATCAACACATATATATTAACGTTCACACATTCACACATGGCGGTACACTGTGTCACACCCATGTCGACACCCCAGCATCCCAAAACAAGTGATAAAGGCAACCGGACCTTACCCGGACCTCGGTGATGGGTTTGGCTGTCATTTGTCATCGCGGCTGTCATCGCAGCACGTCCCCCCGGGCGTCATGCAGCACGCCCCCGCAGCACGGCTGCCACGCAGCACATCTCACGGGCATCACGCAGCACATCTCTCCTCATCGCAGCAGGTCTCTCGTCACCGCGGTGCATCTCTCGTCCTCGTGAGTTCTTCAGTCATCTCTGAGAATCATCTCAGAGTCTCATCGTCATGGTCGCCAATTATAGAATCACGGATGCTCTGCCGCTGTGAGCACCCCATGAGACTACAAAACTCTCCCCTTCATATCACCTGTGATGCCATTAGCCTAATCAAACCAACTCATGAATCAGTACTGAAAAGAGGAAGGAAAACTAGACACACAAATGAACAGTGAATAAGTTGTGCTTTATTGGAGCAACAACTACTGTCCATTCCCCTACATGTGACCTAGCACCCTCACTCCTCACCTTCTGTCCACACTAATTCTCATTACCACTTAGCCTGTATACTGAAAGCAGTGCCCACAGCCCATGGGACAGGAGTCCTATGGCTGTGGATACACTCAATTTGAATAGGTGAATTTAGGTAGCATCAGACAGAGTGTCTGGGGTTCCTGCTCAAGAGTACGTGTGCTTCACTCCAGAGCCAGGACTAGAGTGCCGGTGCCCAGGATGCCTGGAGCATCGATCCTTCATTTACAAAATGCGGTGCATCTCCTATATTTAGTGTGGTCAGTTAGTCAAGGCAGTGTAGGTGACTGAGCAGTCCCACCGTCAGCCACTCAGGCGGCCCCACAGCTGGGGTGGGAGCCCAAACCCCCAGTGGAGCTGGCTACCACCTTACTCAGCTGCAGTTGCCGCCCCGAGTGTATATGCAAATGAGGCTGAGGTTGGGCCTTCCTTATGGTCACAGGGGTGAACCAGCAGTTGGATACAGTTACATTCATATATATATATCCATATATATAGACCAAGAACGTCCCTCCTTGGTGATGGTACATGCCTAGAACTACACATAGGAAATTTCCACCCCTTTGGCAGTTTCCCCTAGAACACAGCTCCTTCTTAATCTTAGGCAGCATGCATGAACATATATTTCACATAGTCTATTATCATATCATACTGTGATTAGGCATCATTGCTTTTTAGTTTACATAACCTTGTCCCCCTCTGTCATGCACTAATAAAGATGCTCCCTGCCACTATATAATTCTAAACCGAAAATCCGTATATTTTTACATACCGTTTTAGCCCTAAAAATCGGGAATCACAATCGGTAAGTGTGCTAGGGGAGTGCACACCTCACAACTTTTGGACAGTTTTAGATCGTATACGGTAGGTGGGTGCGGAAAAACGATCGTATTCGCTAGGTGTGTACCTAGCATAAGGCTGCTGGTTCCCGGCGCCGACACACTTTCAAACTCTGTCCATGTAAACGCGCCTCAAACGCTTCATATAAATCGCTTGGTCTAGATTGTTTCACAATTCCCGTGTAAACACGGCTATTGTCAATGGTGGTGAAATATCTCTAAAACCACACCTATAAACAAATCGCGTGGTACACATATAGAAAACAACTTTACCAAAAAACATATTAACCATTGACAATGCCTTGAGTTTGAGTCTATGCACACGGCTGAACACGGTGTCGCAGTTTCAGCGTATAGACTCAAACTCAAGGCATTGTCAGTGGTCTTGAGCAATCTTCATACAGAAAATACAGCAAAAGTGAAATATCTCTAAAGCCGCGTTCACACGGGCAATGCAAATCGATTCGTACAAATCGACTTAACCTAGTTCGCCTCACATTTCTCGTGTGAACGGGTGTCTGAGTCGGATTAGGGCTGAATCGATTCACGTGATGCGGATACTAGCGGATACTAGCGAGGTAGTTTACGTGAGGCGATTTCTGTGAATCGATTTAGTTTGCCCGTGTGGATGCACTGAGGCGGTTTAAGCACCTCACACGCATGCGCGGTTGATACCTTAGTGTGTTTACTTTCCGGTCGATCAAAAGCGCATATTATATAATTTAGTCTATTAAAGCGCTAGCTGTGCACAGATATTTTTTTCATTATTTATTTTTAGGGTTTCACTGCCCAGCAGAAGTTTTGACTGTTCCAAACCAATACGATTCATTAAATACATATCTAGGTCGAATCCACTCTCTCGTGGTGGTGCTGGTCAGACTGGACTTGCTCATGCGCAGATATCGACTTCCGGCCCAAGTAGTGCTCGTGTGAACAGGCGGCTAATTCGACTCACCTGATTCGATTTGTCTAATTCGCTTCACATTTTGCCCGTGTGAACACAGCTTTAAACTACACCACCTATTAACAAATCGCTTGGTACACATATAGAAAACATCTTTACCAAAAAGACTATTAAATTTATACGGTTAGGGTTCTTGATTTGCATTAATTTTGAATAAAACTAAGGTTTTGCACTGCGCATACCGTCAAACTTAACGCATTGTCAATGGTCGCTAGCAATCTTCATACAGAAAATACAGGAAAAGTGATCTCTCTAAAAGCACACCCCCTAGAAACAAATCGCTTTGTACACTTGTAGAAAACATCTTTACCAAAAACATTATATTAAATTTATAAGGTTAGTGACGATGATCTTAGATTTTGACGCATGCGCATGAAACTGACCGGGCGCTGAAACTGCGACACCGGTACCGGGAACCAATCCCGTATCATGGTTCCCTGGCCTTTCAACAGAGGTCGCATCTGCTCGTTTCCTCAGACGGCACCTAGCGGGCACGATGGGTACTGGAACCTGACTAACCAATCGCACCCCAAATCTTAAAGTTGCATGGTCCGATGGCACTTGAATTTTTGTCTCATTTTTGAGATAAATATATCAAATTGATCGTTACAAGCTACTAATCATTAGTCCGGAGTGATTTTGATTAAAGATGATTAGTTTTGAAGTAATATGAGCTGAAAGAACCAAAAATAATTTCGACAAGCTTGTCAAAAGTCCTGTGGCTATGACCCAGATGGTCATCTCGCGGTGACCACGTGATGTGAGATGACCTGGAACCTTACAGGACTGTAGGTAGGTATTCCTGGTTGGGTCACCTTCTGGGACTGGATTAGTGCCATAGGCCCATGGCACTAGGGTTTTTAACAAAATATAATGTGTGTCTGTTGTCTGCTTGTGTATGTCTATGTATGTCTGTATGTATCTGTGTGTGTGTATTTCTGTTTCTCTGTATGTGTGGGTATGTATGTATGTGTGTGTGTCTGCCTCTATCTGTGTGCGTCTGTCTGTGTGTGTCTCTCTCTGCAAAGTCAGGTCGGGTGTATGTGTGTCTGTGTATGTCAGGTGTGTGCATGTCTGTGTGTTTCTGTGTCTGTGTGTGCTGTCTATGCATGTCTGTCTGTGTGTGTCTATCTATGTGTGTCTGTGTGTGTATATGTGTGTGTGTATATGTATGTTTGGTAATGTCTGTGTGTGTATCTGCGTCTGTGTGTATATCTGTGGGTATGTATGTGTGTGGCTGCCTCTGTCTGTGTGTGTGTCTCTCTCTCTGCAAAGTCAGGTCGGGTGTATGTGTGTCTGTGTATGTATGTGTGTGTCTGGGTGTGTATGTCTGTATGTGTGTCTGTGTGTATGTATGTGTGTGCGTGTAAGTGTGTGTCTGCCTCTGTCTGTCTGCGGCTGTCTATGTGTCTGTGTGTGTGTGTCTATCTCTGCAAAGTCATGTCGGGTGTATGTGTGTCTGTGTATGTCGGGTGTGTGCATGTATGTGTGTTTGTGTGTCTGTGTGTGCTGTCTATGCATGTCTGTCTGTGTGTGTCTATCTGTGTGTCTGTCTGTGTATATATATATGGGTGCTAATGTATGTGTGTGTATGCATGTGTGTATGTTAGTGTGTGTCTGTATGTATATGTATGTGTGTATGTCTATGTGTGTATGTCTGTGTGTGTCTATCTGGGTGTGTGTGTGTGTGGCTCTCTCTCTGCAAAGTCAGGTTGGGTGTATGTGTCTGTGTATGTCGGGTGTGTGCATGTGTGTGTGTTTCTGTGTATGTGTGTGCTGTCTGTGCATGTCTGTCTGTGTGTGCCTATCTATGGGTGTCTGTCTGTGTGTGTATGTCTTGTGTGTGTGTGTATGTCTGTCTCTGTGTCTCTGTAAAGTCAGGTCAGGAAACACACAGACACATACACACACATCCACCTCATATCCCCTTCCCCTCTATGACCCTGCACAGCAGGCCTACTTGGTTGGGGGGGGGGGGGGGGCTAATGGGGTCACGAGATTGGCCTAATTGGTTAATGGCCTTCCTGCATAATGGGTGTTTCAAACTGAGTGTTCAAAGGGGTGAGGTTATAAACTCACTGGTTCTTCTGTATATACTGTCCCAAATCATTAGCTAATACACCAATATCTAAGTTGGATATATAGCATCAAATGAAAGTAGTTGTTTTAATTTTGACAAAATTATATTTCATCGGACCATGCAACTTTAAGCCGTGGTCACACGGGCGCTGTAAATCGATTCGTAGAAATCGACTTGTATACTTCGGGTTACATTTCACGTGTGAACGGGTGTCTGAGTCGAATTAGGGCTGAATCGATTCCTGTGATCCTGATACTGGAAAACACTTGTGGAGATGCATTACGCGAGTAGATTTCTCTGAGTCGATTTATTTTTCCCGTGTGGACACTCTGAGGCGGATTAAGGACGTCACACGCATGCGCAGTCGAGACCTTAGTTTGTTGACTTTCCGGTCGATCAAAAGCGCATATTATATAATTTAGTCTATTAAACCGCTAGCTGTGCACAGATATTTTTTACATCATTTATTTTTAGGGTTTCACTGCCCAGCAGAAGTTTTGATCGTTCCAAACCAATAAGATTCATTAAATACATATCTAGGTCGAACGCACTCTCTCGTGGTGACTTCGCTTAAAGCGGCCAGCTATCCGCCGCGTGGAAAACAAACAAACTGGGAAATAGTTCAGATGTGTGCCACAGGGGTGGTGCATGCTTAGTACTGAACCTTTCCACTTGGTGGTGTACAGGAGAGTGACCTAGATGAGGGTAATTGGCATTGAGTTTGCTGGAACGCGCAGTGCGAAACGTTAGTTTTATTCAAAATTAATAGAAATCCAGAACCCTAACCTTGAGGAAATATATTTGTGTAATGTGAAATATATGTTAGTACAATTACATTGCATAATTCAATGAGAAACAGATATAGATGAAAAAGTTTTTTTGTTGTTGAATATAAAAAAAGTCCTGCTGTGGAGGGGGTTTAAACCCACACAACCAAACAACTTCTAATCACAAGTCCTACACTCTAACCACTAGGCCACAGAGACCACACATAATTACTACCCTCAGTTCAGGCTATTTGTGTAGAGGACATCACATATAAAACGTGTGTGTGTATGTGTTTGTTTTGTTTGTTGTTGTTTTACATGCTAGCACCATCTAAGGTCATATCAGGACAGGTACCGACTTGTGACAGTGCGCACTAATGGCAACTTTATCGTGCCCCACTGGAATACCAGGCCACCAGCATCATGACCTGATATCCCACTCAGTCACATTGTCCTGACACTGAGCCAACCAGTCCTTGTCCTATCCTAATAATGCCAAGCGCCAGACTAGGAAGCAACAAGTATCAATTTTAAAGTCATTGGCTCAGTGTCATGATAATGTGACTGAGTGGGATATCAGGTCATGGTACTGGTGGCATGGTATTCCAGTGGGGCAGCACTATAGAGTTGCCATGCGCGCGCACTGTCACAAGTCGGTACCTGTCCTGATATTACCTTAGATGTTGCTAGGATGTAAAACAACACACAAAAAACGTACGTACGTATGTACGCACATACATATGTACGTACATACATACATAGATACATACGTATGTACGTACATATGTACATACATACATGGATGCATACACATGTACATACATACATATGTACATACATACGTACATACATATGTGCATATGTACATACATATGTACGTACATACGTATGTACATACGTATGTATGTCTGTATACATAAATACATGCGTAAGTACATGTAAATATATGTGTGCGTACCTACGTACGTACATACAAACCTTTTATATGTGATGTCCTATACACAAATACCCTGAAGTGAGACTACTAATTATGTGGGGTCTCTGTGGCCTAGTGGTTAGAGTGTTGAGCTTGTAACCTGAAGTTGTTTGGTGGTGTGGGTTCAAACCCCATCCACAGCAGAACACTTTTTACATTCATCAACAAAAAAAACTTTTTCATTTTTTCTGTTTCTCATTGAATTATGCATTGTAATTGTACTAACATATATTTTACATTACACAAATATATTTCCTGATTGAACTACTCTAAAGAAGATTGAAAATACCCCAGTTTTACTCTCCCTTATCTCCACTCACCCAGCCATTTTTAAAACAACAGCTGCCAGCTATTCCCAGCCTCAGAACTGACCCACTTCTGGTGGTGAAGTGGGTCCCCTACTCTCCCCACACATACTTGGTTCATTTAAACATAAAAACTAAACAAAGTTGTGCTTGGAGAGCATTTGTCGGAGTACAGGCAGTGTCCCAGCGAGCTATAGCTGGTCCCTTTAACCGAAAACTGGCGCTTTTCAGACTGGTCTTGCTCATGCGCTGATATCGACTTCCGGCCCAAGTAGTGCCCGTGTGAACGGGCGGCAAATGCGACTCCTGCTATCCGCCTTGTCTAAATCGCTTTAGATTTTGTCCGTGTGACCACGGCTATAAGCAGAGAGCGTGTATATAAACAGATCTGTCTATATACACGCTCTCTGTCTTAAGTTAAAGTTGCATCGCCCGATGAAAACATCAAATTTTCAAAACCAAAACACTTATCTAGATTTGATTCTACATAGTCAACTTAGACACTGGTGCACTTATTAAGCATTTGTTGCTGCATAAAGGGGCATAAGTCAATTAATAGAAACCATTATGGAAACGATCTATGGTGTCAGTTTTGGCATGTTTGCCAACATTATTTTGGCATGTTTTGACATCTAATATCGTCCAACTTGGCCATTTAAAATTAAAGTAAATTATAATGATTAGTATAATATATTTATCTCAGAAAATGGCAAAATCTCAAGCATCGGACTATGCAACTTTAACTTGGCCCCCCCCCCCCCCCCCCCGGCCTCGGGCGGTCACTCGAGTTGCTAGAATTTTAAATCGAACACCGTGAGTGAAGTCGAGAAATATACGTGCCATGTGCGAAACACCCGACCGTGTGCGTAACGTCGGTAACATCATTCGAACGTGTTCTGAACGTATATACACAAGGCGCGGGTGGGTCAGGTGCTTTGACTGACGTCCGCCCACATTCCCGTTACGTCAAGTGCGTCAGCCACACGCTGTGATCACGCTGACGACGTTAGGCTCTCGGTCGACTGATGTCAAGATATAATGGTCGAGTCAGACGTGGCAACGTTCGAGCAAACGTGATCACGCTAGGCCGACATTAGAGCACCGTTGGAGTCACGCTAGACCGGCATCGTGCGCGCTGGAGTGTCGCAAGTTCGACGCTTACACAATACACTAGCCCGACGTCATGGTGACATCACACCCACGTCAACTACACTGCATCGACGTCCAACTTGTGCCGCAATTTGCATACTACACCGAGAACTTCGACATAATATAATTATTTGTATGTGCCTATGCTGACACCGTTACATCATTGTGTGACAGGGCCTTAAGATAAAAGTTTCACCCTGTACTGTTTTGTAGCCTACTCTATGTAGATATGAAGGAATCTTTTTATCTACTTTTAGTTAGGGTGGAGGGAGTAAACAACTAAATGACCCCACGCAGAAAGTGTTAGGAATGTTAGTATTACTATTAGAAGATAAGCTCATAGTTACAAGTTATGGAAATAACCTAAAGCCCCAGTCACACCTACCCGGATCAGGGGCCGGACGAGCCCCGGACCGTCATCCGGGGTGATCCCTGGCGACCCGTGGTCCGCCCCGGATGTTTAAAACATATGGGGCGGTCTGGCGCTGTTTCAGCCACGGTTTAACCCGGACCACCCCGAGCGTAGCCACGGACCACCCAGTTTACTTGTCCGGGACTAGTCCGTGGCTACACCGGGGAGTCCGGCATCTGATGCGAATGCGAGGCAAAAACCGACGAAAACAGTGATTTTATCCGGGTAGGTTTGACTGGGGCTTTATGAAATTGCAACCCAAAGTGATAAGTAAATAGTTAAAATACTTGTCATGATTATGTCAGTATGTGTATCATCAGATCCTCAATTTTTGACAACGGAATACAACAAATCTGGTAACTGTGTTTTGTTTGGGAGGTGGGGGGGGGATGTGTGTTGCGGATTCCCAGGGACACCAGTTTGCGAGGGACACATCGCCTCTGCACATGCGTCAAAATCGAACAGCATTGTCACTAACGTTATAAATTTAATATAATGTTTTTGGTAAAGATCTTTTCTATATGTATGCCAAACGATTTGTTTCTAGATGGTGTAATTTGAGAGATATTTGACTTCTTCTGTATTTTATGTATGAACATGGCTCACGACCATTGACAATGCCTTGAGTTTGACGGTACGCGCAGTGCAAAACGTTAGTTTTATTACAAATTAATAGAAATCCAGAACCCTAATCTTATCAATTTAATATAATCTTTTTGCAAAACATGTTTTCTATACGTGTTCCAAGCAGTTTGTGTCTAGGTGGTGTAATTTGAGAGATATTTGACTTTTTCTGTATGAAGATTTGCTCACGGCCATTAACAATGCATTTCAATGGAAGTGTCCCTGGCAAACTGGTGTCCCTCGGAATCCGCATCAGGGGGCAAGTATTGTTATTGTTAATTCACAGTTTCCAGAAGCATTGGATAGGCATGGAGGACAAAAACACAGCCAGCTGGGATAATTAATTTGTCAGTTTTACTAATTCAATCGTCATTCTGTGGGGCGGAGGGGGGGGGGGGGGGCACGCGCTTTTCAAAACCTGGCTGTTTTGGAATTCCACCAGTAATATCAGTTTGGAAATACAGAGATTTTGAAATTCATGTTTATTTAACTTTTTTTTTTACAGGTTTTATAATTGCAAGAGGGGGGAGGGGGGAGGGAGGGTGGAGAGGAGAAGAACCCCCAATTAACCAAGGCAAAAACAGTGCAACTTTAAAACAATTTTTCTTTTGTTTTTGTTGGTACATTACTTGATTCAATCAATCAATCAATCAATAGTTCTGTCCTCTAGTCAAGGGTTGGATGCAATGGTTTTCCACTTGTCCCGATGGTGTGCTGTTCTGATAGACTGTGAATAATTCAAGCCTGTCCACTGTGAAATATTTGTAAACCATGATGTTCTTGGTCTCCCTCTCCCTCTGCTGCCATTCACCTTCCCTTCCAACAATGTACGGTATATTGAACTCTGACGACTTGATTAAGCAGGGGAAATTTCAATTACGGACAATTGGTCTTCCTCTTCCACTGCTCCTTGACCTATCATAGTAATGCAGAACACCAGGCTAGGTCGCCACACCTATCCATTTTGAAGTCAGGTGTTTTGACTCGACCAGGGTTCGAATCCCATGGCCTACTAAAGGCGGGAGGCGGATGCTCAACTCATTTGGACATTCCGTCTAGAACTGCTGTTTAGTCTGTATACAATTGTGTTTTCATTCAAAATAATCTCGGAGCTGGGCATGGAGCAGTGTTCGCTTTAAGTCACAATTTAAAAATAAAATTGGATACGTACATAGACGTACAAACATGCAGCAAGCTAAGATTCAGTGAGTTCAATTTTGCGATTTTGACCATTCTGTCAAAAGTACCTTTCCCCACCCGTTGTATTCTGAATATGACACCGGTAAAAGCTGGTACAGAAATACAAGCAGACACACCCTTTGGAATTTACAAGCATGGTGATTTAATCTTTCTCCCCCCCCCCCTCCCCCTTTTCAGCTGCAAATGAATCAACAAGAACACAAATAGACACATCCTTTGGAATTTACAAGCATGGTGATTTAATCTCACCGCCCCCCCCCCCTTTTCAGCTGCAAATGAATCAACAAGAACACAGATAGTCACATCCTTTGGAATTTACAAGCATGGTGATTTAATCTTTCTCCACCCCCCCTCCCGCCCCCCCCTTTTCAGCTGCAAATGAATCAACAAGAACACAGATAGTCACATCCTTTGGAATTTACAAGCATGGTGATTTAATCTCAACCCCCTGCCCATTTTCAGCTGCAAATGAATCAACAAGAACACAAATAAACACATCCTTTGGAATTTACAAGCATGGTTATTTAATGTCACTTTTTTCATTTTTTTTTTTTTTTACAGCTGCAAAGGATTTAACAAGAATACTAGACACGTCCTTTGGAATTTACGAGCATGGTTATTTAATCTCACCTTTTATTTTGCAGCTGCAAAGGAATTGACAAGTAACTCAGTGAATGCCTATACAACACGGCGATGACTATTTGCGGGACTGGCCTCGTTCTGGACTCAGGAATATACATGAATAAAAACCCACAAATAGTGCCTAGTTTTACATTAGAAAACTACAGTTTTACCTCGGTACTAAGCCTCTGGCTGATCGTGGTCGAGAGAGAAGGAAGCAACATCCGGGTTCAACAATTAGCATATTCCGCTTATAACTGGAGGACGTTACGAGCAGTTCACCAGTTCTTTACCAGTATTTACCTAGTTTCTACTGTAAGTACCGACATATAAACTGACATAACTGTTTATGAACGATCATAGCACATGCTTATCGACCTTTTAAAAGGTTTAACATACGTATAATGGTTTTAAAGCTGTACTTTTATTCGATGCCGTAGAGACTGGAGGCATCCAGTTTATTTTTGCCGCCCGTTGCCGAACGGAGACATGTTGGCAGGAGTCATTTCGTCGCTTAGATAGAGTTTATTTTTGGCGCCCGTTGCCGAATGGAGAGACATGTTGGCAGGAGTCATTTCGTCGCTACGTTAGTCTTTTCTAAAGGTGTACCTCCGAGTTGCATAGTATTTTCTCCAATCCCTTGGCACTGATGTCACGGGTGGGAGAAGTGTGTGTAACAGAGAGTGTGGGCGGGAACGGTATACTGGTCCCGACCCCTCGATTGGTTTCGGTTTGGCTTGTCCGACCGTTACACTTTCGATACACATTAGCTTCTCACGCCTGGTGTAAAATTGGTGTAATTACAGTTTTATTACCGTTCAGTGCACCTAGCACTGTTAAGCACTGTTCCACTGGTTCAGATGCACCTTGGGTATGTCCTAAAACCTCCCTTTTGGTTGTTTTACAGACGACTCGACATGGCCGCAAAGCAGGGTACCGAAGGTGTTCCACACACTTTGAGTGAAGGAGATGGGACCCCTCGACGCTTATCAGCCGCGTCACGTGACCGCTCGCCCGAGGCAGGGCCCTCCCAACTTGATGGGAATGAGCAAATGGTGAGACTCATCCGGGAGCAGTTACAACAACTACTCCCTACGCCGCCCTCCAAGGCTTCGCCCAAGGCACATGCCTCTCTATCGGAACAATCCGAATCGGAGGACCTGTCCGATCAACAAACAACAGACTCGGAGGTGGCCGTGGGAAAGAAAAGAAAACGACAAAAGAAGTATTCATCAGGAGGAGATGAATACTATAAAGCCAGGAACAAGGTGAAGAAAGTCAAGAGGACAAAGAAAAAGTCGAAGTCAAAGAAGAAAGCAAAATCCTCTTCTTCTGACTCCTCCGGGTCCACCACTACGGACTCCGATTCCGACGACCCACATGCCGGCACCTTTGCCGACATAACCGAGAAGGTGGCAAAGAAAATTAGGGCAGCCAAAAAGAGCAAGATAAACACTTGCTCTTTGATGCGAACAAACCTAAAGGGCCACTTTGACACATTCAAACCGGCAGAGACGCTAACAAAGCTGGCCAAACAATAAACAGGCATCAGAGGCATCCCAGAAGCGACCATCAAAGAAATGGACGACGATGTAACTATGAGCGAGGATCGCAAAGAATTCGAGACCTGCCTGCACACCGTCCACAAAGGGGTCTTAGTGGCACTCGCCGCGATCATGCCGGTAGCCAACCGGATGATGACCGGAAATAAGTTCACCACCGTCACGGCGGATATGAACTCGGCTATTGCGGCGCTGACAGCGACCAGCTATTTTCTCTCTTATCGATGATTCGAGAACGTGTATAAGTCGGTTACTACCGATGCTGGCAAGGAAGTCGCCAGATCCAAGAAAGTTGTCGATAACGACGGAAAAGAGTACACGCTTTTCCTCGCACCCAAGCCAATCAAGGGTAAGCCACTCGATAACAGTAAGATGTTTGGAGGACAGCTCCAATATCTCTTCAAGCAAGTTGAGACGAAATCAAAACAGTCTAAACACGTTGACGGCAAGAAAGACACTAACACCTCAAAATTCAAGAAATCCCGATCGGATTTTCGAGGGCGCCGAACTGGCCAATCGACAGCCAGGTTCGGGAACAGGAACTACGGCTACCAGCCGAGGGGAAGCGGCCAAAGGAACCAATACGGGTGGAACGATGGCAACCGCCCTTCAGGAGAGAGAACCCCTCCCAGAAGCAGTTCCCCAAGCCAGGCAGCAAATAGAGGCTGCAACACAAACCAGTGTAAGCAATTTTGTTGTGGGAAATGTGGTAAACCATCTCACCGAGTGGGAACAAATCACAACAAACGAGAAAGTCCTAGACATTGTTAGAGGGGTTGTTATCCCCTTTATAGAAACCCCCGTACAAAAGAAAGTGCCCTTTCCTTATCGCCTATCTGTAGAAGAACAACTAGCTTTAGACCAAGAAGTGATGAAATTCGCAAATAAGGGTATTATTACACCTGTTCAACATGCGAACGGAGAATACATTTCTAATATATTCTCTAGACCCAAACCTAATGGAGATATTAGGATGATTTTAGACTTAACTATCCTTAATAATTTGGTCGAATATAAACATTTCAAAATGTTTTCACTTGAAACAGCCCGGGATTTAGTAATGCCGGGTGCTTGGCTGTAATTACTTACAGAAAGTTCCTCCGTTTCATTTGGCGAGGGCAACTCTACGAGTTCACATGCTTACCCAACGGTTTGGCATGCGCACCACGTCTATTTACAATATTACTTAAACCTGTCTTTGCGGGGATGGCCAAAAACGGCCACGTCATGTTCCCTTACATTGACGACTCATTCATTCTAGCACGCACTGATAACGATTGTCGTTTAGCAGTCAAAGACCTTTGCAATATTCTAATCAAATTAGGTTTCTACATTCACGATACAAAATCGATTCTAAAACCTACCACAAAATTGAAATTTTGGGGGTTTGTGATAGACACGCAACAAATGACTATATCCTTGACAAACGATAAGGTCCAAAAATTTAACACAACCACGTCTGATTTATTAAAGATCAAAAGGCCAAAAATAAGGCAAGTAGCAGTCCTCATTGGACTAATGGTTGCCTACGCACCAGCTATCTTATATGGCAAAGCACACATCAAATCACTTGAAATAGATAAGAACATTGCCTTAACTAAAGCCAAAGGCAATTTCGAAAGTCTCATGACTATTTCCAAGGCGGGGCATGAAAACATTCATTGGTGGTTGAAACACATAAATAATTCGAGCAACCCCATCCGCATGGATGAACCTAACACGACCGTTCCTACTGATGCCTCGTTAGAGGGTTGGGGAGCCCATAAAGATAATGAAGCGACAGGGGGATGATGGCTAGAAGATGAAATAGACGATCATATTAACGTCTTAGAGTTGAGAGCCATTTACTTGGGCTTAACCAGTCTAGTAAAAATACAAAAACTCACTGTCCAAGTGTTAACCGATAATACTACTGCAATGGCATACATTCGCAACATGGGAGGTACAAAGTCCTCTGCATGTAATACAATAGCAAAATTAATTTGGGATTGGGCTGAGAAACAAAACGTTTGGATAACAGTGGCACATATCCCAGGCTCCCAGAACACATTAGCCGACAACAAGAGCCGCCATTTCCATGATCACTTGGAATGGTCGCTAAGTATGGATATTTTTAACATAATCTGTCAGAAATGGGGGATTCCAGAAATAGACCTTTTTGCTTCTCGCAAGAACAAAAAACTTGATAAATATGTATCTTGGCATCCAGAACCACACGCTTGGCGAGTGGATGCGTTCTCTTTATTCTGGAATAACGCCTTTTATTATATCTTTCCACCGTTCAGCCTAATCAGCAGAGTAGTCAGAAAGATCAGAGGCGACAAGACACACGCGGTGTTGATAGTACCGGACTAGAACACACAGCCGTGGAGAGCAGCAGTCGAATGGGAAGCCAAAGACACTTTATCATTCCCAAGAGGACCAATCAACCTACAACATCAGGGCAAGGTCACAAATCAAGGAGACGTATCAATGACACCAATATTGGCATTCCTTTTTTAAGTAATTACTTACAAAAGTTTGGACTCGACAAAATCACCCAAGAGAGATTAATGTCGCATGCTTGGAGGCCAGGAACAGTGAAATTATATTCCTGTTATTTAAAGAAATGGGGCCTCCATTGTTTATTGCATAAAGTTAAACCGATGGGACCCTCCATAGCCCAAGTTGGCAGATTCTTACGCATGATGGAAGACGAAGGACTCGGATATGGTGCCATCAATGCTGCGCGGTGCGCTCTGTCCGTCATTCTTCCCAGGATCGATGGAAACACCGTGGGCAAACACGAGGTTATCCATTGGATCATGAGATCAATTTATGAAAGGAACCCTCCCAAACCCCAATATAGCCGGTTTTGGGACGTCTCTATAGTATTCAAGCTTTTCCAGACATGGCCTGACAATAAGCATCTTTCTATCCAATAATTAGGATACAAGGGAGCAGTGTTGTTACTATTAGTAACTGGACATAGAGGGCAGACAATTGTGGCCCTGTCATTACAGGGCCTCGACATAGACAACAAAGAGGCTACATTTGACTTGGACAAACTGCTTAAGTCAAACAGGACGGGAGATCCGCTCTCCTCCTTACATCTAACTAGTTTCCCACAAGATAGAAAATTATGTGTAGTTTCGGCCATCAGGGCATATATATCCAAGACTAAAGGAATAAGGAATTCCAAACAGCTTTTGGTGAGCTTCATTAAGCCACACAAAGCTATCTCCTGAGACACGCTCGCAAGGTGGACGATCAAAGTGCTCAAGGCCGCAGGCATAGACACGGCACCCTATGCTTCGCACTCTACACGGGGTGCGATGGTGTCTAAAGCAAGAAAGTTGGGGATCTCAGTAAGGAGAATCCTCATACACGCCAGCTGGAAGACCGCAAAGTCGTTTGCAAAACATTACAACAAACGACTAGAAAAGAAAAGCGGGATTGCCACCCGCCTGCTCACCAACTAACAAGACCTGGTGAGATGTACAAATTTTAAATTTTACTACTGATACTTTATATGTTCATCGGATTTTTTAGGATAAAAATAAGGCTACGTAAAGGTCTCCCTCGACCACGATCAGCCAGAGGCTCAGTACCGAGGTAAAATAGTATAATTATACGAGTATTACCTGGTACAGATGATGGATAACACTTGTTTTCCTGAGGTACAAGCCTCGGATGGTCATGGGCTAGGGCCCGCCCGCCACACCCTGCCACGACCATTACGTTCGCTTGTGCCAAACGAAAACATAAGATTTCCATCATGAAGCTCATTTTTATCCTGATTAATTAGGTGAAGATTGTTGAACCCGGATGTTGCTTCCTTCTCCCTAGCCCATGACCATCCGAGGCTTGTACCTCGGGAAAACAAGAGTTATCCATCATCTGTACCAGGTAAGACTCATATAACTATACTATAAAACCTTTCTAAATAGACTGACCATGGGACTGACTTTAAACGGACCAGGTATAGGCTGCTGAGACACAAACCGTACTCCGACAAATGCTCTCCAAGCATACCTTTCCAGATCTTTAGTTTATGCAACTGTATACCTTGGGGAAGAGTGCTGAAATTGGTTTGTTATATAGATAAAAATGTTAGAATTTGCAATCTAAAATGTTAAATATAAAGTTCAAATGTTTATTTCTCATAACCAGGTACTTTTTGTGTGAATAATTGATTAAATCATGTAGATTAATAGACTTTAAAAGTTGAATTGAGAGCTTTTTGTAGCTGCCATCTTGGTGGTTGCCATGGATTCCCTTGTGTGTGGGGAACCCACCTAGGTCATGTGATGAGGGAATCCCTCCTATGATGTCATTCAACCTCAACACTCTCCTCCCACATGTTCAGTTGCATGTATGTTTGGAGAGCTTTTGATGCTGGATTCGTTTGTTTCTGGGTGAGGTATACCAGGCAACTTTAAATGGTCCTTTTAGAGAGGTGGTCGGTTTAGGGATTTTTTTTTACTGTCACAACAGTATTGTATGGGTGAAAGTTTGGGACCCAAATAAAGTGATCGATATAGGGGAGTGGTCGATCTGTGGAGGTGGTCGGTGAGAGAGGTTTTACTGTACTGGTTAGTTGTACTGTGTGTTGGGAGTTCGAATCCCAGTTGTGTTTAACCTTTTCAGTCACTAAAAATATACAAATTTGTTGTTATATCTAAATTACAGGCATACTGTACATTATTACATAACGCGTTACATCCTCTATGCACATACACCAGTATGTTATCCACCGCAACTGCTCACTATACCTCAGACCTCTCTAGTAATCACATATACGCAGTCAGCACATGCAGGCCGTAATCGATTAATCACCTCGGATCATTCCAACCACTTTTTTGCTCATGCGCAGACCATACAAACTCAGGTTGCAAAAACGAATGCACTCGAGGCGGAACAAATAGTGGCTTAATCCAAAACTTAAAAAATAACCCACAAAAAACTAATATAGCTCCTGTAAGATATGATTTAAAGTATTTTATGATTACATAGTTTAGTTTAAACCCATTAAAAACCACACGTGTACCAGCGCAGTCATTGCTCCTGATGACCCCAGCCAAGATGTGGGTCATTGGAGTCGGGATAATTTTTCACATGGCCAGTATATTTTTACCTTCACCTCAGGGTGTTCTATTTGAAATTCTGATGACTCAGATGATTCAAATGGTCCGGACCGGCATAATCACATTTGACCGTGCCCCCCACCTCTGCCACTTTGGATTTCCACCGCTGTGTATAACTTACAGCGTCATCAAAGGCCGGTTGCTCTCATACCATGTCTATGTGGTGTAGGAGGTTAAAAATCCCTTGGGTCGGTAAAAGTGTAGGCTCAGGCTTTCTATCGACAAACTGTCTAATGGTGAAAACAAGTCTATTCAGATTTACCCATGATATGCAATGTAAATCTTCAATCAGGGTCCATTATGTACTCCTTTGGTCACTCTCTGCGCACATATTTGGTTGTATGGATAGAGAATTAACGCAAAGCTTTGCTGGGTAGAATTTGTCGGAGTCTATTGTTTTGGTTCCTGATGGAGGTCCCCTTTACAGGGATGTGATTGGCCATCAGCAAAAAAACCGACAGTCAGGCCACGGGTCTGGGGCAGAGCTCCAATGGGGGCCCAGGGGTCAAAACCCCCGGAAGCTCATGCAATTTAAGCATTTTAAGGGCCTTAAAAGTAGTATTTTTTAGCAGAAAATGTCTATTTTCCCTTACTTTATAAACTTTAACACTTAATAATAACCTCCCACCACCTATTTAAAGTTGCATAGTCCGATGAAAACATCAAATTTTTAAAACCAAAACACTTATCTAGATTTGATTTGACATATTCAACTTAGACACTTGTGCACTTATTAAGCATTTGTTGCTGCATAGAAGGGCATAATAAGTCAATTAATAGAACCCGTTACTACTGAAGTCTATGGTGTCAGAGTTTTGGTGTGCTTGCCAAAATTATTTGGCATGTTTTGACGTCAAATATCTCCAAACTTACCCATTTAAAATTAAAGTTACTTAAAACTAAAGTAATATGGATTATAACGATTAGCATAATATATTTATCTCAGAAAATAGCAGAAACTCAAAAGCATTGGACTATGCAACTTTAATATTTAAAATCTACACGAATCACAAGGATGATTAATTTAATTATTAAAAGCTCGGAAGTCCGCAGAAAAAACACCCCTGCCATTAAAGCTGCATACTCCAATGAAGGCATTACATTTTCAAAAACAAAACACTTACCTAGATTGCACTACTAGCCATTATATCAGAAACCAAAATGAGTTTACCAAAATGCGTTGTTATCTTACATCCAGGGATGAAATTGGTCTCTGGGGAAAAAAAGCGAAAATGCTGATATTCTCCAATAGGTTAGCATTGTCAGGGAATCGCGGAAAATTCGTGAAAGTTGAGTTTCATACATATTGGTATACGCTGATAGTGCTGCGTTGTCTGCACCACATATCAGTATACGCTGATGGTGCTGCAGTGTAAAACAACATATTAGTATACACTTATAGTTCTGCAGCGTTTGAACAACGTATTGGTATATATATATACACTTATAGCTACATGAAAAATCTCGGAAATCCGCGAAATCGCGGAGATCTTTCATCCCTGCATCTAGTACAGATACCAACATTGTTTTAATTAGAAACTGGGAGGTGAAATATGAACAACCAAAAGTACTTTTAACCGTCGATGCACACAGGGGCCTGCATGAGGGCATTGAGTTAGGAGTTGCAGTTTAATGATAAGTTACCAACTGCCAAACTTCACCCTGCCTTGGCCCATGTCTTTATTAACATCGGTCTTCATTCCCTCCTCATCATTTCTCAAGACTTCAGCTGGAAGTTGGCATATACCGTATTCATAAGCAAATAGACCTTGACAGCTTCGTAGAAGAATTTGTAATATTCCTGAAATCAAGAGCGAGAAATGTGAGAATAACAGGGTCCGTAGTACGGGGCCTGCAAAGTCTTGAACTTCGTTTGCCCCATTTCAAGGCATTGAAAAGCCTTGAATTTAACCTTTTTATTTATTTTAATATTTTAAATTTAGGTTTTTGTTGGTTATGGTGTAATTATGCTGTCCAGAACAGTTAAGTCTAATGACTTGTTTTCGACGCTAGACAGTAATAGTCTCGTAGTTTCCCCTTGTTTTGTTATTATAAGGCCTTGAATTCCATTAAACTGTCCCCACTAATCTAAATTAGCAATGGTTCCCCCCGTGAAATCCAAATGAAAATAGTCTTGAATTTCTATCGAAAACAGCCTTGAAATAGCCCTGAATATTCCATATCTTCACATGTGTAGGGTATGGACCGCGGAATAATTAGTCTGAGAATGCACATGTTCAATTAATCGTGACAAAGACATTATTTGAATAGAAAATTAAAACTGAAAAGAGATAAAGGGCAAGCTGATAGAATTAACATACTTGATATAGATTTAATATATTTTCAAAGCTTCATAAATAATCTGATTGGAGCATTACATTTTCTAAACCAAAGTACTTGCTTAGATTTGATCCTACATATCCAACTTAGATATTTGTGCACTAATCAAACATTTTTTGTATAGAAGGAATACTAAATCAATTTAATAGAACCAGTCAGTGGTGACGCCTATGATGTCCAGAATTTGGCATGCTTCACTTCAAATATTTCCAAAGTTAGAAATGTAAAGTAAAAGTTACTTCAATTTAATGTCAGATAGATTATATTTACAGCCATCAATATAAAATATATTTATCTAAGAAATATGGCCGAAACTCAAAACATTGGACGATGCAACTTTAATGTACATTTACAGGTGTTCTACACAGACCCTGATCCTTGTACATGGACCATATATATATGTATATATATATATATACATACATATATATATATATGCTGTATAAGCCATTATACGAGTATAATAAGGCCGGAAGCTTCCATCCTCTCCCTAACCTATCTACTGCCCCCTCCCAGTCATCTACTGGTTGGGCCTTTTTAACCTACAACTACCATCCTGCTTTCACTCATGTCCGTTGGGGGGCGCCACGTCTGCGCACGCACCGCTCCCCCCCCCCCCCCTTACATGACTTACACAACTTTAACTGGTCTGACACGACTTGACCTAACTCTGTGGGTGGGGGGGACTCCGTCCTTTGGCGTAGTTCCTCTTGCCAGAGATTACAACTCTTACCCACTATCATGTCTTGTGTCTTTCTTATTTATGTAGGACAACTATTATATGCTGCATAAGCCATTATACGAGTATAATAAGGCCGGAAGCTTCCATCCTCTCCCTAGCCTATCTACTGCTTCCCCTCCCAGTCATCTGCTGGTTGGGCCTTCTTAACCTACAACTACCATCCTGCTCTCACTCATGTTCGTTGGGGGGCGCCACGTCTGCGCATGCACCGCACTCCCCCCCCCCCCCCCCCCCCCCCTTACATGCACTCACTGTACCGCTGGATTTTTCTTTTCGGTAAGGGGCGTAGTTCCTCTTGCCAGAGATTACAACTCTTACCCACTATCATGTCTTGTGTCTTATGTAGGACAACTATTATATTATATATATATATATTATATATTATATATATAATATATATATATATATATATATATATATATAAGATGCATATATATATATGGTGCAGGTGACTGGGCCTCCCACAGCCAGCCAATCAGACACCCTCTACAGCCTGGGGGCTGATGCCCTAATATGGGCAGCTGTCACTCAACCCCAGCTGCAGGTGGTGTCCATAATGTGTGCAGAGTGGCTGGGGGTGCTTGCCCATCGGCCCTGTGGTAACAGGTAGTTGCAGACAGTTACAATAAACATATATATTAAAAATATCCTTCTCCTCCACTTGCACACTTGTGCACAGAGGGAACATTTCACCAAACATTAACTGTCTCTTATATAGGAACATCTCGTCATAATCTCGGGCACTATGTATTAACATATATTTCACATAGCCTAATATGTCACACAGCGAGTGGGGCACACATTGCTTTTCTATTACATAACCTTGGTCCCCACTCCGTCGCCCGAGGATAATAATGCTCTCTGCCAATATATAATTCCGAACCTTAAATCTGTATATCTTTACGAGGTGACTGAGTGGTGCAATGAAATAGGGTGCCAGCAATGCGGTACACTAAGGACGGAAGCACTATAAAGTCGGCATGAGTAGGTGCACTGCTATTACAAGTCATCCTGATGACTGTTAGGCGTTGCGAAGAGGTAAAATGGAAACAAAGTAAACTGACCATGTCTATGATTAGCTGTGGACATCGGATCTGAACCTGTCGAACAGCATGGAAGACATCCACCTCCTGCTCCACCTCCATCATGTCAATCATAAAGTCCAGGGTGCAGTACGGCCCACACCTCTGCACACCATCCCTGAAATAGGACGTGCGATAATAACAGTGTCCATACAAATGTAAAGATACGGAATTCAAGGCTATTTCAACGATCTTCAAAGCTGTTTTTGATATGAATTCAAGACTATTGTCATTTGGATTTCAGGAAAAAATAAAAATAGCAAATGGCGACTTTGGACTAATCAGTGGGACAGTTTAATAGAATTCACGGCTTTTCAAGACTATTTACCCAAAATAGGTTTAATTCAAGGTTTTTTAAGGCCTTGAAATGGGGGAAATGAAGTTCAAGACGTTTCAAGACTTGCAAGGACCCATACGGAGCCTGCATTAACCGAATGACATGATTTCACATACACACATAGGCGTGTGTAATAGTGTGAGAATCCAACAGGTGGAAATACATGTCAGGATACAGGTGACTGAGTGGAGCAATGAAATATGTAGACACATAAGGCTGCATGTGGGAACGCTAAGCAGGTAGATGCAAGTTTGCACCTAGTCAGAGTAGGGGTGAATGATGTAATATATGTAAAAGACATCCAGGCATGAGCAGAGAACAAAGGAATATGTAAATGAGATGACGTCAGAGGCACAGGGTGCCGGCGGTTCAGGTCCCTGGACGGTGAATAAAGCATTCAATATCCAGAAGTCAAAGTGTTCAGACGTTGGTGTCAGATAAGGACAATGCCGCCTGAAAACACAGTGCCGGGCCTCAGACCGCCAGGTTAGCTCTTCCTCTGCAACACCGCACGATCGAACTGGAAAACATGGATCAGAGCACATAATGTATATGCAACGGCTTCAGGAGTCATTCCGAAAACGAGTGCAATGCTGTATCTTCCTTCACGTCGCGGGCGAAGAAGCCCAGAAAGTTTTCGCCAACATGGCCATCACGCTTGCTGAGCAGGACAAGATTGGGCCGATAACGGAGGCATTTCAAGCATACTGTACTTAATAATAATACGTTACCGTTTCAACCCACATAATCGAGCCAGCGAAAATATGTCCACATATATCACGGCCCTCAAGGACAGAGTGAAAGATTGTGAATATGGACCGATTCAAGAATCGCTTTTGCATGATCATTTGGTTGCGGGTGTCAAGAACATGAAGTTGAGAAACAAGATGCTTCAAACAGCCGATCTCACGTGCATTAACATGTGCATACTCAGTGAATTTAGTACTGACCGGTTGGAAGAACAAAAATCGGACATGGAGGTAAAAGAAATCGATGGTCTGAACAGATATGCAAATGCGCGTATCGGTGCACCGATGGTTTTCCTGGCTGGGCCTCTATCTTGGAAATCGCCATCTTGGTGCAAGCCGGTGCAAGCGAATTCAAGATTCAATGTCAATACTGTGGTTATGAACACCGGGGTGGATTTTGTCCGGTGAAGGGCAAGATTTGTGTTGCCTGCAAGAAGTTCGGGCACTTCAGGAAGGTTTGCCGGAGCAAACTTGGCAGGGTCGATGACTTGACTGTGGAAGAACCCGACCATCACAACGTCGAACAAGACCCAAATCTGGCGGAAGTCAATGTGTTAACGACGGATCTGCTTGTCAGAGTTTTCAAGCGCAACACCGTACAAGACACCAAGCTCTGGTATGCGACCGTCAGAGTGAAGGTCATCCAGTCAAGTTCAAGCTCGACACAGGCTCGGAGGCGAATGTTCTTCCGAGGAACGTCTTTGACAAGATCGCATTGGTGCAACTGACGAACACCAGGTGTTCGTTTGTGACATTCTCGGGGCATCGGATCACTCCCGATGGCGAGGCTTTGTCGAAATCGACGGCAGAGACTTTGTAGTGCAAGTGGTGCGGGACTGCCAACCTATTTTGGGTAAACAGGCTTGTGTTGTGTTGAACCTGTTGGCACGGGTTGATGAGGTGAACTCTAGCATGCCAACAAACATTTCCACCCCAAACAACGTCCACAGCACGCAAGCCGACGATCTGGTAAGCAAATATAAATATGTTTTTCAAGGTTTAGGCCTGATAAAATCGAATGCTGTCATTCATATTGACAAATCCGTACAACCTGTTGTCGACCCACTGAGGAGGATTCCGTATGCAATACAAAATAAGGTGCATGACAAACTAAAACGGATGGTAAAAATGGGTGTTATTTTCTAACAAAATGAGCCAACTGAATGGGTAAATTCCATAACCATTGTTAAAAAACCAAACAAAATAAGAATCTGTCTGGATCCAACAAAATTCAACAAAGCCATCAAAAGAGGACCATTCCTAACTAAAACTATTGACAAAATTATGGCCAAAACGGCGAACGTGCAATATTTCTCAGTTTTAGATGCCATGACAGGGTATTGGCAAATCGAACCAGACTACAAAAGTTCACTGTTGTGTATGTTTAATACTCCATGGGGCTTGTACAGGTACACCAGTCTACCATTTGGCATCAAAACAGCCGGTGACATTTTCATTCAAGAAATGCACTGCATCATGGGTGATATACCAGGGATAGGCATAGTGAAAGACGACATTCTGGTATATGGGTCAACCGTTGAGGAACACAACAACAGACTGAAAGCAGTGCTTGCCCGAGCCAGGTCGGTAAATCTAAAATTAAACGATTCAAAATCTTTGATGTGCAAAACAACAGTGAAATATGTAGGTCGTCAACTTACCCAACAAGGTGTAAAACCAGATCCAGACAGAATACAAGCGATTGTAGACACGCCAGAGCCGTGTGACAAGCAAGGCGTGCAGATGTTCCTGGGCATGGTTGGCTATGTTCACAAGTTTATACCAAACATGTCCGAGATTGCAAAACCACTACACACACTCCTTGGTAATGATGTCGCGTGGCACTGGCAAAATGAACAGCAAGTCGCATATGACAAACTCAAAGAAAAATTGAGAACTGCTCCTGTATTGTCATATTATTATGTAGACAAGCCAATTGTCATTCAAGTAGACACTTGTCAGTTAGGTCTCGGTGCTGTTATCATGCAGGATAACAAGCCAATCGCACCCGCATCTCGTTCGCTAGATTCAGTGCAGTGTGGCTATGCCACTATCAAAAAAGAAATGCTCGCAATATGTTTCGGCTGCCAAAGGTTTCATGACTATATCTTCGGCAAAGAAGTTCAAATTCAAACCGATCACAAAACGTTAGTGGCCATCATGCAGGAGCCATACATAAGCTGTTAGCACGTATGCAAAGGCGATTGCAAAATTACAACATACAGCTATGCCATGTTAAGGGGTCCTTAATGTTCTTTGCAGACACGCTGTTCAGAGCACACAGTGCTGAAGTAGATCATGCTGACCTATTTGACAACACACTCAGCATTGCTGCAGTGGACATGCAATCATCCAGTCTGTTAAGTAAAATCGTCAAAGAGTATGAAGACAATATATCCATGTCCATGTTAATAACACATATCGAAAATGGGTGGGACAGTACACATGCACAAACACCGCCATGTCTACGGCAGTACATTCCATACAAAGACGAACTCACAGTAGAAAACAACTTTGCAATGAAGGGCCATTGTGTCATAGTACCTCCAAAGCTCCATGGTGAAATGGTTGAAGTGTTGCACGAGACGCACTTAGGTATCACTAAGTCCAAGCAGCTAACACATGACTGCATGTTCTGGCCCAACATCAATAAACAAATTGTGGAAAAAGTCAGTCGTTGTGACACATGCCAAAATAATCGGAAAAGTTTACATAACGAACCGCTTATAAGTCAACCAATAACATGTCAACCTTACGAAAAGATAGGTGCAGACCTATTTGAAATAAATCACGAGAACTACATAATAACGGTAGATTATTACACTAAATACCCAGAAGTCACTTTGTTGAAGGATACGTCATCTGCCATGGTGATTGAAGCTCTGAAGGATAACTTCGCAAGGCATGGTATCCCAAGCCAGGTGATTTCGGACAACGGTCCGCAGTTTAAGAGCCATGAATACAAAGAATTTGCACAACATTGTTCATGTTAACATAACATGGGTAATTTGCGATGGGGTGGAAGTGGTAAGGCCTTAAGCCAAACCTTACGACACTGACATGCCACCTATCGATTTATTAAGAAACCAACTCCTTGCTGCCCCCTACCGTCAAACTCAGACACTACCAGCTCGGAAGGCTCCACCACTAATTAAATACTTATGCCGTCACCTAGCGGCTCTTTTAACGCTGACGTCACAGCGACCACTACAACCGCTCACTTGCCGACTGGACACAAACCCGATAACAAGAGAGCCAGAGAATAACCCAAAGGACATGAGTGAATGGGTACATGAGGACATTGGCTAAACATGGTCAAAGACTAAGACATTACGGCATTATATCACTATGAGTTATTTTCATATTGTGCTTTAACCTGTAAACCCAATGTACATGTAACCATTTTTAAGTATATATGTTTATATCTCAAAAATAGTTGTGAAGAGGGGATGTAATATATGCATAAAAGACATCCAGGCATGAGCAGAGAACAAAGAAATATGTAAATGAGATGATGTCAGAGGCACAGGGTACCAGCGGTTCAGGTCCCTGGATGGTGAATAAAGCATTCAGTATCCAGAAGTCAAAGTGTTCAGATGTTGTACTTTCACAAATGACAACCATTCGTAAATCCAAGCAAAACTCACTTCAGTAGGAATTAACTGTGGAGGTGTTGGTTCTAGTGCAGTTTTTTGTTTTTTAAATCTATATTGGCTTCAAAGATGAGAAATTGAGAGAAAACCAATATGGCGGCCACAGAAAGCTCTCAATTTAACTTTGAAAGTAAGTGCATTAATCCACACGATTACTTGATATATGGTGCAATGCCAACAAAATCACAATCAATGTAAAAAAAGGTCAACAACTTTTTCCCCCCCCACCACAATCAGGATGACAAGCGACTTGTCCTCAATACTGAAACCAAATAGGAACTGTCTTCCTGGACAGTAGGTTTACATACTTGCATACGACGATAACTAACTTTTCCAAGCTCATTTGCTGTGTCTTTTTGATGGCGTTCTTCAGCCAAATTTGTTGTTCAGCCTTCAATGGTGTGTTCTGATATTGTGGGAATTCAGATAATGTGAAAATGGTCACTTTCCCCACATTATTCGGCTGCAAGTAGAAAGACTGAGTGTTCATACAGCTATTCATGAACCAAATTTAACACCTTTTTAGGGCCTTTTCAGGTAAGAAATTCAAAGAAATATGCCATTAGGCCAAAGAAATATGACATTATATAACAATTATATACATGTCAACTCTTCATGGTCTTACTTTATCAGGTTTCTGTATGCTATTTTTAAGAATCAAAAGAAGCAACTAGGAAATTAACGTCTTTATTATACTTAACAATACACAATATTCACACGCATGCGCTGTGGCAACAGTCCCACAACCATAGTGTTCGCCGTCGCCGTCAGATGTACCCTCCTAAAATTTTCAAAAGGGTCTAAACATGAACATTTATTTTTCTTGTAAGCTTCAAAGACCCAAAAGCAATATACTTTTGGAATTGTCAAAATATCCCAAAATTTGACTGACATACTTGCATTTGAAAGTTAGTAATTTCCATAGCTTTTGTATGCGCTGTGCCAACGGTCCCACAACCGTAGTGTTCGTCATCGCCGCCAGATGTTGCATGCATTGTGAATATTGTGTATGTCCTAGTTAATAAGCGACACGCCTAGCCATTCAAAACACTTTTGTTTGCCATCTCCTCCCAAAATAAAATAAATTCCAAGGTTTTTTTCCAGCATTTGTTCAATCTTCAAGGCCATTTCAGGGTATTTCTAAATGTTAGGGCTTTTCAAGAGACATCTTCAAATTCAACCCTCTTTCAAGATTGTGCGAGCACTGTGTAGAAACCACCCACCCTTCGTGGTCACCCATTTGTAGAATCTAATGCTCGGATCTGTGGCTTTGTACGTAAGCTATGAGGAAAACAATACAGACAAAGAGAAAGAAAGAGCAAAGAATAATAGGAGAGAAGAGAAGAGAGTCCAGCCCTCTGGTTTATTGCTTATATAGTTACATGGGTTCATTGTAGCGTATCACACCACCTCCTTCCCCCAATGGGAATTGAGCATTCTTGGCCCTAACAACAGGGATCCAGCATTCCTGGTCTCCATGGATACCAGTGGTCTGCCCACCACCAGTAGCTGTATGGCCCCATGGCCACCACCAACCTTGACCTTTTGAGTGTGGTGACTCCTACCCCAGCAGAAGGGCTAGGCCCTGAGTGCAATCACACCCAGACCTGCCAGCACCACTATGTCTATTTACATCTCACTCAGGCACCACCAACCCATATATATATATATAGTATAGTTATACATATCTTACTTGGGTACAGATGATGGATAACTGGTGTTTTCCCAAGGTACTAGCCTCGGATAGTCATGGGTCACGGAGAAGGAAGCACATCCGGGTCCAGCAATCTTTTACATACTTTATAGGATAACAAATTATCTTAGTATTATATGGATACTTTAGTGTTTTCGTTTTGGCACCAGTGAAACGTGATAGTCGTGGTAGGGTAGGGTGACCCATGACTATCCGAGGCTAGTACATCGGCAAAACACCAGTTATCCATCACCTGTACCCAGGTAAGATTCGTATAACTATATTATTTTACCTCAGTACTACGCCTCTGGCTACTTGTAGTCCAGGGAGAATTTTACCTAATCTCATTTGACCTAATCTCATACTTAATATTGTAAACATACTATAATGTTTTTAGTGCAAAATAGTAAAATTTTATTTTTCACCCGTCTTTAGTCGGTGAGTAGGCAAGTCGCCAGGCCGCTTGGCTTTTCTAGTCGTTTGTTGTAATGTTTTGCAAATGATCTAGCCGTCTTCCACCCCACATGTGCAAGGATTCTCTTAATTGAGATTCCTAACTGTCTTACCTTGGAGACCATAGCTCTACTCATTGAGTGAGATGCGTGGCGTCCAGTATTGATGCCTGCCTGTTTAAGCACCTTGATGGTCCATCTTGCGAGTGTGTCTCTCGAAATAGCTTTATGCGGTTTAATAAAGCTGATCAGTAGCTGTCTGGAATTCCTTATTCCGCGTGACTTGGATATATAAGGCCTAATGGCTGAAACTACACATCTGTTTATCTTCCGGAAAACTATTTACATGAACTGTGGACAGTGGGTCCCCTGTGCGATTCCAATTTAATAATGTCTCTAAATCGAATGTTTCTTCATCCTTATCTATCTCTAGTCCATCCAGTGAGTGCCACAATCGTTTGGCCTCTGTGTCCCATCATTAGCAGTAATAGCACTGCTAACTTAAATCCTAGTTCCTTCATTGATAAATGTCTATTACTAGGCCATGACTTGAATAACCTAAATACTATAGACACATCGCAAAACCTATTATATTTGGGTTTGTGTGGGTTTCTTTCATACACCGATCTAATGAACCAGTGTACTAACCAATGCTTTCCAATCATTTGTCCATCTATTCTTGGTAGAATAATTGAAAGTGCACATCTTGCTGCATTAATTGCACCAAACCACAACCCTTCATCTTCTAATATTCTTAGAAATCTTAAAATTGGGGCTATTGTAGGTTTTAAAGGTTTGACTCCTTCAAGAAGACAATGAAGTCCCCATTTAATTAAATAAGTTGTGTATACTTTGACTATTCCTTTCCTCCAGTCATGTGAAATAAGTCTTGCTTGTGTAATTTTGTCTAAACCATAATTCTAAATGTTTTCTTAAAAAAGGAATGCCAAAAGGAGTGTCGTTGACACATCTCCGTGAACTGTTAGCAGTCCTTGATGTTGTAGGTTGTTCCTTTCTTGTTGGAACCTGAGCATTTCTTTTGCTTCTAATGTTATTGCCGCTAGCCATGGTTGAGTGTCCTATACTGGTAGTATGACTACTGCATGTGAGTGATCCATCTTTATGCTCCTGGCCACTATGCTGATAATGCTGAATGGTGGGAATATGTAATAGAATTTATTATTCCAAATTCGAGAAAATGCATCTACTCTCCAGACTTCTGGCTCTGGATGCCAAGACACATATTTGGGTAACTTTTTGTTGTCGCGTGATGCGAATAAGTCAATTTCAGGGAAAGGTATGCTATTTTGAATAGGCTCCTCAATCAAGGGTATTCTTCTTACCCCTTCCGCTCTTCCCATTGATCCAGGCGAACAACAACTGCCTTTGGCCCCTTCCTCTGGCTTGGAAGCTGAAGTTTGTTCCGAACCGGCCTCCTCGTTGTCCGGTTCAACAGTTTCGAAAATCCTGCCTCGTCTTCTTGAAGCGGGTAGAATTTGAGTCTGCAGACTTCTTTTTGTCCGTTTCCATATGTTTTCCACACTTGGAACCGGTCTTCACTTGTTTGAACAAGCGCTGGAGTTGTCCACCGAACATCTCAGTCTTGTCCAGTGGTTTTACCTTAATAAGCTTGGGGGCAAGGACTAATGTGTATTCCTTCCCGTCATTGTCAAAGACCTTAGATCTGGCTACTTCCTTTCCTGCCTCCGTGCAGACCGCCTTAAAGACGTTTTCGAAACATCTGTATGACAGGAAATTGCTAGTCGCTGTCAGCAGCGCAATTCCCCCATCCATTTCCTCGCAGAGTAATGAGAATTTATTCTCAGCCATCATCCTGTTGGCTATCGGTGTAATGGCTGAGAGTGCTGAGAGTACCCCTTTGTGTACCATGTGAAGAACCGCTTCAAACTTATTCTGGTCCTCACTCAGTCTCACCTCTGAATCCATCTCTTTGATGGCTGATTCGAGGATCCCTTTGATCCCTGTGAATTTCTCGGCCAACTTCATAATGACCTCAGCCGGCTTAAAGGTGTTGAAGTGCCCCTCATCGTCGTAGTGGTATGGATCTTTTTCCGTCGAAGATCCTTGCACTTCTTCATCAGCTTGCCACTTAACTCTGCGTACTTCCCCGTGCGTTTAGTGTCTGAGTCAGAACTCGTCGAAGAGAAGTCTGACGAAGAGTCAGAAGAAGAGGATTTGTTCTTCTTGCTCTTCTTCACATGCTGCTTCTTTTTACGTGCCCTCATGTACTTATCCCCATCTGATGAGTGTGCCTTCTTCTTGTGTTTGCATTTGGGTGCAGCCACAACAACCTCCTCCTGACTCATCGTCAGACGAGGCCTGATCTTCCGAAAGATCCTCCTAGTCGGATTCCTCTGAATCCTGCACTGGTTTCTTCCCTTCCCTGGTCGGCACTCTGGAGGGAAGCATCTCCTTCATTTTTTGTTGTACTAACCATGCAACTCGTTCATCTAGGTTAGCTGGGCTGGGCTCAGACCCCCCCCCCCCTGCCTCATCGGAATCTCTTTGTTCCGGCGACCTTTGCACCTGTGCCAACGGTGAAGGCTCTTCATCTTCACTAAGTGCTCAAGATGGCTCTACCTTACTCCACTTCGTGGCCATGGCTCGGAGTCTGTAAAACACCAAAAACCCAATGGTTAGGCATTATTCGGGCTGAATATCACAGATAGAGCACAATTATACTAGGTGTGTATCATGGCATTAAAACCGTATTTAAACCATTTTTAACACAGGTGTGTGGTTAATAGACAGTCATAGGATGACGATATGGAAAACCAACCGAACGAAACGAGGGGTAGGGACCAGTGTAGCGGTCCCTCCCACAGTCTCTGTCCTATAAAGTTCTCCCACCTATGGCTTTCTTCGCCAACAAGTTGAGGAAAATACTATAGGACTCGTCGGTACACCTTATCGAAATACTTAATTGGGGAATCTTAAAGAAACCCAGGAATAAATCTTATCGATGTAAATGTCTCCTGCCAAATGTCTCTCTGTTCGGCAATGGGTGGCAAATTAAATAACCGAACAATGGATGCATTGTTCTAACGATCATTAAGAATGCGATCGTAATTAAGCTGTAAAACAGTAATAACTTATGGAAAAGTTTAAAAAAACGTTGGACGTGAATTCTAACATAAACTAAACCAACGTATTCAGTTTGTAAAATACTGACCTTGTTGGTTTGTAGTTAATATAGAAAAACTGCCGGAGCTGCTCACAAACGTACTCCTGTTCTGAGTTGATTATGCTAATTGCTGGACGCTGATGTGCTTCCTTCTCCCTGGACTATGAGTAGCCAGAGGCTTAGTACCGAGGTAATTATATATATATATAGGATAACAATAGCCCGAACAACATTCTCCAAAATGTATAGAGTGTTAACATCAAGTAAGATATTAATACAAACAAGGAAGCGTATTCTTCAGTGTTATGTGTGGTCTACTCTAATGTATGGGGCTGAGACATGGACAATCTCTAAGAAAATGTACAAACGTTTAGCAGCATTTGAGATGTGGACTTATCGAAGGATGATGAAAATATCATGGACAAAGAAGATCACCAACAAAGAAGTTCTTAGAAAAATTAAAACTAAGAAAAGCTTGTTTGCCACTATACAGACAAAGAAAATTATTTATTTTGGCCACATCATTCGTCAGAGTTCAATATACCGTACATTGTTGGAAGGGAAGGTGTATGGCAGCAGAGGGAGAGGGAGACCAAGAACATCATGGTTTACAAATATTTCACAGTGGTCAGGCTTGAATTATTCACAGTCTATCAGAACAGCACACCATCGGGACAAGTGGAGAACCATTGCATCCAACCCTCGACTAGAGGACGGAACTATTGATTTATTGATATATATATATATATATATATATATATATATATATATATATATATATATATATATATATACATGCGCTTGGTCACATCCACAGATCAGTAATAGAACATTCGCATTCCCCCCTCGCTGAGTATCAGAATATTTTACAGCTATGTATGTGTGTGTGCTCTTCCTTTGCTTCAAACTAATTTTGGCCCGAATGAAGGGAAGGGTTGGATTTTGTGGTTGAACGCGAGCACCTCTGATTCAGTGCTTGCTAAAGGCCACACTATGGCTTGTGACTACTGGAGACCACACAAAAGGATTGGTCGCAAAGTCGCTGCAAAGGGTCACTGACCTCCTTGTAACCATTTGCATCACAAGAACGTTGCAGCTGCTGCACTAAAAACCTCCTTGCGCCCAAAACAGTCATTTAGAGATCAGCGACCATTTTCATAAATTGCTTTGGTCACAAGGTCGCCAGTGACCATGGGTTCTTTGGTCCAAAGTGGTCGCAGGCCATAGTGTGACTGGGGTAAAACTTGTGCGCAAACAGGCCGCTCAAGAAGTTACAATAAAATCAGAGAAATGAGGCTGGATAACTCTGTAGTAAATAATACTAGCATAATAAATGATACCGCATAGAATACCACTTCCTAAATAACTCACTGTCCGCCACAAACAAAAATGGGGTGTGGCTAAAATAAGTAGGATCATCCTAAATCAACTGTCGTAGGCTACACCAACTAACTCTCAAATATACGAAAATAGCGTTCACATTTACAGAAAATGTATTTCGTGGTTTTGAAAGAGATAAAAAAATAAGACAACCCAGATTGCAGCTGTCCGCCAGTAATTTGGTATGGGTTGTTCTCAGAAACTGTGTACCACTTTTGCGACCTGGAAACCAAAAGTGAGAACCTTCCAAATAATAGCAGAAAACATTCCAAGTAATAGCAGAATCCATATTCAGAGTTGACATTTCTTTTTTCACTTTTTGATCTTGATCTTATAGTACAAATTAAGAAAGCCTTTAAAATTAACTGTAACATCCATCCATGACATAATTTTAATACGCATCGGTAATATCAGTTTAACACACACAACAAATTCAAACAAGATTCCATCAATTACAGCTAAGCCAAACACGTTTCAGTCGATGCCTGGTGTCAATATGCAAATTTTCTTATTTTCACTTTAGTACAAGGTCATATAAGCATATCTTGGATACATTTTGTGGGATAGATCAAATATACGTGGTATACTAGCATACCTAATACACAGAGTCAACAATAACTATTTGACTTACTATCCCCGACAACAAGGCAAAATCATTAGCAATGTTTAAATGAAAATCAAATATGTAGTACATAGTTTCTGAGATTGATCCATATCTCCGCACGAACATCACAAAACAGGTTAAACACTATCCAAAGAACGATTTTAATTAAAAATTGTTTAATTCATGTATCATAGTGCAACCTTTAATGTACATACTACTTTAATACAAGGACGCCTGGAGCTCGAATGAATATATTTCCACAGTGAATAGCAAAATAGCATTGTAGATCTGTAATAAAAGGCAAAATATCGGACTTTGCATATCTTTAGGCATCATAATAGTTCTTATGGGTGGGTTGGATTATTTCAAATGGGTCAAAGCCTTTAGCTTCAGTTGATTTGAAATTACTTCGCTCTCTCAATTGGATAATACAATTGAATAATACAATTGGATAATACAATTGGATAATTTCCTACGCATTTGTGCAAGGTGGTGCATTTTGATTATACAGCATTTAACATTCAAACTGCCCTAGATGAGTCATTGAAGCAACCATCAGCATACCTTTATGTCTAGACGAAGAGTTAGACATATTATTGTTATGCCGTCCCTATTGGTAGACTTTGAGACGAAGGTGATGAGGATGGGTCCAGATTGCATGGTTCCTTCATCTGGCCACAGTGGCACACACTAGAAGGAATAAGGGTTATTTGCATTGTTTCCTTTACTGGTCATGTTAGCATATCATGGGTGAAACATTTGAATATGGCAATATTTCACAATGGGGTTGGGAGGGGAGAGTGAGCACAAAGAACAGAGAACAAAGATGAGGCTCCCCTGTTTTTGTCTTTCTTTTCTCAGCCTTTTATCATCAGACGCCATAGTTGATGGGTGGTGTTTCACAAACGGAAGCAAAGATTACAATGTAATTGTGGAATAACTAAGTGATGAATGAATAACAATATTGACAAGAGACAGACAAGCTACCATTCCTAAGAAACAGGGGACTAAAATCATAAACAGCTATGAGTAAACCTTGATATCTCAGTAAATAAACAACTAGAAAAAAAAGAAGAAAAGAAGGAAAAATAAGCTAATTTCTAAATCGTCATATGGACTTCGCACGTCTTACCTGATCAGCACTGAGCTCAGTCTGCCTTGACCGTTGACCCTATATGTTAGCAAATCTACACGTTCCTGTGATCTCTACTCCGTGACTTTTCACTGAGTCATGTTGCCTGGCAACATGCGTCAGTGAGGCGTGGTGTGAGGGGAGGGGGGGGGGGAGTGCTAGTGGCGCCACCATTCCGGCACAGCAGGAACTCATGCCCTGTAACCAACACCATGAGTCAGTCCCATGTGTGCAGGTTGTCTCACCCACCGTCTTGATCCAATTTTCTTCACCCACCCACCCTTCACAAATGACAGACTTCAGCAAATAGCCAACCCTCTCCATTCACCCTACAGTAATGATAAGACTTCAACAAATGGCCAATTTTCTCCACACACCCACCCTACCGTAATGATAAGACTCCAACAAACAACCAATTTTCTCCACCCACCCTACAGTAATGACATACTTCAACAAACATCCAATTTTCTCCACCCACCCTACAGTAATGATAAGACTTCAACAAACAGCCAATTTTCTCCACCCACCCTACAGTAATGACAAACTTCAACAAATAAGCTAATTTTATCCATCCACCCTACAGTAATGACATACTTCAACAAACAAGCCAATTTTATCCACCCACTAACCATCTCTAATGACAGATTTCCAGGGTCCGTACACATGTGAAGGTATGGGGTTCAAGGTTATTTCAAGGCAAGTATTCAAGACTATCTTCATTTAGATTTCAGGAAAAAAACAACAATGGCGAATGGCCATATCAGACTAATTTAGATCAGTGGGACGCTTATTGTAATTCAAGGTTTTTCAAGACTAATTACCCAAAATAGGTCAAATTCAAGGCCTTTCAGGGCCTTCAAATGGGGCAAATAAAGTCCAAGACTTTTCAAGACTTTCCAGGGCCCGTATGGACCCTGGACAATCAATTTTGTCCACCCACCCTACAGTAATGACAGACTTCAACAAACGGCCTATTTCCTCTACCCACCTTCCAGTAATCACAAACTTCAACAAACAAGTCAATTTTCTCCATCCAACCTCCCTACAGTAGGCCTTAATGACAGATTTCATCAAACAGGCAATGTTGAAGAGAGGTAATACTGCATAATGTAAAAAAGCCTCAATGTTGTTAATAAATTATCTCTGCCAATGACCCATGAAAGAGCCAATCCAATAAAACTGATCAAAATGCCTAATGCATTGAAGGCTAAGTCATTGTGGGAAACCATATACAGAAGACTTCCTCCATAACTGTTACTTAATCTTACTATCGGTATTCCAAATAATTCACAGCTATATTTTCAAATTTTTAAATAGCACTTCAGCTACACAGATATATGCCAAATTAGAACAACAGTAAAGTTGGTCACTCAGAAACCTGTGGTGAACATGACACAAAATAACGCATAATTTATTCCACACCGATGTCAAATTCACAATGCCCATGTTTATCTTAATACGTTTACATTTCACTATGCTTCATGCTGCTATATCTTTATATTGACTAAACTCACCATCAATATATATATAAATATAAATATATATACACTTATAATATATATAGGGTAAGTTATATGAGACTTACCTGGGTATAGTTGAAGGATAACTTCTGTTTTACCGAGGGCTGAGCCCCTGGGTAGTCGCAGTAAAGGGAGATAAAGTCTTTTCGGTTCAAGTAAATTTCTACCTATTTCCGTTGAGGGTGTAATGATCATGAACCGACTCTACACAACGACGTCTCGTTTCATAATCTTTATTTGGGTTCCGCGCAGACGGCGCTGCCGGCCCGATCAGGGTTTCGGTTTCGGGTGCTCGCGTCGTACATACACTACATCTCCCTTTTATACATTTTGCATTGTAATGAAAGCACGGTAAGCTACCGATGATTTTAACTTCTCTGTGTGTATGGCTTCCGAGGATCGCAAGTAACATTCAGTCGTGACGTCATTCATTTCTGTGACCTTATGTTTCTTACATCATTTACGACTTACCGCGTTGTGGCTGGCATGCAAGCACAGCCCTGTTTCCTTCCGAAGGTAGCCCCTAAACCGGCTTGTTAATTTATTTTTTTTTTGTATATAGTTTTGACCTTACACTATGGTCTTTTTGGACGTGTGTCATTTCGTGGATACTTGTACTTATTTCTAACATTTAGCGCATGCACATTTATAACATTGTATATATTGGTATCTAATAATGTTTGACTTTGTGTCTGTACGTACCAACCGTGTGACCTTGTGCATTCATTTGCGCACATGTGCATCTCGTCGTAGATGTG
This sequence comes from Branchipolynoe longqiensis, assembly GCA_030323885.1. Classification (NCBI taxonomy): domain Eukaryota; kingdom Metazoa; phylum Annelida; class Polychaeta; order Phyllodocida; family Polynoidae; genus Branchipolynoe; species Branchipolynoe longqiensis. The sequence continues at coordinate 16,870,497 of CM059188.1, read as the reverse complement.
GGTCGCTGTCGCATTGCCGATACGCGTGACATGTTTATTACCTACTGATACGCTAGCCTTTGTGGCGGTTTTACTTGTCGTCCGTATCTCGTTGTGTATGGGCTTTGTGACGCGTTCTCACTGGCTTTATCAGTTTGGGACCCGTGTTGTGTGTGCGGGTTGAGTTGTTCAATGTTCTGATTATTTTCCTTTGTCTGGAATATATGTTTTCGGTTTCGTACTAGGTTATGATTTTTGTTGTTGCGTACTACGTATTTTCTTGTCTCGTTGTCGCCCGCCTTTTCTATCACCCCTTGGGCCCATTTCCCTTTGTGGGTTAGATACCGCACGTATTGTCCGGCCTGTATGATGTTGTGATTCTTCCCTGCATGGCGGTCGTAGCGTTGTTTTTGTTTAATTTGTACATTTCTGATTTGTTGTTTTGCTACTCTAGTTACTTTGGGTTTTAATTGTTGTGCTGTTGTTGGCAGTTTCGAACGTAGCTTTCTACTCATTAGCATTTGCGCTGGCGATGCGTCTATGTCTGCCAGCGGAGTGTTTCTGTAGTTTAGCAGGAACAGGTTGTAGTCTTTTGACTCTGTCATGGCCTTTTTTATCATTTTCTTTACTGTTTGGATATGCCTTTCGGCCTGCCCGTTGCTTTGTGGAAAGTGCGGACTCGAAAACGTGATTTTGAATCCGTATTGTTCTGCGAATTTGTTATATTCCTCCCCTGCGAATTGTGGACCATTGTCAGACACTACATTCTCTGGAATGCCGTGCCGACCAAATATTTGCTTCATTGCTTTTATCACTGCACTGCTAGTTGTTGTCTGTAGCTCTACCACTTCTGGATATTTCGACCAGTAATCTACGATTAGTAAGTATGTTTGATTTTCTATTTGGAACAGATCGGCCCCTATTTTGTTGAACGGTGAGCATGGTATTTCATGTGACGTTAATGGTTCACTGTGTTGCTTGTTCCTGTACTGTTGGCATAACGTGCATCTTTTAATTTTGTCTTCTAGTTGTGTTTGCATACCTGGCCAAAAAACGTGTTCTCTTGCTAGTCGCTTACTTTTGATTATTCCCTGGTGTGTTTCGTGTAATCTTGTTAACATTTCCTTTTGCAGTTCTGAGGGTATTATTATTCTGTTACCTTTTAGTAATACTCCGTTGGCCCTGGTTATTTCGTGCCGGAACGTATGGAATGGCGTCACACATTTCGGTACTGAGTTTTTATCCTCTGGCCATCCGTTCTCAACCATTTTGATTACTTCCGTTAGCACTTTATCTTTGTTTGTTTCTTTTGCGATGTCATTAAGGCCCCCTTGTACTAAGTGTATTGCTGCTACTGTGATGTCTGTGTCGAACAGCTGCTCAGGTCCTGTCTTGTCGCTGTGGTCTCTGGACAACGGATCTGCAACATACATATTACAACCCTTTATGTGGACCAGTTCTAGGTTGTAATTCAATAAGCGCATCCTCATGCGTTGCATGCGCGCGGACAGTTGGTACATTGGTTTATTTACAATTGCTACCAGTGGTTTATGATCTGTTTCGACCCGTACCTTCTTTCCGAATATGTAGTTATGGAACTTCGTGCAACCGAAACAGATTGCTAAGAGTTCTTTTTCGATCACCGCATAGCTGCTTTGGGTCTCGTCAAGCGCTTTTGATGCCATTGCTATTGGCCTTCCTTCTTGCAACAGTGCCGCCCCGAGCCCTGACTTTGAGGCATCAACTTGGAGAGTTATCTCTTTAGTTACGTCATAGAATCTGAGGACAGGTGCTTTTGTGATCATTTTTTTAAGATTATCGAATGCATTTTGTTGCGATTCTTGCCAATGCCATGCCGTTTCCTTTACTGTTAGAATGCGTAATGGTTTTGTTAGTTCTGCGAGGTTGGGCATGAATTTAGCTACATAGGCTACCATGCCCAAGAATCTTTGTACCGACTGTTTGTTGGTGGGTGTGGGCATGTCTGTTATTGCTTGTACTCTCTCATTGCTTGGTTTCACCCCTTCTTCCGAAATGACGTGGCCTACGTAATTGACACTTGTTTTACCAATGCTAGATTTGTCAGGATTTAGGGTTAATCCAACCTCTCGTGCCCGTTCTAGGACAGCGTTGAGATTCGCGTTGTGCTCAGTTAATGTTTTCCCGTACACCAAAATGTCATCTGTAATTACGTTAACTCCCTTCAAATCATGCAGAATTTTATTCATTTCGTATATGAAGATGTCCCCGGCGGTTTTAATGCCAAACGGTAGCCTTGTGTATCTATATCTGCCCCAGGGGGTGTTAAACGTGCATAGTTTTGAGCTGTCTATGTCTAGTTGAATTTGCCAATAACCATTTTTTGCGTCAAGGACTGAAAAGTATTTTGCATCGTCTAAATTTGCTATGACCTCCTCTACCGTACGTGTCGGGTATGGCCCCCTTAGGATTGCTTTGTTTAGTCTGGTTGGATCTAAGCACACTCTGATTTTGTCTTTTTTCCTGACCACCGTTATTGAACTGACCCACGGCGTTGGTTCTGTCTCTTCTACTATTACCCCCAGTTTCAGCATTCGGTCTAATTCTGCCTTTACCTTGTTTTCAATGGCATGCGGTACCCGTCTGGGCGGGTCAATGACTGGTTGCACTGTACTGTCTGTGTATATCTTAGCATTTATTTTAATCGTGCCTAGACCGGTGAACACATCGTTAAATGTTTTTACCGTGTTCTGTGAATCACTGATGTCTCTGTTTTCCTCCGTCTGGACACTGTCGATGCGCGATAGGATGCGTAGTCGGACGCACGCCTCCTTGCCGAGGATGGGGCATCCTGTCTCTGTCACTTGGAATCGTAGCCACTGATCCCGCACTAGCAGCGATGTTTCTCCTCTCGGCACTATCTTTTCCCCCGAGTACGTGACGAGTCGACATCTTGATGTTTTTAATTCCGCGTTGTTGATTCTGCTGAATAAGTTCATTGGAATTATGTTTGCTTCAGAGCCCGTATCCAATTTGAATTTTATATTGACGGGGCCCACAGGTATTTCGGCAAACCACAAATCGCTTGTCTTGCTGTCATCTCTCTCGATGGCTCCCACGAACAGGTCAAATTCCGGGTTTTCGAATTCCTTCTCGTCGTCTTCATCGTGTTCGTTTAGGACTATCTCGTTTATGCTTGTGGTTTTGCCCCGGCACACTTTCGCGAAATGTCCTATCTTTTTGCACACCGAGCATGATTTGCCTTTTGCGGGGCATGCGTCGCGACCGTTTCGGTGAGTGTACCCGCACCATGAACAATTTGCGCGCACGTCTCCGGGTCTGCTGTCTTGATCCCGGCTCCCTCTGGCGGCCGGCCGTTGCCTCTGCTGCTGCCTGGAGTCGTACGTTCGTGGTGTTTGGCGGGCCGTATCCTCACGTCGTACGTAATCCACCGCATGTTCGCCGCTTGTCGCCCCTGCCAACTGTCGTCCTGTGTGTTCGCTCAGGCGGCATATTTCCTCGCACATCTTGAGAGACAGTTTCGGCGTTCTTAAGAGCCGATCGCGTAGCTCATTGCATTTGACACCGCTCACTAGTCTGTCGCACATCAATGATTCTTCTAGGCCTTCGTATTGACAGTGTCCGATTCGGTGTCGCACTTCTCTTATGTATGTGTCCATCGTCTCTTGGCCCTGGTTATACGAGGTAAACTTGTACCGAGTCACAGTCAAGTTTGTTCGTCCTTCACAGTATATCCGGAACGCTTCCCGGAGTGGTTCGATTTTGTCTATTTCGGCGGCCGTGAATGTCATTGCTTGATGCACTTTTTGCGCTTCTGCTCCTGCCACGTGTAAAAACACGCAGCACTGCACCTTCTCGCTCCTACTCAGCACTCCGGCTGCTGTGGCGTAGATCTGGTAGGAATGGCTCCAGGCTTTCCAGTTAGCCGCCAAGTCCTCGTTCAAATTCAGTGCGGCGGGGGGTTTCAACCCGGAAAGAGCCATTTTGCTTCAGTTTCCCGCTTCTGACACCATGTAATGATCATGAACCGACTCTACACAACGACGTCTCGTTTCATAATCTTTATTTGGGTTCCGCGCAGACGGCGCTGCCGGCCCGATCAGGGTTTCGGTTTCGGGTGCTCGCGTCGTACATACACTACAGAGGGTAATAACGTGACCTAAAGTCTTATAATGCCTTCCTTATTTTATATATATATATATATATATATATATATATATATATATATATATATATACTCAATGGTATGCAGGTATTGCACGTATAGCAATACCTCAGGGAGTTTGACGCCCCTGCCCTGCAGAGTTGTAAACCACTGCCTTGTGGTACAGGTTCTTGACAGAACCGAAGGCTAAGGGAGCAAACCCTAAACAGAAAACCATGTCACTGTGGCAGCATTAAGGGCGGTTGATGTATGGAACTCCCAACATCTCCCGACCAGCCACTGCAGGGACAAATAGTTTTGCGCCTGTCTTGAGATGTTCTTGCCGGTGTGAAACGTCTATTTGCTCCCCGAGAGAGTGCCACTGGTAACTTGCAAAAGCCAGCAGCGTTTCAACACTTTTGCAGGCAGCTTTCATGAAATGAAACCTGAAGCTGAGAGACATTAAGACTGACTCATGGACGCAACTCTCACAGCAGAGAGCTAAATGGAGAGTGGCAGTCAAGTAATGAAAGCAGTCTTTGTTGCATCGCGACCGACAGCATGATGATGATGATATATAAATATTTATTTATTCACTACTTCTGTGTCGCATGGAGAGGGTGAGTGGGCCCTGTACTGTGACTACCCAGCGGCTCAGCCCTCGGTAAAACGGAAGTTATCCTTCAACTATACCGAGGTAAGTCTTGTATAACTTACGCTATTTTACCTTGGGTTGTAGCCACCAGGCTATTCACAGTCCAGGGAGATTTTTATGTAATGAGCGTTATTACCCAAATTCTATTGTGCTATGAACAACTTTGTATTTTGAGAAAACACTTAGCGAAGCTATTCTCTTTTTTATATCATTTCATTTTATCAGTGAAGCAACAGGCTTATGTGTCCCTCTGGACTTGTGTGCCAGACTCCCATGTGTCCCTCTGGACATTTATGCTTCACAACACCAGTTGACCATGTAATCGGTTTGCCATACCTCAGTAAACGTCTCTCATATCAGTGAGAGTTTACAATACCACAGTAAATGCCGCTCATTTCCGTGAGAGCTTTACCTGCTTTAGCTGCTTATTAACTACTTAGCTTGATTGTTCTCTTTTTGCCTTTTTTTGTGTAATGCAACCCAAATGACCTGGCGGTCACCCAGTCTGCATATTTTTGTATACCCCAATGCTTCAAAGTTGAACTTTTGAGGTGGCCACAGTTCTCCTGGAATGTGTGCCCGAACAGTTTGGCATCAAAGCCCACTCTAATTAACATCAGTATTGTCCATCGAGTTGGTTTCCCAACTGAATGTCTTTTGTCCTGGCTAAGGAAGCCTTCAGGGCTCTACCCACAGATCCTAGCACATGCGTCCTAGTAATGCCCAGTAAATCAATGAGGGGTGATTGGCCAGACTGTTAGACTGTTAAACTCACTGTCAACTCTTTTTCATGTTCCTCTAGTTCATCTAGTGTAAGTTCAACTACTGTGACCCTAACAAAATACCTAACAAAATGAGCACGAGTAGTTTAAGTGGCAGGTCTTGCAGAGCCCAGTTCTTGTTTCCTGGCCAGTCATTCGGTGTCTCAAACCCTTTGTTGTCCTCTCATAATTTTGGCAGTGACGGGTTTTTGGCATGCACCGCATGTAGCCATCAGTGCCCCAATTTGTGTTCCCCTCTGTCTGACCCTCGATCAGAGGTAGGATGACTGATAGTAGAGAGCCTGCTTTATTTGCTGCATCAACCATAGTCCTTCTTTGCCTAGATCAACTGAAACTGACACACTTGTGTGAAGTGAGGAGCTAAGAGTTTTTTACCTTTTGTCAATGATAAAAACCCACTTTCAAAGATAGTGGGAATACAGTTTAACCAACTGACACACTTGGGTGAAGGGATGAGGCAAGGGTTTAATACCCATCATCAACAGAACGGGCCCCACTTCTGAAGACAGTGGCAATACTGTTTTACCATCACTTCTCTCCATGCCGACGATACCATGAACTGCATTGTGGTCAGGGTTAAACCATGAGTCCGACTGCTTGCTAGATAAGGGAAACTGGTATTTTCCTTTGACTAGTTTAAATCCCAGGACCTTAGGTCTTACCTGGGTGTTAATACTGATTTCGTGTCATGGAGGAACCTATTTTCTAAGCAGTTTACAGGTCAAGGAACCTTTTTTATTTAAAAAATATTTTTATTACATTCATCTTTTGATTCCAGAATGATGGAACTAATCAATGTAAGGAACTCTACATGTAGTGTGCCAAAGAACAACCAGGTAGCACATGGGGTGAGCTGGGGGCTACATGTCCCTTAGTGTCCATTCAGCCAGTTTATGGATGTGCACCAGCATGCACAGTACATGTAGAAGCCCATAGGGGAGGCATGTACATACCAGCAGCAGTTTAGCTCAAACAGCTGTAAATACTTCCTATGCCCAGATAGCACACAGCCGTCGGGCCGACGTTGGCTATTGGTCGCACCGTCGCACATTTGGGCCACCGTCGAGCCACCGTCGGGCTGACGGTGATGGCCCGCCACTGGGTGTCAATCTTTTTGCACATTTGGGCCACCGTCGAGCCAATGTCGGGCCGGCGGTGGTGCCCCGCCACTGGGTTTCAATCTTTTGCACATTTGGGCCACCGTCGAGCCAATGTCGGGCCGACAGTGGTGTCCCACTGCTGGGTTTCAATCTTTTGCACATTTGGGCCACCGTCGAGCCAACGTCGGGTCGACGGTGGTGGCCCGCCGCTGGTTTTCACTCATTTTGCACATTTGGGCCACCGTCGAGCCAATGTCGGGCCGACGGTGGTGTTCCGCGCATGCGCAGTTATTTAAATTTGATTTCCGGTTCGAGTCGCCAGCGGAGGACGTGCGATCGTTGAGCAGCATTCTTTTTCTACAACTAACTCCAGATGTTTGTTTGTTTGTTTGTTGTTGTTTTACGTCCTAGCAACATCTAAGGTCATATCAGGATGGTCGGACTAACTCCAGAAATCGCAGGAACTTTAAGGAATTATTTAACAGGTTTGTTTATTAATATGCTTAGATTATTTTGTAAAAGTTTTGTAATTTATTACGACGTATTAATGGAATTATTCGTGTTAATACGATTTGAATTATCCGGTACGGAATGTTGACAAAGCACCACCATCTTGGTTTTTTCCGAAAACATTAGTTTTATTCAAAATTAATAGAAATCAAGAACCCTAACCTTATAAATTTAATATAATCTTTTTGGTAGCGATTTGTTAATAGGTGGTGTCGTTTTAGAGATATTTCACTTTTTCTGTATTTAATTGAGTTAAACCCTAACCCTAAACCTAATCCTAACCCTAAACCATACCCATACCCATACAGAAAAAGTGAGATATCTCTAAAACCACACCACGTAGAAACAAATCGCTTGGTACACATATAGAAAACATCTTTACCAAAAAGATTATATTAAATTTATAAGGTTTTCTATTAATTTTGAATAAATATATTGTGTCGGGCCGACGGCGTTTGCCGTCGTTGGGCCGACGTTGTTTTGTCCAACCTCCCGCCATCGGCTCGACAGCAGCTGCCACCGTAGGCCCGATGGCAGCAGCCGTCGGGCCTACGGCGGCAGGTTGGACAAAACAACGTCGGCCCGATGGCGGTTTCGGCGACGGCGCAGCCGCCGTCGGCTGTGCGCTATCTGGGTGGTCTTTAGTAATAGGTAAGGTGTAATGTGTCTTTCTAGTCCACCCTGGCCATCAAGGCCTCAGGAGTGATCAGATTTATGGTTGTAATAGTTAGAACATCTAACAACCAAATCGGTATACTACCGACTTATTAAGCCTTATCAGGTGCCAAAATATTCTGTGGCTGCCGACAGTCTTCGTTCTGATGAAGACATTTGACTGTACTACCCTTCACAGTGTGTAGCTGTAATTTGTACACCTTTGTTGAGTAATTCTTTCCTCTTCACAATTTTTTTTAAGGCGAGTAGAACCCTGGGGAGCACCGGTTTCTATCAAAGGGATATATTCTCTCTCGCTAAGAAGACCTCAGGGCACCAGGTTACCCATTCGTAGCCGTGTTTTGGGCAGTATGTAATCATTTACCAGGCTCATGCCCCTGTTGCTGTTGGTGGCATGTCGGCCATTTGATGGCATGCATGTGACCCTGGATCGGTCGGTAGGCATCTTAACACAGGACTTGTGTCCCTGATGCCATATTTGCGAACACTGTCTGGTGAAATATGTCAATGTCGGGTTTATATACGGTACGCATCCAGCATGTCCGTTCTCTGTCCGGTGGTGTCCGGCAGCAAGTTTTGAATATGCACAAAACTTGTACCGGACACCGCTGGACTGACGTGTAGGGTTGGTGTCCGGTTTAAGTCTGTTTAGTCCGTTTTGTCCATTTCATGTCCGGTACCCATCTGTTAGTCTCCGGTTTGCTTCCTGAATAGTCCGTTGACGGTGTTGGGGGAATTCGGTCCGTCGTTTTTTTCAGCGCGTCCGTGAACAGTCTAGTGGCTATTCGTTAAAGTTTGGTCCGTCCGTTTGACATTTGGTTGTTGTCCAGTGGCTATTCGTTAATGTACATTCCTTGTCCGTTTAGCATTCGTTTCGTCTGGCGGCCTTTGACCCGACAGCGCAACATTTTGACACATTTCGGTACATTTTGACACCGAACACCACCGGACTAGAAAATTCTTTGTCCGGTTATGTCCGTTGCTCAATCCGGTAAGAGGTGACAGGCACTTAACGCACAGCGTTGGCCGCATCGGTCTGGGCCATAGACCGGAACGTCGGAAGCTTAACCGACACAACCGTGCTATTGGTCGTAATGCTAACTGTGGGTATGACCCCATGAGGAGTAGAACCCACTGCATTCAGGCTTTTTGTGGACTTAGACTCACCGTAGTGGGCGCGACTGGTATTGCAGGCCAGGATCGTGAATTATTTCCATATGGTGGTCAAGCCGGAAAGGTAGCAGAAAGCTATTGATCACGTCCAAGCCAAGCGCACTTAGCGTTGGCTATATAAGGGTCCTATAGATCGATCATCGGAAGTCGAACCGACACGACCGTGGTTAATTGTCGTAATGCAAACATAGGTATTACCCCGTGAGGAGTAAACCCCTTTGCATTTAGCTTTTGGTCGTTTAATCTGCAGCATATCAGGAACTGCTGTAACAATAAACAATCGCTGCTGTAACAATAAAATATAACAAAGCCTATCGTCCATAATGTGAGGCTTGAATGACAATCAAACGCATCCCTTGAGGCCGAACGACCGTAGAGGTGGAGCAATCGAACCCATACAGTGACAAATGATTCGAGCGTTGGAATTCGCTCGGTATGCTCACATTCGAAATAGCAAAATAGCGAATGGTAGACAGGAAATGTGAACACTTATTTGTCTCTCATTATTGCTTGAGTGCAAGTAAATATGCAACACAAGGAATAATTAGTAGCATGTGGTGAATAAGAGGTCAAATTTCCCTGGATCATCAGCCCATGCTTTTTCTAATCTGTTCTTGAATGAATTTATTGACATTTGGTTGTCGTCCAGTCTTACTTGAAATATATCAAATTCAACTAACAATTTAAAGCTAATTAAACAATTTACCTAGCGACTAATTGAATCTTGGTATGTATATAAATGCATAAATATGCAACATAGTGTCATTAAAACTTTTAATGACATGAAAACAAGCAAAAACCTACATTGAACAACACAGCGTGTGGTTGCTGTGCTTGGATTATGCTAATTGACTTAAACCAGAAAGACTTTATCTCCCTGGGGTGTGAATAGCCTGGTGGCTACAGCCCGAGGTAAAAAATATATATATATGTATAAAGGAGCAGAGGGAATTGTTGTTTATTTTATTCTACTGATTATTCTATACCTCCTCCTCTACTCGACCGTGGCGCCACCACCGGTTCCCGTTGTCACTATGCTCGGCACTTGGCGTTATGAGATCAGGACAGGGACTGGGCGCAGTGTCAGGATAATGTGACTGTGTGGGACATCAGGTCATGGTGCCAGCGGCCTGATTCCCCAGTGGGGCAGCACTATAAAGTCGCCATGAGTGTGCGCTGTCACAAGTAAGTGCACGTCCTGGTATGGCCTAGGGTCTTACTGGGGCGTAAAAGTACACTAACCACCCAGCCTCCCCTGGCCCTCTCAGAGGACTGTGGTTGGGCTCCTCAGGCTGCCTTTTTCCTCCCTCCCCCCCCCCCCCCCCCCCCCCACACACACACACACTTCCTCTGATCACTACCCATCGGAAGCCAACTCCCGACCACATGGGACTGCTTTCAGCGGTGCCCATTCAGTGCTGCAGATTTGCAGCCTTCAGCACACCAATGCGACTGAAAACTCCCCAAAAACAAAACACTCGCATATGGGTCTTTTTTTAATGGTAAATGGGGCCAATGTCTTTTCTAGTATCTATTGGTCAAAAACAATTATGGAAACAGTAAAGGAGTTCTTTTCTTTATAGAACTGATATTCTTACACTTTGGAGAGATAGATATGAAAAAAAATGAAGGCATAATGTGGCATAGTAAAAAAAAACCTAACATGTTTATTCCAAAAATATGGTGTTTCATGTATGTTACATGGAGAATGTGGACTTTTCTACACCCCACTATACTTTTATTTTGCATAGAATATTACCTGTTAGTCAATGAAATAATAAAAGAAGACTCTTACTTGAAATAATATTCCATTGTGAGTCAACTGGTTCTGGACCTAACTGTTGTGTCCCCTGCTTGTTAAATTTGGAAATATGTCATCCTGGGAATACCAGAGCTTCAGTAAAAAAAAAACAGTTGCTATTGTTGCATGTGTAATGCTATTTTCTAGTACCATGGCTGGTAATATAATTTGTCATGTTTGCACTTCAAATATTTCAAAAGTTAGCGATTTAAAATAAGTTACTTCAAACTAAAGTAAAGTTGGTTGTTGGAGCTTTACATCCTGGCAACATCTAAGGTCATATCAGGACGGGTACCAACTTGTGACAGTGCACACTCATGGCGACTTGATAGTGCTACCCCACTGGAAGACTAGGCCTCCAGCACCATGGCCTGATATCCAACTAATCCTTGCCCTATCTGGCTAGGAAGTGACAAGTATCAATTTTTAAGTCATTGGTTTCACTCGAAGAGGGTTCGAAACCGTGGGTTCGAATCCCAAGATCTACCAAAACGGGAGATGAACGCTGAACTCAATTCAGCCATCACATCTGGTCTAAAGTAAGTAGATTATAATGATTAATCTAATATATTTATCTCAGAAAAAAATTACATGAAACTTTAAATTCAGATTACAATTCTGATTCAACTTACAGAGCTGGTATATTTATCCTCGCACAGATAGATGACGGAATGGCACTTGTACTCGTAAACCAGCCTCCAGAAGTCCACTATTTTGTCAGGGAGAGGCAGTGGTGTGGCGACCAGTACGTGCCACTTGTTGTACCCCTAAAACACCGCAAGGGGGCGCCGTTAGTATGTATTCTGCTCGTTGAGACTAAGTTTGTTTGAGTTTTACATCCTGGCAACTTCTACGGTCATGTCAGGACGGGCTCCGACTTGTGACAGTGCGCTGCGCACTCACGGCGACTTTATAGTGTTGACCCCTGGGAGACCAGGCCACCAGCATCATGATGTGGTATCCCAGTCACATTATCCTGACACTAAGCTAACCAGTCCTTGCCCTGTCCTAATAATGCCAAGTGCTAGTTCTAGTTGGCGAAAAGCATCAATTTTGTAAGTCATTAGTTTGACTCAACCTGGAATGGAACTTGGTTAATCGAATATGCCCAGCCATTACATGTGAGTGCTAGCCAGTACAGAACCATGTATAGAGGGGGTGTAATGATGTCACGAGACAACTTCCAGTGCCCATATTGGATTACATACGAAAGGCTTGCAACTGTTTACATTGTGTTTATTTATTGATTTGTTGGTTTATTTGTCACTGTTTTGAGCAGCTTGGCAGACGTTTTGGGAAGAGTTTTTTAATGGTGGGGGAGTCTTTTATTAAATCACTTAGCCTCACATCGTTGCTAAAGTGCTGTATGTTGACACATTGGATACTCTGTCAAAGAATTAGAAAGGTTTGGGCAGTACCCACCAGGTGGCACTACCATACTTCGGCATCGGACTGGGTAGGGTCCAGTGGTGGCCGTAGTGTTCTTGGTATAGGACAGGGGACGCCATAGGTGGTATTAAGTGTAATCCAAGATGGCTGAACACTGAGTGTTGAAGTCACTTGCACCCCCTCTATAGGAAGGTGACATCATATTTTACCACTGACACTGTTGATCAGGGTTTTCACTATTTTTCAGTGTTCTTTTTAAAGTACTTTTAAAATACAATTTAGGACCATTAAAACAGTTTTTTTAAGGACCAACATGAATACATTATTCAGCTTTAAGGCTTCACTATTGTTGGACATATTCGACTAGGCCTTTTCATGCAAATATCAAAATATTTCTTTACAAATTCCTATTCGGCTGGGACCGGAAGTGAGTTTCTATACGTATGATTCGAATGTGTGTTTTGGCTCCCTCCACAAGGTCATGTGGTGTATTTCAACATGGCTGATATGGAAAGGTTGAAAGATTCAGTAGCTTCAGCCAATTAGAGCTGTTCTTTTCGATTGCGAATGGTGGCACCCATGGGTGGCATCCATTTGCAATGGAAACAAACAGCTCTGATTGGCTCTTTTCGATTGTAAATGGCGGCCTGCATAGGGGGCAGCCATTTGCAATCGAAAAGAACAGCTCTGATTGGCTGAAACCACTGAAGCCATTTGACTGGCCCTCTTTGCATTCGAAAACCAATTTCACTGCGCAGGTGGGCGGAGCCTAAATATTGCGGATGGAAAGGTCCCAGTCGAATACGTCCAATGTCTACATGAACTATACATATCCTAGTGACGCTTAATGTCATCCCGTGTAGTGAATTATTGCATTCCTTCAATACTAGCGACGCTTTGTGTGCCATCGAATGGCACTAGTTCTATATGAAGTCAGTAGAAAATTTTCCATAGCAAATAATCAAATAACTCACATTACATTGCTTACACTAAAGAATTCAACATTTTAATCAATTTTTTCTAAAGCAAAGATAAAATGAGACCAAAATATTGTGATGTAATTCTACTTCGAAAGGATTTGTATGCACGCTGATTTTCTAGAAGACAGGTCCACAAGATGCTTATTCAGGGTTCATACCCATTTTGACATTTCAGGACTTTCAATGACCTTTCAGTGCAAAATTCCAGGATGATTTTAAGACGTTTATTAAATTAAAGTGCCCCTAAAGACAGCTGTATTCATAGTCGATGATTCACTTGGTAAGATGTGAATTGTGAATAAGCATGAGAAATAACAATGACTACATATGTGGTCTTAATATAAAAATCAAGAGGCAGGATAACAAACCCACAAAAATCATGTTTAATACAAAACATTTACTGATTGAAGTTTGGGCACGTCAGCGAAAATAGGCTTAAAAATTATATAGTCATGATTTTCCATTTTCAAGGACTTCAAGGATCGTTAGACAAATTCCGAGACTTTCCCGGCCTGGAATCCTGAATTATCAAATTCCAGGACTTTCCAGGTTTTCAAGGACCCCTACGAACCCTGCTATACAGTGGATAGGGTACCTGGATAAAGACAGCATGGACGTAGTTCTTCCTGCCTTCTACTTCTGTCTTCAGGTCAGTCCAGTTGAGGTAAGCTGCAAAACAAAGTAGGTTTAAGTGCCAGATCAGAGATGCTTTAAAGGCACACATGTGAGAATTGGTGAACTATTTTGTCGCCCATTAAAGTTCAATTGTCCGATGATTTCCAGAGTTTCTGCAATTTTTATTTATTAATTAATCTTTTCAGATAAATATATTAAATTAATCATAATGTTGTTTTCTTTAACGTTAGTTTGAAGTAACCTTTATTTTGTGGCGTGTAAACTAGTTACACAGATATTATTCAGCAAAGTGTAAGGTTAGTCATTGGCGGAATACTTTGGCGGAATAATTTGGTTTGCTGACGATACCAAAGTATTCCACCGTATGGAGAAAGATAGTGTCTCAAGGGACTTGCAGAAGGACCTCAACAACATGCAGAAGTGGTCAAGTGATTGGCAGTTGACGTTTAATGCTTCAAAATGCAAAATGATGCATTTAGGGGGAAACAACAGCAAGTACATCTATGTAATGAACGATGGTGTGAATAATGTTCAGCTCTCTGAAACAATGATAGAAAAGGACTTGGGTGTCAAGGTGGACAACAAACTGACATTCAGCGACCACATCCAGGAAGCCGCCAACAAAGCTAATGGAATACTGGCCATCATTCGAAGATCGTACACATACCTAGACCAAGATGTTGTGCGCAGACTGTACACATCCACTTTTGGAATATGGAAATGTTGTGTGGTCACCACTTTACAGGAAGGATGCTGAGTCAATTCAGAAGATCCAAAGAAGGGCAACAAAGCTTGTACATGGTTTCGATGAAATACCCTACAAACAACGTATGCATCATTTGAAGATCCCAAGCATGTACTACAGATGGGCCCGGGGGGATATGATTGAAGTATTCACATATCTCCATGGTATCTACAAGACAGGCAACCCCCTTATCAGAGACTCTAACACCAGGACCAGGGGACACTCCCTGAAGCTGAGGAAGCGGTACTCCAGACTGGACTTGCGACACAACTTTTTCGGCTTTAGGGTGGTTGACCTGTGGAATGACTTGCCAGAGAGTGTCGTAGCAGCAGTCGGTAAACTGTTTCAAGTCCCGACTGGATGCATACTGTTCAAGCATTATGTATATCTTGGAGCCAGCGACAGTTGCTACAATCCACGACATCTGAAGAACTGTCTCGATTTCTATTAATTAAGAGTGGCTAACAGGTCCAAGACCTATTATAGCTGTATCCTATTGATTGATTGACTATGGTCCGGTGGGAAAGTGTATCCTATGTGTTTGTGCAGCACTGATCGAGATGCTTTGAAGTCGGGCCTGCCTAGCTGGCAGCGAGCACCCGCCTGCAGCAGCACGCCGGGCCCACATCCGTGTGCACGATATCGTATCTGCCTCTAGTCGACAGGAAAATTTGATTCATAAATAAATGGAGGGGCCTTTTAGAGGTACCAGCCAGAGGAATATACGGTATAACCCCCCCTAAAACCAAACTTCAGGACCCTAGAAATTTGTTTGGATTAACCGATTATTGGTTTAACCAAGCTTTGGCTTTGACTTTGACTTGGCTTTGGCAAAAAAGTGGGTGCAATATGAATGTAATATACACTTTGATTATTGTTTTTTTATGTACATACAGCATAACCCCCTTAAACAAAGCTTGGTTAAACCAAACGATCGGTTAATCCAAACTTTTTCGGTGGCCCGGCCATTTATCATATAAACAAGTTGATGGGGTCTCAGATGACCTTATAACCACATGAAAGTTTGGTTTACAGGAAGGATGCTGGCCTGGACTCCGACAATTCTGTTTGGATTAACCGATAATTTGGATTAATTGACTTCAGTTTAACCAATTTTTTATATGATAAATGGTAGTATTTTGCTGGGCGGCCGAAAAAAGTTTGGATTAATGGATCATTTGGTTTAACCGAGCTTGGTGTAACGGGGTTATACTGCATATCGATTGTCTTGTCTTTGTTAATTGTGGTAAGGAGCGTACAAATAATAAAGGGCTAAAATTGCATGATTCAATGAAGCATAACTTTGTCAAAATCTCACTGCTTATTTACATTTCGATCAGATGGTGCATCATGGAAGGAATGATTGGTGAATTTATTAGACCGGGCCTTTGTAAAATTACTTGAGAAAGTTCTAAAAGATGCAGCCTCTTACAAATCTAGGCTCATCTGGTGTCAGCCACAAAGGAGAGGTGTAATATATGGAGTCTCGGCCGTCAGAGCCCCAAGATACCACTTACTCTCCCCAGGTGCGTTCTGACAACTGTCCCACCTGATGCCCCTCTCCAACAAACTCCTAAGAAAGGAAGGGAAGAGAAGTTGCGCAAGATTGACAGTGAAGAAGTTGTGCTTTATGGCATCAACTCCTGTTCACATACTAGCGACCTATCACCCTCAATCCTTACCTACTGTCCACACAGATCCTCATTACTCTCGTTAGTGTGTATAGAAATCAGTGCCTACAGCCCACTGAACCGGAGACCCATGGTTGTTGCACACAGCTCATTGCCTTTTGAATAGCTGCTGCTAGTTTGTGTATAGAAAGTGGAGCCTCAGACAGAGTGTTTGGGTCCCTGGACAAGAGAAGAGTGTCTCCTGCTAGAGTGGCTAGCTCAGAGTCTCTCTCAAGAGTGTGTCCCCTTCTAGAGTGTCTCCAGAAGTGAATGAAGAATAATGTATATCAGAGTGAGGTCTGTGTGTCAGGTGCAAGAGGTGCAGGTGACTGGGCCTCCCACAGCCAGCCAATCAGACACCCTCTACAGCCTGGGGGGGGGGGGGGGGCGATGCCCTAATAGGGCCAGCTGTCACTCAACCCCAGCTGCAGGTGGTCTCCATAATGTATGCAGAATGGCTGGGTGTGCTTGCCCATTGGCCCTGTGGTAACAGGTAGTTGCAGACAGTTACAATAAATATATATTAAAAATGTCCTTCCCCTCTACTTGCACTCTTACTAGTGCATAGAGGGAACATTTCACCAAACATTAACTGTCTCTTACATATGAACATCACATCATTATCATATTTTCCACATAGTCTCTTATGTCACACAGCGAGGGGGGTACCCATTGCTTCTCTGTTACATAACCTTGGTCCCCACTTCATCGCCCGAGAATAGTAATGCTCTCTGCCAATATATAAATCCAAACCGAAAATCCATATATTTTTACAGAGCAGTTAAGTTCTAATCCTAATAGTGACGTATGCGATGAAAGGACCACTCAGATAGACTGTAACACAAGGAGACGGGTTAAGTTCTAATTCTAATAGTGACATACACAATGTACTCAGATAGACTGTAACACAAGGAGAGGGTTAAGTTCCAATTCTAATAGCGACGTACACGATGTAAGGACCACTCAGATATTGTAACACAAGGAGAAGGTTAAGTTCTAATTCTAATAGTGACGTACGCGATGTAGTAAAGCGCAAGTCACACCTACCCGGACGAGCCCCGGAATTTTAGCCGGACCACCCCTGGACCACTCCCCCGCACTGTCCCGGACAGCCCCGGATAAAATCACTATTTTTGCCTCGCTCTTACACCTACCCGGACGAGCCACGGACTGTATACAAGCCCAGATCACCCAGATGAGCCCTGGACAACCCCCGGATGATAGCCTGAAATGCAGGACTCATCTTGGGGTAGTCTGTGAGTAATACGTGGCTATCCGTGGTTAATCCGTGGTCATCCGGCCTGTCCAGGTCTTATCCGGGAAGTCCGGGAGTGGTCCATGGCTCTGTCGGGGCTAGTCCTGGCTAAATCGGAGCTAGTCCGGGCTAAACCGTGGCTAAACCGTGGCTCTTCCGGTTTAAAAATGACACGGACTGCCCCAGACGGGATACGGACTACTCCCGGACCACCCGGACCACCCGTACCACCCCCGGATTACACCCGGAGGATGTCGGATCGAGCCCGGATTGCAATATTCCCCGGATTGCCCCAGATGTTTTAAACATTTTATAACATCCGGGGCTGACCCCGGATGAGGCCGGACCAGCCAAGGATCACCAAGGACCAGCCACGGATTGCCACGGACCACACCGGACCACGGGTCGGGGCTCGTCCGGCCCCTGATCCGGGTAGTGTGACCTAGGCTTAAGGACCACTCAGATAAACTGTAACATAAAGAGAGGGTTAAGTTCTAATTCTAATAGTGATGTACGTGATGTAAGGACCACTCAGATAGACTGTAACACAAGGAGAGGTTTAAGTTCTAATTCTAATAGTGATGTACGTGATGTAAGGACCACTCAGATAGACTGTAACACAAGGAGAGGTTTAAGTTCTAATTCTAATAGTGATGTACGTGATGTAAGGACCACTCAGATAGACTGTAACACAAGGAGAGGTTTAAGTTCTAATTTTAATAGTGACATATGCGATGTAAGGATCACTTAGATAGACAGTAAAGGGGCTGTCACATTAGGGTTTTTTGTGGGAGCTTACGGCGGCGTAGGTGCATTACGTCATATACGTCGGCATACGCCGCCATACGCTACGCATATGCTACGCATACGCCGTCATGTGCCGGCCTATGCCGTTGTACGCCGCCATACGCTTTCTCCCGTCCGTCCGTCCAAATTTGTTTGTGCAGGCTCAAAAAATCTCGACCTATGGGAGCGTATGGTTCATACGCTACTCATACGCCGGTGTATGCTCCTCGTACGCCGGTGTACGCTCCTCGTATGCTAGGGGTGCGCCGGCATAGGTTACGCATACGCTCAACTTGCGTCACCGGCGTATCTCTAGTGTATGTAGCGTACGCATAACCTACGAGTTACGTATGGGAGCGTACTCCTAGCATATGCACAGCGTATGCACAGCATATTCTAAGCGTATGCCATAGGTCTTGACATCGATCTTGACTCATACGCTACTCATACACTACGCATACGCTACGCATACGCTACGCATACGCTACGCATACGCTATGCATACGCTACGCATACGCTACGCATACGCTACGCATACGCTACGCATAGGTTCCATATGCCAATCAAAACCGTCAAAAAATGTCACAGTACGCTCTCATACGCTCCTCATAGGTTACACATACGCTCAAAAACACCCGATAGGTCACCAAAGGTCATCATAGGCCGGCATTCGCAGGACTTACGTAGGTTTTCAATACGCTCCCGCCATACGCCGTAATGTGACAAGGCCTTAACACAAGGAGAGGGTTAAGTTCTAATTCTAATAGAGTGATGTACGCGATGTAAGGACCACTCAGATAGACTGTAACACAAGGAGAGGGTTAAGTTATAATTCTAATAGAGTGATGTACGCGATGTAAGGACCACTCAGATAGACTGTAACACAAGGAGAGGGTTAAGTTATAATTCTAATAGAGTGATGTACGCGATGTAAGGACCACTTAGACAGACTGCAGCCACAATAAGAGAGCTAAGTTAAAATTCTATAACAGAATGCACGCTTGGTGGTTAGTAGCTCTGTATTTGATAATACATACTTTGTGATTTTCCCTTCTTTGTTCTGCTTCCAGGCAATCTTGGTTTGACTATATCCAGAATCTACAATGAATAACAACCTTTTGAAAAATACTGAATCGATGTGTGTCTTACCCAAAGGAAAGCGAGAGAGAAAAAAGCCATGACGGAATTAGGCAGATTTAAAGCAGCATAATGCGCTGAAAGCATTGGATTTCCGAAACCGTCGCGATTCGGACAGAGGGAGCCAGACGCAGTTTTTTATTTTTTTGTTATTGATTATTGGTATTGATATATCATGAGTATTATTAATCTATCGTTTCCATGTCCAGGGAAGCCGACTCTCTAGGGACCAAGGAGTCCGTTGAAGAGGACCCTGACCGGGGGCCTCGATGGTGCCGTGATGGGGAACATGGTCGAATACTGCATCGGACTCCCAGGTCCCCTGCACCATGATGGCCGAGAGGTCAACTCCCCTGGCTGCACAGGCTTGAGCTGTGGCACGTCTGAGTCCATAAAGGGCATCCGGGACCCCGGCTGCCCCCCAGTGCCTCCCGCAGGGTGATGGTGAGCTCACGGGGGGTGAGTAGCAGGCCTGTGTGTGTAGAAAATGCTGGTGCGTTGGATGGCGCTGGGACCAGGGACACTGCATGCTGCCATGCGCACACAGAGCAGAGCCTGGAGGCAGGGGGGGCGGGGACAAACAGGGACACAGCCTGTGACCGGGTCCAGATGGTCTTTGAGGAGCTCAGTGTTACACACAGAACCCCTGGGGCCAGTGTGCCATCCTGGCGCCTAATCGTATGTGACCCGCCCCAGCCACCCGTCGATGGGGACAGTAGGTTGGACTGGTGCATGAATGTATAGTCGGCTAGCACAAACACCACCCAGGGGACAATACCGCGAGGCCCATGCTGTGGCAATAGTCGTATATCACCTCCAGCATCGGGTGGTCGAAGGGGCATGCCTCGATGTGCACGCAAATGTCTTTTCAGCCGCCTTCCAGGATTGGTAAACTGTGCCGAAAAGGGGGCGTCGACACTGCCAGCACCGCGCACCCATGCACATTGGCCACCGACGACGGGCAGCGGAGCTCCCTGTGGAAGTGGGCAATGTAGTGCCCTAGGTCATAGGCCGATGGAGCAAGGTGGTTGAGTGTAGCGCTTCACGTGCCGCTCACTATTCCGCCAGGTCTCGGGGGGCCAGGGCAGTCCGGTGTAGGCTCATCAGGTGGTTGTGAGCACCCTGGTCGTAGCCTGGAAGGAGAGGAGAGCATGCTACAGGTTATCAGTAAAGACGTCAGGGGAGTGACAAACACAGATTCTGATTAACCCCCTTCGGGCACCTTTGTTTCGAGCAGAGATAGGGTGGCAGGGTAGGAGGGTGCATGGCTGAGAGCATCGGCAAACTCCAGGTCCACGCCAGTCTTGTGCCGGACCGCGATGGTGTAAGAGCCCAGTGCCATCAGCCATCAGCCAGAGTTCTCGGGCGCACGGACACAACGTCACGTCTCGAGGCCGGCCGCTGATGCGGCCTACTCTGTATTGACTACCACCACTATCCTGGTGGCATTGTCGGGAACCAGCGCCTTCACGGCGACCACCAGGTTTACAGCCTCTAGTTTGTGGATGTTGCAGAAGGTCTCGATGATGGCATTGTCATATTCCTCTGCATAACAGTGCATGCGTGAGAATGCACCCCCGCCCGTTAGGCAAGAGTCTCATTCGATGGTCCAGGTCGGCCTGACGGGCGGGGGAAGGCAGACCCCGTTGACATCTCTCTGGAGGTCATCGTCTATGGGGCCCAAAGCCAGGGCCGGCAGCCCGCGAAGGCTCTTCAAGATCCTCACCATGAACTTCCGGGCTGGCGGAATGCATGAGCTGACATGCACTAGCCCCCCAACCAGCCTTTGGATCGCCTTCCGAGACATGCTCAGGCGGGCCATCCAGTGGTTGCATTCAGCAAGGACCTCCTCCATCTTGGGATGTGTATAGTCATGGCAAGCCATATTAGCTGTACAGCTGGGGGGAGCACTTTACCGGGGCGAGATCTGTATGAGGCCATTGAAGGCCTTCATGGCCACAAGGTAGCAGGCCGACGAAGTCATCTACATAAACTAGGGTGTGGTGTCCCTTCTTGGACATGAGCCATGTCACAGCCAACGTTACCCTGATGCAGGCGGCGCCCGAGGTGCGGCAGCCGAAGGGGAGGGCAATGTTGACGTAGGTTCTTCCCTCAATGGTGATATAGAATAGGTGGGAAGAGAGGGGGTCAGTTGGGAGCTGCTGGTAGGCTCGAGGGACGTCAGCTGAGCAGCAGTAGGCCCCCTTTCCCTCAATGGTGTGCCGCCTGCCGAGGTCCGCAACTGATGGGAGAGCATAGGCATGCCTGCGACCCAGATATTCACTCCGGGGGATGCCTGAGTTCACACTCTTCCCTGCCAGATATGACAAGTCTACAATTATATGCCGCTTCCCTTGGTCGGCGCGTCATGATTAGGCTGCACGGCACCCATCGGGTGAAGGGTGGGACCTCGAAGGGGTCCAGCAGCGCGACCAGGGCAAGCTCCTCCTCCAAATACTCTGTGATGAAGTGTTCATGCTCTGGATCTCCCCGGTGGTTCGTGTAGGTTGGGGTTGGCGGGTGCGGAGCCAAGTAGTTAGCTGGAAACCCAAACTCCAAGAGTTCGGGCAGGTCCATGTCTGCATAGTTGGGCAGCAGGCGCCGCCAACCCACTATGTTTAGGTCTGATTTGATTGGGATGTAGGAACCAAATAATTGGGTATGGCCGCGTGCCGAGCCGTGGTGTATGCTACTGCATATTCCGGGTATCGGACCATTTTTCACCTGAGACATGTAGCCAGATCAGTTCTAGGGTGCTTTTGTATTGTTTCGGCATCGGTCCACAGGTGATTGCAGCCGGGAGTGTGTCGTGCATGGCCTGGTCTAACACATGCACCATTGGCTCAAGAGAGCTCAGTGAGGTATTTCGCTGGCACCTCTCAAGTGTATTGCTCGTGGGACGCACCGGGAACCAGCTCCAGGCATGACGTCACAGCTGTGTGCCACTAGGTGCGGCATGTGGGGGTCGCTGGTGGTCATCCGCTGGGAAACAGTCATGGGCATGACGTCAGCGGCAGGGGATATCGTATGGGGAGTCCCCGCATGGGAAAGCCCCGGTGGGAAGCCAGCAGGGGCGAAGTGACCAGCCTGGCCAAGTATGTCAACACAGCGGGCAATACTGTTAGTGTTGATTGCACTGTTATTAGTCGTGCTGGGTGCAACCTGGTGGGTGCCATCATCTGATTTGGATTTATTACTGTTTTTATGGCCTGCTAGGGGTTTATGTGTGGGTGTGTCGGGCAGCCCAGTTGGCGAGCTCAGGTGGTGGGGAGGGGGGGGCCACGCCCATCGCCTAAAAATCTGGGTCAGTCTTTCGAGGAGCAGACCCTTTATTGCACGATTTTTCCGAGTAGCACTCAGCCTCTGCACTATGCACCTGACATTTGCACAGTATCCGCAGATGTGCACAGCTGTCTGTGCACCAGATCCGTGGGACTCACCTTTGCCCTCGTTGTCACAGCTGTCAGCCGAACGATCATATTGGTTCCTGGAGTCACTTCCTCCCTTCTGGTGTTTGTGTTCTTGTGGTGTCTCGGCAGTGGTGAGGCCCGCCATGGCGATGACCTCCAGTCGTATTGCATTCAGGGCGGCCTTGTCCCCCCAGCTGTGTGGGAGGCGACTGTCTGCTATTCGAGTGAATATCTCCTCCGAATACCTACGGCGGACTGGCCAGGCAAGGTGGCCATTGTCCTGGGCCACTTGTCTCCTGATGGTGTGAGAGGGCAGCCAGTGCTGATGTTGGGAAACCCCGCTGGGCCTCCAGATGCCTCAGACCCTACCTACTCGCCTCACCCTTTCTAATCGCCTTCCCCTCATCGCCCTCAACCAGGTCATACTGAAAGAGATACTTAGAGGAAATACCTTTCTGCCTCTGGTGCGTTTTGCCATCTGCCGCCACAATGATCAGGCGAACAACCTCCTCCACAGCCGTCTGGGGGCTGCAGCGGGCACTGCGGTTGTCGCAGTGGTGGTGTTGGCGGCCGCTGCTCACACTGGGGCATAGGGGAGAGTCCTAGCGCTGTCCCCCGCCATGGTGATCCATCTGATGAACAGCAGGGGGGTGATGGTGTTTCATCGTCTCAGCAGTGTTGTCTTGCCGGGAAGTCATATTCCCTCCAGCTCACGGATGGCTACCGGCCGTACCATGGGGCCGGGGTAGGTGAGCGTGGTGACAGGCTTCTGGTGCGGGCCGGCCGGCGTCGGTCAGTGTCGTGGCGCCTGAGGTGTCTTGGTGGAGGTGTGAGTGGTGTGGGTGACAGGGGTGGCGAGGCCCTGCGCCTCATGCTGGCTGCGGCTGTTAGTGCCACTGTCACCTCCGCGAGTGCTTTAACTTGGGTGGTGGCATTCTCCTCCATGCGTATCCCCCTTTTCTCCAGAGAAATTAGTGTTGCCTGAATCTGGGTTATCATTTCTGCCTGCTGTGATTTTGTGGGGGGCCTTCCAATCGGTTTTTGTTGGTCTGCCCCTTTGCACTGTGGTTGCCGGCGTCGCGTTTCCTGCGGCACAATCGCCATCTTGGTCACTGCGGGCATCGGATATGTCGTGGTCCGGTGCCAGCAGAGCTTTCTTGGGCTGCCTCCTAGCCATGACCCTCCGTGTGGGAATCGTCCTTCTGACTCGGTGCATCTCGGTGATGTTAGCGAGCATTTGCTGTTTGCTTGGTGGCTGGTCAACATGGGTGGCTGCTATTTGACGTGGGTGGAAACGGCATGATTTTGTGCTTGTCTCTGATCCGAGCTGCTCCGCCAAGTGAATGTCAATATGTGCATAGTGGGCTGTGTGTGACGTGACCTAATTTAGGATGCGTCCACCAGGAGGTGTGCTGGCCTCCCCCGCCGAATGAACCACAATTCGAAATTATGTGCCGATTGTAGTGTGATGCTCCTGAACTACTTTGCTATGCTCAAAAATGAATAAACAAAACACACACGCAGCATGTTGCTGTGTATACCACCATCAATTTAACATGTTTTCACTTTAAACATCTCGAAAATTAAGCCTTCAAACTAAAGCAACAGATTAGAACATTCAACGTAAAATGATAGTGGTTTCAGGCAAAAGAAACCCGGAAATCAACTCCAGATTATTATCCCGACAGCAAATTTCTGTTTACATCTATATCAAAGAACCCCCCAGGCTGTGAAAAAACGGAAATCCGCTTAAAAACGGAAAAATATCATCACTATATATATCAGGGATGAAAGTGATCTCTGGGAAAAAAAGCGGAAATGCTGATATTCTCCAATAGGCTTAGCATTGTCAGGGAATCGCTGAAAATTCCCGCAAGTCAGGTTTCATACATATTGGTATACGCTGACAGTGCTGCGGCGTTTGAAGCATGTATTAGTAGTATACGCTGCTAGTGCTGCGGCGTTTGCACCACATATCGGTATACGCTGATAGTCTGCAGCGTTAGATGCAAGTATTAGTAGTATATGCTGATAGTGCTGCGCCGTTTGAAGCATGTATTAGTAGTACTAGTATACGCTGACCCTACTGCGGCATTTGAAGGCATTAGTAGTATATGCTGCTAGTGCTGCGGCGTTTGCACCACATATTAGTATACGCTGATGGTGCTGCAGCCTGAAACAACGTATTGGTTGGTTGGTTGTTGGAGTTTTACGTCCTGGCAACATCTAAGGTCATATCAGGACGGGCGCAATATATTAGTACACACTTATAGCTACAGGAAAAATCCTGGAAATCCGTGAAATCGCGGAGATCTATCAAATTGGTACTTGTCGCTACCTAACTTGGTGCTCAGCATTAATTGGGATAGGACAAGGACTGGTTTGCCCAGTATCAGGATATTGTGACTGTATGGGATATCAGATCATGGTGCTGGTGGCCTGGTCTCCCAATGGGGCAGCACTATAAAGTCACCATGAGCGCACTGTCACAAGTCGGTACCGGTCCTGATATGACCTTAGATGTTGTTAGGACGTAAAACTGCAACAATCAACCAACTGATAATACCGCGTGTGGAGCACACCCACCCTCAGTTGTTTTTCCAACAAAGTGGAACTTGTCCGCCTGTCCGGGATGCACCATTCACGATAAACGTCCGAGAATTTGTAACAAGGGATTTTCGTTACGCCAATGGACAAAGCCTCTAGGAGTGCACAGTGGATGAAGTCATACTGTTCCTGAAAATGAGATCAAATGAATCAAAACTTGACTAGATTTATTTTCACTGTTCTTTGTTGGTCAAAGGAAGGCAATGACTAGCGACACAGTAGTCCTACCGTTTCAGTAAAGGGGCTGTCACATTACGGCGTATGGCGGGAGCGTATTGAAAACCTACGTACGCCATCGGGTGCCACTTTCGGGTGTGTTTGAGCGTATGAGGAGCGTATGAAGAGCGTATGCGTAGCGTATGCGTAGCGTATGTGTAGCGTATGGAGCGTATGGGAGCGTGCTGTGACATTTTTTGACAGTATGGGCCATACGCCCTCATAGGTCGCGTTTTTTTGAGCATGCACAAAAAAATTTGGACGGACGGATTTATGAAAGCGTATGGCGGCGTATGCATCATAGGCTTCACATACGCCGGCGTGTTGCGGCACTGGCGGCGTATGCGTAGCGTATGCGGCGTATGGCGACGTATATGACGTAAGCCGCTACGCCGCCATACGCTCCCGCCATACGCCGTAATGTGACAGCGCCTTAATATTCAGGGATGAAAGATATCTCCGGGAAAAAAAGCGGAAATGCTGATATTCTCCCATAGGTTTAACACTGTCAGGGAATCGCGGAAAATTCCCGGAAGTCGGGTTTCATATATATTGGTATACGCTGATAGTGCTGCGCCGTTTGAAGCATGTATAGTATACACTGATAGTGCTGCAGCATTTGGAGCTGCAGCATTTGGAGCATTTATTAGTGGTATACGCTGATAGTGCTACGGCATCTGCACCACGTATTAGTATAGATCTACACTGATGGTGCTGCGGGATTGAAAAACCCCGTAAATCCACGGAAACACAGAGATCTTTCATCCCTGAATATTTCATTTAGTTATTACCACAGTACATGATAACCAATCAGAAACTATTTCATAAGCACATGCTTTTGTGTTGTTGCTGCTGCCATAGTACTGTGCCAGACAAGTTGACAATTCAATTAGACCTAAGTATATTTGTGGTAATTTGTTCACTTTATTGTCAGGATTTTCTGTCAGGCATCAAAATGGACAGTTTGATGTAGCAGGGTCCATACACATGTGAAGACATTGATTTCAAGGCTTTTCAGGGCTGTTTTTGATCGGAATTCCAAGACTATTTTCATTTGCATTTAGTCCATTGGGAATGGCGAATTTGGACTAATTTAGATTAGTGGGGACAGTATAATGGAATTACCCAAAATATGTTACCCAAAATATGTTAAGCTGCATAGTCCCATGTAAACATCAAATTGTAAAAACCGAAACAATTATCTAGATTTGATTCTAAATATCTAATTTAGATACAGGTACACTTATTTAACATGTACTGCCACATAGAAGTGAATACTGGGGCAATTTAATAGAACCTGTTACTGCAGAAGTGTGAGACTATGGTGTCAGACTTTTGGCATGGTTGCCAAAATTAATTTTGCATTATTGCACTTCAAATATCTAAAAAGTTAGCCATTTAAAATAAAAGGTACTTCAAGCTAAAGTAAGGTAGATTATAATGATCAACCTAATATATTTATCTCAGAAAATGACCGAAACTCAAAACCATATCGGACTATGCAACTTTAAATTCAAGGCTTTTCAAGGCCTTGAAATGAGTCAAATGAAGTTTGAGACTTTTCAAGACATTTCAGTCCCCATACGGACCATGTAGTCATGTTTATTTTCTCTATACATGAGCATAATAAAGAATTAGAAAAATACATAAAAGAGAAGTGACAAAAATGAACCAGACCAGAACTTGAATCATACAAGGAGTTTGATATTTGCAGATATTCCCAATTGATGTACCAAGCCGTGTCCAATTTCAATGCACATGGGCAGTGAATATAGCCTCAAGTGATTTTGCGCATGCGTTATACTTATAGGTATTGCAGGTATAGCAATACCTCAGGGAGTTTGACGCCCCTGCCCTGCAGAGTTGTAAACCACTGCCTTGTGGTACAGGTTCTTGACAGAACCGAAGGCTAAGGGAGCAAACCCTAAACAGAAAACCATGTCACAGTGGCAGCACTAAGGGCGGTTGATGTATGGAACTCCCAACATCTCCCGCCCAGCCACTGCAGGGACAAATAGTTTTGCGCCTGTCTTGACATGTTCTTGCCGGTGTGAAACCTCTATTTGCTCCCCGAGAGAGTGACACTGGTAACTTGCAAAAGCCAGCAGCACTTCAACACTTTCGCAGGCAGCTTTCATGAAATGTACCATGAACGCAACTCTCACAGCAGATAGCTAAATGGAGAGCGGCAGTCAAGTAATGAAAGCAGTCTTTGTCGCATCGCGACCAACAGCATGATGATATACTTATAGCCAAATATACATCCAGCCATGTGATTGGCTGTTTCACTAAACAAACAGAGCATTTAGTGGCATGGTACCATGTCAGTAAACACTCATTTAAAGAACCCATTTACATATAATAGTAGGGAAGAACTAAATTTGAGTAATGGGTATTTTGCAGTTCCCAGATGGGGATATCCAGGCAGTTAACAGCTTTAGTTATACAGACGCAGGGTCCGTACACATGTGAAGATATGGAATGTAAGGCTACTCAAATAAACCTTTTACCACCCACTTATAGGGTCAGGCTTCCTCTGCCCTAATCAATGCAGGGTGGTCATCGCCAACACCATAGTTCCAATCACAGTCCCAATCAATGTCATATTCACCGCCATTTAAGACTCTTTTGTCAGAACTTTTCCCGAACACACAGACAAACAAACACACACACATTCACTCACTTTTATTTATACAAATGACAATTTATACCTCACTAATCCAATATTTTGTTGGTTATTATTATTTTACACTTAAAATATCTCCAAAGTTAGCTATTTTAAATCAAAGTTACTTTAAACTAAAGTAAGGTAGGTTATAACAATTAACCTAATATATTTATCTCACAACATGACAGCTCAAAATCATCAGACAACGCAACTCTAAATGAATTTTCATCGATAGTAAATTCCATGCAGAGAGTGGTGACTGAGGGTATGCTGTTTCTTGTTACTCACCCATGTTTGGACCATGTCAATTCGCTCGTAGCGCATTTGCCACACACACTTGTAAACATCAACGATCCCCTCTGCTGCTGCCTGTTTCTGCAGGTAGTCCAATGCAATGAAGGTACCTGTCCGACCCACACCAGCACTGTCGAAGAGGTTAAATTCAGTCAACGATTTCTATCTGACTATCAAATTCAATGATTCACACACAAACGAAACAAATATATACTCATCCTCTGCTAACGGTATACAGTAAAACCTTTCTAATTCAACCGACCATGGGACTGATTTTAAATGGTCCATTTAGGGACTAATAATCATTACAATGATATTGTATGGGTGATCGTTTGGGACCCAAATAAAAAATAAACAAAGGAGTGGTCGATCTCAGAAGGTGGTCGGTTAGAGAGGTTTTACTATACTTGCTTCAGTGAGTTTTCATTGACATTACGTAGTTTGTCCGAGGTAACGTAGAATTTACAATTGTAGTGGTCTGCACTGACCTCTCAGGCAAGTAACCACATAGACAGGTAGGCGTGGGTACTGTGGTGATATCAGGGAGCCTAGGTGGTGTAATGGTTAACACACTGGCCCGGAGTGCAGAGATGTGGGTTCGAGTCCCGCTCTAGGTGCAATATTTCCCATTTTCAATACCCCCACAACACTGGTGCCGTGACCAGGATCCTGTACAAGCTACACACTGTATAGTTGTTGAACCTCCCCTGTGTATGTATATGAGAGTGCATTGCCTGTATGTATGTAATTGTAAGCATTAATTTAAAGAAAATTATTTGATGTCCTAAACATGTGTTACATCTGAGAAACACATGTTATACTGCCATAAGACATATCTTAATCATGGACTACAGCTTTATTTGTTATCTCATCAATTTATATTTTACATAGATGTAAAGGGGAGATTTCCAGCTTTCATTAGAAACCAAAAAAATGTTAAAAATTCAAATATTAGATTTTAACTCTCCATGTGACACTTCTGGCCAGTTTTCAGGAGAGTGGCCTATTTACACATACATAAACATAGACAGACACATGCACAGCCATATACACATATACACGCAGACATAGACACACACATATGCATATATACACACATACACATAAATAAGCATGAATAGGCACGCATATACAAACACAGAAACAGACACAGACAGAGGCATAGACCCACATATACACAGACATAGACACAGGCATAGGTAGGCATAGAAAAAACAGAAACATAGATACACAGATACACATACAGATATACACAGACACACACATTGCCATAGATACATAGATCTACACCATAGTTCCCACTCTTTTTAAGGTTTGTTTTATCATGACTTTTCAGGACTCGAGACAGCTCTTTACCAAATACAGAAATCATACAGCCAACCTTAGGAAATTATGCAGGCTGCAACCCTGCGAGAATGCTTGAATCGTCTATTGACCATCCAAAAGTACCTTTTAAAGTCATTGGTTTGACTCGACCAGGGTTTCGAACCCGTGGATTTGAATCCCACAATCTACCAAAATGGGAGACGGACCCTCAACACATTCGGTCATCCCGTCTGGTTCAGACAACAGTGAGAATGACCGGAACACCAGGTGAGGTGTGGAGCAGCCCACCTGCAGTGGACGATGACGGGCCACATGGTTTCCTCCTGCTGGCTTATCTCCCACAACATCTGCCTGTGCAGCAGCAGCAGTGGGGTCACGTGACAGGGGACGCCGTGGTCGGGCCAGGTCATGAACTGTAGGTGTCTCACGCGCCTCACAGTCGTATGCTGAAAAAGGCCAACAGTAAACAGAAAGAAAGAAAGAAAGAAAAAACGAAAGAAAGGAAAGATGACAGGAAAGGAGAAAAAACCAAAGAAAGACAACAAAGAATAGAAAAAAACGAAAGAAAAAGAAAAAACGAAAGACAGAAATAAAAAACGAAAGCTCGAGAAAAAGAAAAAAAGACGAAAAAGAATCGAAAGAAAGAATGAAAGAAAAAACGAAAGAAAGAATGACAGAAAGGAAGGACAAGAAATAAAAAAGAAAGTCCAGGGTGACAAGCAAAACATAACAAATGGAGAGAACTAGCCACCCAGGTCTATCTGGATTACAAATCACTACGTTTCTGACAGTCGGCATTGGTCATGTTAGCACAACATGGGTAATTCACAGGCGGTGGCACGAAGGCGTCATACTAAGTGTGGCGTTCTCTGTGGCGGAGTGGTTAGAGTGTCTGACTTTTTTCTAGGTCAGACTCCTAAATTAAGGGTCGGCGATTCGATTCCCCGTGCCCCCAGCTCTGCCAATTTGGATTTCCACCGCTGTGTATAACTTACAGCGTCATCAAAGGCCGGTTGCTCTCATACCATGTCTATGTGGTGTGGGAGGTTAAAAATCCCTTGGGTCGGTAAAAGGTAGGCTCGGGCTTTCTATCGACCAGCAGTGGAGTGGGGAAGACCAGTCGTCTGTGACTGGGATTTCCCCTGCTTGGGACAACTAATGTACAAACAACAACAAAATGAGAGACAAATAAGTGTTCACACTTCCTGTCTACCTATTGCTATATCACTATAAGCACAATCACACCGCCACCCTGCCCCTGCTCAATCCGGACCGACACTGGGGAACCACCGACCATCATCCACAGCGCGGTGGCGCCACCTACCAGATGACAAACTCACTAACTGAACGGATCGTCACACCGATTGGTTCCGACCTAAGCCTACTCGCGATGGATTCGATGCTATAACTGACAGCACCACCCGACTCAACTCACCCACCCACCACTCTAGCTCAAGATAGGGTTGAGGGTCCGAGTCCGGCCTGGGAGGTGGTCCCTTTAGGCCATGGGGATACTGTGCGTGAGTGTTGGGGGGGGGGGGGAGGTGGGGATCATCAATAACCACTAACCTACATAATAACCGAACCTAAAGAGAACATTAAATACCCATATATACCAGTCGTGCCTCCACCCCAGTGAATTACCAAGTCGGGCGACTTCCTAATGCTTAGCTCACATATCATGCTGGCGCTGTACGGTTCTGCAGTCTATGGATGGAATTTTTACAAATCGAGTGGTGTTGCTGTCTGTGGTAGAAATGTTCACAAGTCATACAGGGTCCGTACAGCAATTGGCGCCCACACATTTTTTTCCCGCCACCACAAGGTTTCTTGTGGCCACCACATGATTGCAGTCACCATACGGCCACCTTGCGATACTATGCAGAGGGGCTGTGGCCTACAGCCTTGCATTTTCTGAACAAAGTTTAATGTCAAGTTAAACAAATTGCAACCCCTTGCGGTGAGCAAAAAGCCATATGGTCACCGTACGGCCACTGTATCCAAACATTCGGTCGCCATACGGTTAGCCAATTTGGCGACTTACCGCCACCCCAAACACGCCACAAGTGATTTCTGACTAACGCTTAAGGTGTTCTCCAATGAAGCATGAAACCTACCTTCTTCACTTCCAGTGTGCGTATCACATAGTCCGGGAGTTGCTGCTCTTTCCTTAGCTTGACGATGAAACTGCCCGTGCTCAATATCACGCCGGCATTTGGCCAGTACTGCATCGATTTTGACTTGAGAAAATAGTGCAGTCTATTTAAGCCTTAATTAGCCAATAATGCTGTGCAACTTGTTCTAACTCAGTCACATAAGGTTAGTTAGTCAGTTAGTGGTGATTGCTTAACGCATGCAAAGGCCATAATTACGATGAGAAGTGGTCAAATCTTATTCTGTCATATTATAATCAGGTCGTCGTTTTTACAGAGAATGTAAAAGCACACAATCAACTATGTGTTGACAGATGCTTTTGAAGTCAAAGGCTCACAATTACAATGAAAAAAAATCTGAGGCTAGGTAAAATTCTAGATAAATTGGTGAAAATTTCTTTAATGAACTATGCAAGGCGGGATAGTCCTGCCGTCCTCAAGAAAGCTAGGACCGCCTCTTGTTTTACATTAGTCGAAAGATCACGCATAATGTCTACATTCTAAAACCGTTGGTGCAAGGCCATAAAATCTACGCAGCTGAATCAAATGTGTTTGAGCGTCAGTGGAGACTGGCACCCAATGCATTCGGGGGGTTGGGTCCCCTATGAGCAGAAAAGAGTGGAAGACACGAGTGGCCAATGAAGCAACGGCTAAGGCTAAGGACCGAGGTCAGTCACATGAGGCTTTGGTGCCAGTTTGTATAGTTGTATAGTTGATGATATGAATAGAGAATAGCACAGCTTGGTGTTTAGGTGGGAAGATCATGTAGCCTATATGAAAACCATATAACCTATATCATCGAGAACTAAGGCCCAACTAATTCGATCGTCTACACTCTTTTTCATGTCTCCTGGCGGGCAGAAATATTCAAATAGACCACCTTTGTGTGAGCAAGGTGATTGTGAAAATGAATTCCTTGGAAATGGGACCGTACAAGATTCCCTTGTGCTGGGTGCCTGGTCATATCGGTATCCAAGGAAACGAGCAAGCTGACCGAGCTGCGAAAATGGCTCTGAACGGTACTCTGTTCGGACTAATTTAGATCCTTGGGGACAGTTTAATGGAATTCAAGGCTTTTCAAGACTAATTACCCAAAATAGGTTAAATTGTGCATGTGAACGTAACATGATTAATTCGCGGGGTGGAGGCAGGGGGACGGGGCCTATGCAACACTCCGACCAGACTCGACCTACCGTAATACGAACGAACTAACCCGACCCCAGTGGCGCCACCTACCAGGAGCGGTGGAACCGCCTGCCCGGTTACAGGAGGAGCCGGAGTTGAAACTCCCGCCAAAAACCATCACGTGACCGAATTCGAACCAAACTGCCTCCACGGCCACAACTCCTCCAGCTGCCGACCGGACAACTCCACCACCATTTCTTCACCCACCCACCCACACCTCTAAGAACATAAGGAAGGGCGGAGGGTTGAGGGTTCGGTCTCCGGCCCACTCAACATCACGGACTGGACTCCCAGGGGACTCCCCACACCATTTAGACTAACACCCTGCCTTGACCTGTACTGAAACTGAATCTATATGAACCTGAGTAATAAAGACCCATTATATACCACTTCTGCCTCCGCCTCCATGAATTAAAGGTTTTTCAAGACTTTCCAGGCTCCGTACGAATCCTGGCTATAAATTGGGAGCTAGTTTTCACTGAGCGGGATTGAAGCAGTAACTGACACAGAGTTTGAAACTGATTCATAATGTTAAAGTTGCATAGTCCAATGGTTTTGAAATTCTGTAATTTTCTGATATAAATGTATTAGGTTAATCATTATAATCTACTTGACTTTACTTTGAAGTGACTTTTATTTTAAATGGCTAACTTTTGAGATATCTGAAGTGCAAACATGCAAAACTAATTTTGGCAAGCACGCCCAAACTTTGACAACACAGGTTTTTGCAGTACAGTAACAGGTTCTATTAAATTGACTTGGTATTCCTTCCAATGTGGTGACATGTTTGATAAGCGCACCAGTATCTAAGTTAGATACAGTACAACCTCTCTAAATCGACCGACCTTGGGACCGACTTTAAGTGGTCCATTTCGGGAGGTGGTCGGCTTAAGGAGTTAGAATATTGTTACAACTGTATTGTTGGGACCCAAATAAATTGATCGATATAAGGGAGTGGTCGATCTGTGGAGGTGGTCGGTTAGAGAGGTTTTACTGTATGTAGAATCAAATTTAGATAATTGTTTTGGTCTTAGAAAATTTGATGTTTTCATCAGACTATGCTGCCTTAACTATGTTGCTACGGTTACTGTAAGCATCACCGATGCAGTAACTTGCTTGACTCGGTTACGCTATAAACAAAGTTATACCCCAGTCACACGAGAGCCAGCGTTCGCCGCCAACCTCCTTACGAACAAAAGGATGCCAACCTCCCAGCGTCCCACTCAATACATTGATTCAAATACGTGGTCAGCGCCAGGGCGGCACTGGGTCAGAGCCAGGGCGGCGCTGGGTCGGCGCCGGTGTGGGGCCAGGGCGGCTCCGGGTTGGGGAAAGAGCAGCTGCAACCTCCTTGCGTCCAAAATTTCCAAAATGGGCGCCGGGAGGTTGGAGTCCTGGTGGCGCCAGCACTTAAGGAGGTCGTAAGGAGGGCGCAATGAGGACGATCGTAAACGAACGCAGGCCTCGTGTGACTGAGGTATCACTCTATGTCAATGGCCATCGCGTTGTGAATTATTGATGTTACCGGGTAACATACACAATATATATCAGGGATGAAAGTGGTATCCGGGAAAAAAACGGAAATGCAGATATTCTCCCTTAGGTCTGGCATTGCCAGGGAATCCCGGAAAAATCCCGGAAGTCGGGTTTCATATATATTGGCATACGCTGATAGTGCTACGGCGTTTGAAACACGTTTTAGTAGCATACGCTGATAGTGATGCGGAATTTGAAGCACGTATTAGTAGTATTTGGTGATAGTGCTGCGGCGTCTGCACCACATATTAGTATACGCTGATGGTGCTGCAGCATACACAAATGTATTAGTAGGGCCTAGACGTTAATCGTGCTGCACAATTGTAGTAGGTACAGGAAAAATCGCGATCTTTCATCCCTGATATATTTATGTGTATCGTCATTGCTATATTTCTTCTGCACTGAGGGTGGGGAGAGGGGCTTGTAGGCCATGAGTAGTCTGCTCTGAAAGCTGCATAGCCTCATGAAAATCTCAAATTTTCAAAACCAAAGCAATTATCTAGATTTGATTCTAAATATTGAACTTAGATACTGGTGCACTTATTAAGCATTTATTACCGCATTGAAAGAAATACTGATGCAATTTAAGAGCACCTGTTAGTGTTACTGCAGAAGTCTATGATATTAGAGTTTTGGTGTGCTTGCCAAATATAATTTTGCATGGTTGTACTTCAAATATCTCCAAAGTTAGCCATTTAAAATAAAAGTTACTTCAAACTAAAGTAACGTAAGTTATAGTGATCAATCAAATATATTTATCTCAGAAAATTCCAGAAACTGAAAACCATCGGACTTTGCAATTTGAAGCAAGCACAGATTTAGCTTGGCTCCAGTGTTCATCGAACGCCCCCCCCCCCCCCCATTCCACCCACCCTCACTTAGCTCAGTTCGGTTATAAATTTTACTTTAAAATAAAATTAGCGCTAGGTCTTTGGTAGGCCAGCCAAAAGTTATGAACATAATTACTATGTTGTCTCCACGTCTATTCAATACCATAATAACGTCAACGTTAAACAAACATACTCGCGGTCCATCCGTAAGATTGGTGACCATGATGATTATGCGACACTCCTGCTCCCAGCACATCCTCCAGAAGTCGCTCACTGTCTGAACCAAAGGGCCTGTAATGTGTACGGAGAGTGCCATTTCAAATGAGAACTGAAATAACTTGAGAGTTTTTTTGTTTGTTTGTTTGTTTAACAACCCCCTCGCACAAAAAGTAAACATCGCCAACTGGGGGGCCATGCAGTGGTTAAACATATCTGAGTAACAAATTATTTTTAAAACAGGTAAAATAGAGCACAGTAACTTATGCCAAAAGAACATACAACTGTGGTAAAATTGAGACACGTTGACCAGTGACGTCATTATCACGTGATTCGGACAGAGGGAGCCAGACACAGTGATGTTTTGGGAAAGTGGTTAATTTGTATTAATTATTGGTATGGATATGTCATGAGTGTTTTTAATCTATCGTTTCAATGTCCAGGGAAGACGATTCTCGAGGGACCAAGGAGTCTGCCAAAGAGGACCCCCGAGCCGAGCCAATCCTTCTATGAGAGGGCGGGTGGGCATGGTAATTTTGTGTTTGTCTCTGATCCTAGCTACTCCGCCGAGTGAGCATCTATAGGTGCACAGTGGGCTGTGTGACGTAACCTAATTCAGGATGCATCCACCGGGAAGCGCGCTGGCTCCCCCCGCGCCGAAACAACCACAATTCGAAATTATGCACTGACTCACACAAAAAGAGTAGACCGGTGTTTTTTTTAGTGTTTGAGGCATAGAAATCAGTAGAGCAATACTTCAATTAAATTAATCCTTTTCATCAAAATGGCAAACCTGTCAAATGTAATGTCTCTCAGCTCACTGTGTTTCTGCCAATATGTCTACCCATCCGATAATTCCAAAGTGACAAATAAATTGATAAATAAAACTCATAGTATCCCAATCGTAACCCAACTCAAAGCAATCTGTGATAATTCACGAGGCGGAGAAGCGACTGGTTACAAAGTGGTTTTTATTGGCAATTAGGTGTCAGGAAGGCTTTGTGGTGGATGGTAGTTTCCTGGAGGTTCGGCGCTTAACGCCAGGTGGCGCCACGGGGCGGGCAATGTAGGCATAGGGTGGTTCCTGCCATCGGTCTGCGTCTATGAATTATCCATGTTACGAAAAACATGAATAATACAGAGATGAAATGCAGGAAGCTAACAAATTCATCAAAGGTTTCTAAGTCCTTGAAATGGGGCAAATGAAGTTCAAGACTTTTCAGGACTTTTCAGGCACTGTACGGACCCTATTTTGATATGACTTCCATTTAAGTGGCAAACACAAATTATAGTGAATCTTCGTTCGCTAGGTTTTGTCACTGGATGTGTCTGTCTAATGCTTCAAAAGTAACGTGAAGAATAAAGAAATACATAAACAAAGAAATCAATATAAATAGACCTAAATAAATTAATAAAAAGCACAGAACCAAAACCCAGCTTCTAGTGCTATCGATTATGTTTAGTAGTTTCTTCTGCCAACCAGACAATGCACATGTGCAAAAATTTTATGATGTAAACATAAACACTGAATGAGTCTATTTGCTTATTTATTTGTTTGTTGGGTTTTTATGGCATAACAACATGTAGTGTCATAGCAGGACAGATACGAACATGTGATATCTCTGGTGGGAAATGCCGACAAGAATTGAAGATAAAGGAGAATTCCACAGACATTGAGAATAAAGCTATTTGCATTTAGTTTCAATTGGATTATTTCCTACTTCAGTAATGGTGATACCCAAAGCCTATCTTAAAACTATATTCACAAATCAGTAAAGTTGCATAGTCCGATGGTTCTGAGGTTCTGTTATTTTTCTGAAATAAATATATTAAATTGATCGTTATAATCTACCTTACTTAATTTTGGAGTAAGTTTTATTTTAAATGGCTAGCTTTTGAGATATTTGAAGTTCAAACATGTAAAATTAATTTTGGCAAGCATGCCAAAACTCTGACAACATAAGATTCTGCTGTAACAGGTTCCATTAAATTGACGCAGCATTCTCTGTATGCATCAATAAATGCTTAATAAGTGCACAAGTATCTAAGTTAGATATGTAGAATAAAATCTACATAATTGGTTTGGTTTTGAAAATTTGATGTTTGATCGGACTATGCAGCTTTAAGCGGGATATGTAATTGAGACATTACCTAATTTAAAAAAAAAAAGCAACAACCCCCAAAAAACTAATATTCATTGTTGTCCGCATTTTAAGATTTGAACATATATTACTGAAACAATGTTACCTTGCGTAGCGATGAAGGCATTTTGCTGGTTATATCCCTGAATATTGAAACAAAATAAGTAGCATGTGTAAGCCACTAACTTATCACACGTGGGAAAGCAGCAATATTTCTAAATGGAAATAAATTAATAAAATATGTTAATTGCAAGTGTGTCGCAACACTACGTCACTATTGTTCCAGTTAACTGTTACCACAGGACTCATTGGTTGGTTGTTGGGAGTTTTACGTCCTGGCAACATCTAAGGTCATATCAGGACCGGTGCCGCCTTGGCCTTGTGACAGTGCACACTCATGGGAACTTTATAGTGCTGTCCCATTGGGAAATCAGGCTGCCGGCACCTCAACCCGAAATCCCACTCAAGTCACATTATCCTGACACTGAGCTAACCAGTCTTTGCCCTATTCTATTAATTTCGAGCTAGGAAGCGACACATATATAAGTAATTTGTATAAGTCATTGGTTTGACTCGACCGGGAACCCAACTCCCGATCTCCCGCACACGAGGCCCGCACTCTACCGATTGGGCTACCAGACCCGGTGCCAAAGTACCAATTAGGAAGCCTGCACCATACATAACATGGCCAGATGTATGTACGTATGTATGTGTGTACGTATGTATCTATGTATGTGTGCATGTATGTTTATGTATGTGAATATGTGTGTATATGTGCATGTAAGTGTTTATATACATATATGTGATGTATAATGCATTATGCGAGTATAAATGCAAGGGTAACATGTAAATCCTATACTTCCTCGTGCGCATTAGTGGAGCGCCCTCCCCCCCTCCAAGCTGTCGGGTATTGCCGGGCGGGCGCCCCCTCACGTCACACTCTGGAGGAATATATATATATATACATAAATATATGTATATATGTACATATATATATATATACATGTATATGTGCATGTTTAGTAGTGTAGTGATGCAGTATGCTTCATCCCGCATCATACATAACATGGCCAGATGGCTGAACACCGACTGTGATCTCTCGGAGGTGAAGTATTAGGGCACGGCTGAAACTCACGGATATGGGGCTGGCATTGATGTACTCTGAGACGTCTTTGCTTGTTCCCACGAGGTGCACTCTGTTGTGGTCATCTGCAGGGACAGCAGGGCATACACTGCGCATGAGTAGCACACAAGTTGCATTCACGCACATACTTCGCACTCACACACGGACCAACACATACAAGTAAAGATGGTTTTATTTAATGATGCCTCTAAGAGCACATTGATTTTCATATCATCGGCTATTGGATGTCAAACATATGGTCATTCTGACATATTTCTTTCGTGGAAACGTGCTGCCGCCACATAGGCTACTCTTTCCGATAAGCAGCAAGGGGTCTTTTATATGCACTTTCCCACAGACAGGACGGCACATAACACAGACTTTGATGAAGCAGTTATGGACCACTGGTTGGAACGGAAAATAGCCTAAACTGCAAAAGGGTGCACTGAGCAGGATCAATAGGATAACCAACACCACAGGTGGACACTACCGCTTGAGCTACGTCTCGCTCCTGGACCGACACATAGAAGTACGCGCTTATTGAAATAATATGTAAATATTGTGACATTAAAGTTTCATAATTCAGTGGCTTTGAGTTTTGATCATATTTTTATGAAACATATATACCACAGGCATGTGATTGGGTGCAGGAAAAAACCCTGACAATTTATTTAGGCTATCATGGGGACACACAGCATCCCACTGAGTCGCGAGAGGGATGCAAATAGTGTATTTCAGAGGTGTTTCGGCGTTCAGGAAAAAAACCGGAATTTAAACAAACAACAAACCGGAATTTAAAAAAAACCGGAATTCCAGCTTCAGCAGCCATAAAAAAACGGAATTCCAATTAAAACCGGAGAAATCACATGCCTGATATTAGGACCTCTCCATTGTCACGGTACCATTGAAATAGATCGGCAGTCTAGTGTCACGGTACCATCAATACAGATCGGCAGTCTATCATCACGGTACCGTTGATATAGATCGGCAGTCTAGCGTCATGGTACCGTTCTTTTAGATCCGAAGTCTAGTCAATGACTACCCAAAATATCTAACCCTAACCCTAAGCCTGACCCTAACCCCAAGCATAACCTTAAGCCTAAGCCTAACCTTGAGAGGAACCGTGATTGTAGAAAAATCTTCTGTCGTCACGGTACTGTGACTATAGAATCTCGCGCTAGGGACACGGTTCCATGACAATAGTCACTCCGAATATATTATTAGATTGACCATTGTGTCCGACT
This sequence comes from Branchipolynoe longqiensis, assembly GCA_030323885.1. Classification (NCBI taxonomy): domain Eukaryota; kingdom Metazoa; phylum Annelida; class Polychaeta; order Phyllodocida; family Polynoidae; genus Branchipolynoe; species Branchipolynoe longqiensis. The sequence continues at coordinate 16,830,131 of CM059188.1, read as the reverse complement.
TAATTTTACCTATGGGGTAATTTAAGGGATATTTGGAGGGCAAGCATTGAAAACAATTTGTGTGCATTTCAATTTGAAACCAGGTGAAATTTAAAGCCAGCGAGTTTTGACATTCATAAACTAGCCGGGATGGCCGAATGAATTAGAGCATCTGTCTCCCATGTTGGTAGACTGTGGGTTCTAACCCTGGTCGAGTCAAACCAATGACTAAAAAATTGATACTTGTTGCTTCCTAGCCAGGCGCTCGGCATTATTAGGGTAGGGCAAGGAGCAGTGGAATGAGGAAGACCAATTGTCCACGGTTGAAATTTTCCCTGCTTAAACAACTAATACCCCCCCGCAAAAGGAGTAAATTCCTAAGGAATGATTCATGATTGCAGTAATCCAGTGACAGTGTAGCACTAAATATCTGTAATTATTCACGTTTTGAAAATATTATGCTTTCATCGGATTACTGATGACTATTTTTGTTATTACCCATGCCATCGTATGTGTGTCCTGTATCAGTATACACACACATATATATATTAAGGCAGCAAGTGAAGTCTACTACACATCTCGCAGCCGTAACTTGCCGCTCGTGGCACTAGCGGCTGTATTACGGAGCAAAAGCCGTCCGGCCAGCAATTGAACATATTAAATAATAACCATACTCAGTAATAATAATGAAACCAAGATACACTCCGCCATTTTATATCTGCATAATATATTATACATCATATATATATATATATAAATATATATATATTTGTTTAGTGACATTCCTTGATTTAAGTTGAGGGAGTTCCAATTACGGACAACTGGTTCTTCCTCATTCCACTACTCATTGCCCCATCCTTTCAATTACAAACAACTGGTTCTTCCTCATTCCACTACTCATTGCCCCATCCTTTCAATTACAAACAACTGGTTCTTCCTCATTCCACTACTCATTGACCACATCCTTTAAATTACAAACAACTGGTTCATCCTCATTCCACTACTCATTGCCCCATCCTTTCAATTACAAACTGGTTCTTCCTCATTCCACTACTCATTGCCGTATCCTTTCAATTACAAACAACTGGTTCTTCCTCATTCCACTACTCATTGCCCCATCCTTTCAATTACAAACTGGTTCATCCTCATTCCCCTACTCATTGCCACATCCTTTAAATTACAAACAACTGGTTCTTCCTCATTCCACTACTCATTGCCCCATCCTTTCAATTACAAACTGGTTCATCCTCATTCCACTACTCATTGAGCCATCCTTTCAATTACAAACTGGTTCATCCTCATTCCACTACTCATTGCCCCATCCTTTCAATTACAAACTGGTTCTTCCTCATTCCACTACTCATTGCCCCATCCTTTCAATTACAAACTGGTTCTTCCTCATTCCACTACTCATTGCCCCATCCTTTCAATTACAAACAACTGGTTCATCCTCATTCCACTACTCATTGCCCCATCCTTTAAATTACAAACTGGTTCATCCTCATTCCACTACTCATTGCCCCATCCTTTCAATTACAAACTGGTTCTTCCTCATTCCACTACTCATTGCCCCATCCTTTCAATTACAAACTGGTTCTTCCTCATTCCACTACTCATTGCCCCATCCTTTCAATTACAAACAACTGGTTCTTCCTCATTCCACTACTCATTGAGCCATCCTTTCAATTACAAACTGGTTCTTCCTCATTCCACTACTCATTGCCCCATCATTTCAATTACAAACAACTGGTTCTTCCTCATTCCACTACTCCTTGACACATCCTTTCAATTAAACTGGTTCTTCCTCATTCCACTACTCATTGACCCATCCTTTCAATTACAAACAAATGGTTCTTCTTCATTCCCCTACTCATTGAGCCATCGTTTCAATTACAAACTGGTTCTTCCTCATTCCACTACTCATTGACCCATCCTTTCAATTATAACAAATGGTTCTTCCTCATTCCACTACTCATTGCCCCATCATTTCAATTACAAACAAATGGTTCTTCCTCATTCCCCTACTCATTGAGCCATCCTTTCAATTACAAATGGTTCTTCCTCATTCCCCTACTCATTGAGCCATCCTTTCAATTACAAACTGGTTCTTCCTCATTCCACTACTCATTGACCCATCCTTTCAATTACAAACTGGTTCTTCCTCATTCCACTACTCATTGCCCCATCCTTTCAATTACAAACTGGTTCTTCCTCATTCCACTACTCATTGCCCCATCATTTCAATTACAAACAAATGGTTCATCCTCATTCCACTACTCATTGACCCATCCTTTCAATTACAAACAAATGGTTCTTCCTCATTCCACTACTCATTGCCCCATTCTTTCAATTACAAACTGGTTCTTCCTCATTCCACTACTCGTTGCCCAATCCTTTCAATTACAAACAACTGGTTCTTCCTCATTCCACTACTCATTGACCCCCCATCCTAGTAAGCGTATGAGATTCAGGCTAGGAAGCAACCAGTATAAATTTCAAGTCATTGGTTCGAATTGGCCGAGGATCGGATGAATGACCTGCTGCTACAAGGGAAGCGAGCGCTCAACTCATTCTGCCACTCTGTCTACCCATCTATTAGATTATGTCAAATATAAACAGGTTAAGCCGCATAGTTAGACAGGTGAGGCAGTAGAAGCTGGTCTGTGCAGTTTCAATTATTCATACCTACATGCAATTACGTTTGCGTAGCGGTTCTTGGAATTGCAGATGTGTTGTTGGTTTCCAAACTCCCAGGGGGCAGTCTGACCTAAAGGAATTGTCTGTAGGGAGAACATTTGTGAACCATATTTACTAAATACCCAAATAGTAGTGGTGGGCCGATCATCGACTAGACAGGGTTCATACCCATTTTGACATCAAATTCCAGGATTTTCCAGGACTATCCAGGACATTTCAGTGCAAAATTCCAGGACGTTTTAAAGACATTTATTAAATTAAAATGCGCTGAACCACAGCTGTATTCATAATCGATTCACTGGGTAAGATGTGAATTGTGAATAAGCATTAGAAATAACAAGGACTATATGTATGGTTTTAATATAGAGATCAAGAGGCAGGATAACGAACCCACAAAAATCTCTTTTAATACAACACACCACTGACTGAAGTTTGGGCACATTGGCGAAAATAGGCCTTAAAAATATGGTAATGATTTTCCATTTTCAAGGATTTTCAAAGATCTTTAGACAAATTCCAGGACTTTCCAGGCCTGGAATCCTGAATTATCAAATTACACGACTTTCCAGCTTTTCAAGGACACATACGAATAGACTAGATCACCATTCCAACCACCCGGTGCATTGTGGGATGCATGGAAGAAATACAAACCCTGGCGAAGCACATGGCTAATGCTAAGACACTGGGTGCAGCTATGAAATGCGATAGTTTCAGCTCATCTCAGCTCTTGTTTGAAACATAGAATACCAACTAAAAAAATATATATAATAATGTCCTGATATACCACTCAGTCACATTACACTGACACTGACACTGAGCCAACCAGTCCTTGCCCTATTATAATGATGCCGAGCACCTGGCTAGGAAGTGACAAGTATACAGTTTTAGGTCATTGGTTTGACTCGACCAGCGTTCGAACCTGTGGGCTCGAATCCCACGATCTACCATGTTCTTTAGAAGAAATACAACGGGATGGGCGAATGAGTTAGAGCGTCCGTCTCCCGTGTTTGGTTGATCGTGGGTTCGAACCCTGGTCGAGTCAAACCAATGACTTAAAAATTGATACTTGTCGATTCCTAGCCAGGCGCTCGGCATTATTAGGATAGGGCAAGGAGCAGTGGAATGAGGAAGACCAATCGTCCACGATTGAAATTTCCCCTGCTTTAACAACTAATGTACCAAAAAAAACAAAAAAACCTCCACATCGTCTCTTTCAAACAAATATCCTCACCCGTCTCCATGCAGGCCCTTCGTTCCAACACTGGAGACCCGAGACGGTGGCCGAATCGGTAAGAGCACAGACTGAGTTTGAATTCTGGTTCAGTCAAAGCAATGACATACACAATTGATACTTGTCGTTACCTAGCCAAGCGCTCAGCATCATTAGCATAGTTCAAGGACTGGTTAGCTCAGTATCAGGATAATGTGACTGAGTGGGAAATTGAGTCATGGTGCCAGTGGTTTGGTTTCTCAGTGGGGAAGCACTATAAAGTCGCCACGAGTGCGCACTATCACAAGTCAGTACCTATACTGATATGACTAGTTTTCGGTTTGATTCAGTCAGGTATCGATCCCATGACCTGCCAGATGGAAATCTGTAGACTTTACCAGCTTAGCCATCAATTAGTGGGAGATTTTTTATTGAATCTTTGTTGGTTCATTAGTTGTTTAAGCAGGGGCAATTTCAATCGTGGACGATTGATCTTCCTTATTCCACTGCTCCTTGCCCTATCCTAATAATGCCGAGCACCTGGCTAGGAAGCGACAAGTATCAATTTTTAAGTCATTGGTTTGACTCGACCAGGGTTCGAACCCACGACCTACCAGACACGGGAGACAGATGCTCTAACTCATTCGGCCACCCCGTCTGGTTAATTGAAATGGTTTTAAATGGTTTATGTCCATAAGTCGTTTAAAGCTTACGATTACACACATACAGGCAATGTATAATTTACATATATACATACACAGGGTAGGTTCACAAAACATACAACGCACAGTTTGCACAGGATTCTGGTCAGAGCAACCAGTGTTACTGGGGGTGATGCAAACATAGGGAACATTGTGCGGAGAGCCGGATTCAAAATGACACTTCTTGTCATTCTGAGGCTAATATCCTAACCATTAGCAAAGACCGTGTAATACTAAGACGGCTCACTCCCTATCTCTCCCATGGTAATGTAAATTTCGCAGTTTTGTGGTGGGTTTGATCAGCCCGGCTGCTGGTTGGTGTTTCACATATAAATACATACAATTATATTATACATGAGATAGGTAAGTATGAATACACATCAATATGAAATTGCTATGACCAAATACACATCATCATCATCATCATTGCCATCATCACACATCTTTCACATTCATATATACATTTATGCATATACCATAGCAACTGTTTAACCAAGAGAACAGCCAGCGCACCAAGTGGTGGGTTTGATCATTTTGATTACACAGTACAGGCTGAGTGAGCCGTCTTAGTATTATAGGGTCTTTGTCATTAGCCTATCTAAGCTCCCTGGTGCAATCACGGGCACCTGCAGGGTCAGCTTGTAAAAATATACGGATTTTCGGTTAAGAATTATATATTGGCAAGAGAGCATTATTATTCTTAAGATGTCGGAGTGGGACTTATGTTATGTAAACTAAAAGTAACTAAAACTAATAGAATTCCACTCCCATCGTACATGATGCTGAGTGAGGTAAACTATATGTTATACATTAGGAGTGGAGTTGATGGAAATGTATATGATGCTGAATGATGTAAACTATTTGTTATATATGATGTTTGGAGTTAATGAAAAGAGCTCCTTTGCAAGAAACAGTACATGATGATTGAAATGTTCTCTATGTGTTCATAAAGAATACAAAAGAGGAAAAGAATGATTTTACTATATACAATATCTGTAACTGTTGCAAGATCCTGTCCACCCAAGACCACCCGACTGACCCACCTGCCTAATTTGCATATGTATGGAGTACACCACCTGCAGCTGGTTTGAGTGACAGCCCCTAATGGGGTGGTCACCAACCCAGTCTGTGGGGGAGTGTCTCATTGGCTGGCTGGGGAATGTCCGGTCACCTGACTCCCTTGGCCTATCCTGACCACACACTAGTCTCAACTAATTAATTATTCAAGATTTTGCCTCAGACACACTGAAGGAAAATCACTCTCATCCTGGCTCTTGAGTGAGACACACCTACTCTAGAGCAGGACCCCAGACACTCTGTCTGATGCTATCCAAATTCAGATATTCAAATTGAGTGCATCCACAGCCATAGGACTCCTGTCCCATGGGTTGTGGGCACTGCTTCAGTATACAGGCTAAAGTGACAATGAGACATAGTGTGGGCAGTATATGAGGAGTGCAGGTGCTAGGTCACATGTAAGGGGGATGACAGGAGTTGCTGCCAATAAAGCACAACTTATTCACTGTTCATCTGTGTGACTAGTTTTCCTTCCTCTTTCCAGACATGGTTAAATTGATTAGGCTAATTGCATCACAGGTGAAATGAAGGGGGAGAGTTTTGTAATTACATAGGGTGCTCACAGCGGCAGAGCATCCGTGTTTTTATAAGCTGAAAGAGTCAACAACTGGGGCGGTTGCCCAGGGTGCCATGCGCTAGGGGGCGCAAAATATAATTTCTAGAAATGTTAGACCACCCTAGTTATATTAATGAAAGGATTTCAAACTTTGATGTTGTGCTGAACTGTTTTGTTTTGCTTGTATACTTCAATAAACTCTTTATTCCTAGATTTGAAAATTCTCCTCGTTGTGAGTTTGTTTAAAAAAAAAAAAAGAGTTGTACTCGTAAGTTCAGCTTGAACGGGGCGCCAACAACCCTAATGCTGACACTGCCTACCTGCCTATGTTTGGAAGTGGAGTGCGGACTTGGTTGTTGTTTTACGTCCTAGCAACATCTAAGGTCATATCAGGAAGGGTCCTGACTTGTGACAGTGCACACTCATGGCAACTTTATAGTGCTGCCCCGCTGGAAAATCAGACCACCAGCACCATGACCCGATATCCCACTGTCACATTATCCTGACATGGAGCTAACCGGTCCTTGCCCGACCCTATTAATTCCGAGCGCCAGATTAGGAAGTGACAAGTACCAATTTTAAAGTCATTGGTTTGCCTCGACCGGGAACTGAACTCCCGACCTTCCACACACGAGGCCTGTGCTCTGCAGATTAGATCACTGTGCCGGGTGTTCTTGCCAGAAGAAGTCAGTGCATAGATTACTACAGTAGCTTTGCCCCTTCTCACTTTGCCGTTGTTTGTGACCAGTGAACAACCCCCACCCAGTGCCAGTGTTGCAGTTGCCGTGCCACACCAGTTTGCGAGGGACACATCGATCGCTTATGCGCATGCGTCAAAATCGAACAGCATTGTCACTAACCTTATAAATTTAATATAATGTTTTTGGTAAAGATGTTTTCTATATGTGTACCAAGCGATTTGTTTCTAGGTGGTGTGGTTTTAGAGATATTTCACTTTTTCTGTATTTTCTGTTTGAAGATTGTTCACAACCATTGACAATGCCTTGAGTTTGACGGTATGCGCAGTGCAAAACATTAGTTTTATTCAAAATTAATAGAAGTGCAGAAGCCTCACCTTATAAATTTAATATAATCTATTCATTGAATATGTTTTCTATATGTGTTCCAAGTGGGTTGCTTCTAGGTGGTGTAATTTGAGAGATATTTGACTTTTTCTGTATGAAGATTTGCTCATGGCCATTGACAATGCATTTGAATGTATGTGTCCCTCGCAAACTGGTGTACCACGGAAACTGCAACACCGGTGTCACAGTTTTAAACCTCCGCTGGTCTAAAACCTACACCTTCGCCCTGCGCATGCGTCAAAATCGAACGGAGCTTTCAAACCGAAGTATGTCGCGGTTTTAAACTCCGCTGGTTAAAAACCTACACTTTCACCACGCACGTTTTTAACATTTTGTTTATTTCCTACCTGTAGGAGTGGGGGGAGGGGGCAGGGGGGATTATTTTAATTGTTTTAAATATCTCAGGGAGGGGGGGCACTTCTTTTTTTTTTATCAGGGAGGCATTTTTTATTTCCTATCTCGGAAAATCACTTTATGCGCACGTCGTTTTGCGACACTGGAGTCGCGGGTTGATCGCGATGTTTTTCGGCACAATAAAGAGCGACGGAGGCTGATGATCAACTAATCATGATGTTGTAATTTTGTTCTATAAACATACCATAATTTCAATATATTTGACAACATAAACTATCTTAGTCTTAACATAAGCCGTGTTCACACTGGGTATGTAAATCGATTCGTAGAAATCGACTTGCCTAGTTCGGGTTACATTTCGCATGTGAACGGCGTGTGAGTCGAATTAGGGCTGAATCGATTTCTGTGATCCGGATACTGTAAACCACTTGTAGAGGTCGATTACATAAATCGATTTATGTAAATCGATTTATTTTGCCCGTGTGGACACACTGAGGCGGATTAAGGAGGTCACACTTTCCGGTCGATCAAAAGCGCATATCATATAATTTAGTCTATGAAACCGCTAGCTAGGCACAGATATTTTGTTCATCATTTATTTTAATGTTTTCACTGCCCAGCAGAAGTTTTGACCGTTCCAAACCAATACGATTCAGTCCATACATATCTAGGTCGAACCCACTCTCTCGTGGTGACGTCGCCTAACCGAAAACTGGCGCTGGTCAGACTGGACTTGCTCATGCGCTGATATCGATTTCGGGCCCAAGTACTGCCCGTGTGAACGGGCCGCTAATTCGACTCCTAGTATTCGCTTTGGCTGAATCGCTTTACTTTTTCCCCGTGTGAACACGGCTAAAGACTGTCTTACTGTTTCAGAAATATTATACACCTTGGCCGGTGTGGCGTGCTCAGCCGTGTCCCGTGCTCAGCCATGTACCTATGCGCAAACTCAAGGCATTGTCAATGGTCGTGAGTAATTTTCATACAGAAAATACAGAATAAGTGAAATATCTCTAAAACCACACCACCTATTAACAAATCGCTTGGTACACATATAGAAAATATCTTCACCAAAAAGATTATATTAAATTTATAAGGTTAGGGTTCTTGATTTCTATTAATTTTGATTAAAACTAATGTTTTGCACTGCGCGTACCGTCAAACTCAAGGCATTGTCAATGGTCATGAGCAATCTTCATACAGAAAATACAGGAAAAGTGAAACCACACCACCTAGAAACAAATCGCTTGGTACACATATAGAAAACATATTTACCAAAAACATTATATTAACTTTATAAGGTTAGTGACGATGCTGTTAGATTTTGACGCATGCGCATGAAACTGAGTCAGCTGAAAACGCGACACCGGAATGCCACCCCCCTCCCATTTTGAGGGCCGAGGCTTCAGCACGCCAAGGATATACATGTACAGTGTTTGTACCAAGGCAGAAATACAAATTCTACTTGTGTAAGGCAAGGATTTGAAGGATTATAGTACCTGAACAATGGCCATTTGTGCAACAAAAAACTTAGTTTTCCTCCAGAACTTAAAATAATTTTGCATTATTTTTGGACCAATTTTGACGGATTCATCCGAAAATAATACAAAATTATCAAAAATCTGACTTTATCTGACAAATATGTGAATATCCGACGAAAGTCAGATACTCCGACTGTGTACAAACACTGCCTATAGGTAAAGCCGGCACTGTCCGCACCTACCCTGTACTCGTTGTAAAAGGGCCTCTCCTCCTTGTTGTGGATTAACTTGACGTATTCCTCCAGCTTCGACACGGACACGGGGAAGCTGGACTGCGGCAGAGTTGGCATTCGCACAAACTCATCACGCCTGGAGTTACCCGCCAAAGGATTCTGCCGACTAGAACTTGGGGCTAAGAAAAGAAACAGAAAATGCAACTGTACATTTTACACCTAGTGTCTTTTGTTTCCTTTTCTTTTTAAAGCTGCATAGTGCGATGAAAACATTAAATTTTCAAAACCAAAACAATTATCTAGATTTGATTCTACATATCTAAGTTAGATACTGGTGTACTTATTAAGGATATCTTGTCACATAGAAGGGCATGCTGGGGCAATTTAATAGAATCTGTTACTGCAGAAGTATATGGTTTCAGAGTTTTGGCATCCTTGCCAAAATTAATTTGGCATGTGTGCACCTCAAATATCTCAAAAGCTAGCCATTTAAAATAAAAGTTACTTCAAACTAAATAAAGGTAGATTATAATGATCAACCTAATATATTTATCTCAGAAACTGACCGAAACTCAAAACCATCGGACTATGCAACATTAATTAGGAAATGGATATTCCTCCGCCTGCTGCAAATGGAAATCGCACAGATATTCTTTCAAGAGTTCCATGTGCATGCGCGACCCGAAATGCATGAAGCATAAGCCCTATTCACACACATCGTTAAGTCGCCTCAACTAGTTCGCCTTGTCTAGTTCGGCTCACATTGGCAGTGTGGCCGCGACGCTGAAGCGGATTAGGGCTGAGTCGATTCATCTAGTTCGCTTCAAGTAAACCACGTCGTGAGGTAGTATATATGAAGCGAACTAGCTTAAGTCGGCCCATCTTGCTTGTGTGGACGATAGCGGTTTACTTTGAGGTGGCTTAAGCACATCACAGGCATGAGCAGTCAAGACCTGAGTTTGTTGATTTTCCGGTCGATCAAAAGTGCATGTTATATAATTTGGTCTATGAAACCGCTAGCTGTGCACAGATATTTTTTTCATCATTTATTTATAGGTTTTCACTGCCCAGCAGAAGTTTTGACGGTTCCAAAACAATACGACTCAGTTTATACATATCTAGGTCGAACCCACACTCTCTCGTTGCGACGTCGACTAACCGAAAGTGGCGCTGGTTAGTATGAACTTGCTCATGCGCAGATATCGATTTCCGGCTTAAACCACCCCAAGCACTGGATGTGTGGCTACGACACACTTTCACACCTAGTTCGCCTCATCTAGTTTGCCTTATCTAGTTCGGCCTAAAGTTGTGCTGTGTGAACGGGGCTATAGTCCACAAGTGACGTTTATTGTTACCTGGGCCAGCCACGCCGGTCGCCGTTCCACCCCGGTGACTGCGTGGCACGTGTACATACATATATAACATCTCCATTTTCAATGATAATAAATGGGGAGCAACGAATTGATTGAATTTACCTTGTCGTCCTTGTTGTACATTTGCCACCATCGTATTCGTTGGTCTGTTATATTCTAGACATATTTCATTCAAGTGTGGTATGATTATTATTCGTTCTTCTATGAACGTATTGTATTTCACCGATTTCTACCTCGACCCCTTTTTCTTCTTTTTAATTTTAAAAAAAGGTACTTTAATATAGTATCTCACAATCTAATTTTAACCTACTTATCACAATTACATAAGACCTGTCACCGTTTATTTAACATCAGTTTTCTAATACTATAATAGTCCGGCAATTCAAGACTTCACATCGATTTTGCATACTCATTGCAATGTTACATTATGATTTCGATAAATGCTCAATATATCTTTCTTATAGCTAACAATTTGTTATTTTTATAGTTCTTTACATTATATTATATCTTCAATCTACACACTCTGTGTGTCTCGGTCTTCTGTTTTTCTTAACATTTTCTTGCATGTCCTAATCACAAATATAGTTACCAGGGCCCATATGTATGAGCCAATTTTTAACCGGACCAGGGTTAAAGGGAGGAGATATTCGTTGCCGGGAAAACAAACGAACTCAGAATAGTTCAGATGTGTGCCACAGGGGTGGTGCATGCTTAGTACTGAACTTTTCCACAAGAGAGTGACCTAGATTGTTGTGCTGGGTGAGTGGAGAGAAGGGAGGGTAATACTGAGGTATTTTCAATCTTCTTTAGAGTAGTGCAATGAGGAAATATATTTGCGTAATGTAAAATATATGTTAGTACAATTACATTGCATAATTCAATAGCCGTGTTTACACGGGGAATTGTGAAACGATGTAGACAAAGCGATTCATATGAAGCGTTTTGGAAGCGTGTTTACACGGCGGAGTTGAAAAGTGTGTCGACGCCGGGAATCAGCAGGCGCCTGTAGCCGGCTAGCACTGCTGTTTGTTTTGTTTACACTTGGTGATTCGACGCCGATGTTGCTGCTACGGTAATATCGCTTGGAATTTAAGGTTAATTTAATTAAATTTCATTATTTGAGGATGTAATTCTGTTAAATATGATCGCATTTAATAGATTTCGGCCTAATTGGGCCCTAACACTGCCGGGTACAAGCTATTAGTTACTGCTCCATCTGTTGCTGGCAAGCCCTACTATTTTATACTATCGCCGCCCGGGAACCAGCTGAATCGCTTCAAATAAACCACCTCCCGAGGTGGTATAGATGAGGCGTTTCATATGAAGCGATTCAGCCCTAAAACGCCACAGAACCGCGTCTACACGGCAAATGTGAGTCGATCTAGGCAAGGCGTTTCATATGTGGCGTTTTAAATCTCCCGTGTAAACACAGCTATTGAGAAACAGATATAGATGAAAAACATTTTGTTGTTGAATGTAAAAAATGTTCTGCAGTGGGTGAGGTTTGAACCCACCCAACCAAACAACTTCAGATTACAAGTCCAACACTCTAACCACTAGGCCACAGAGACCACACATGGATAAAAGTCTCAGTTCAGGCTATTGGTGAATACACGATGCCACGGTTTGGCCATATTGACCAATTTCATGTGACGTTAGCACGGGTATCTAGGTCAGTGCTGGCTGCAGGATGACACACTGTCACACTACTAACTCAATGGCTATGAGCAATCTTCATAGAGAAAAGGTGAAATATCTCTAAAACCATACCACCTAGACACAAACCGCTTGAAACTCATATAGAAAACATATTCAACGAATAGATTATATTAAATTTATATGGTTAGGGTTCTGGATTTCTATAAATTTTGAATAAAATCGACGTTTTGCACTGCGCGTACCGGCAAACTGCCCGCGAAGGGTAAAATAGAGGGGGTGTAATGACGTCACGAGGCAACTTCCGGTGGCCATATTGGATTACATGTGCAAGGCTTGGAAGTGCTTACATTGTGTTTATTTACCGATTTGTTGGTTTATTTGTCACTGTTTTGAGTAGTTTGGCCTCAAAGGCTGGGGGAAAGGGGTTTTTTGATGGAGGGGAAGCATTTTTTAAATCATGTAGCCTCACAACATTGCTAAAGTGCAGTATGTTGACACTTTGGATGCTCTGTCAAAGAATTAGAAAGGTTCGGGCAGTACCCACTAGGTGGCGCCACATACTTTGGCAGCCCTGATTATAGGTAGGCCCAGTGGTGGCCATAGTGTTCTTGGTATAAGACAGGGGGCACCATAGGTGGTATTAAGTGTAATCCAAGATGGCTAACCGCCGAGTGATGACGTCACGTGCACTCCCTCTATACGGCAATGCTATGTCTATGTGGAGCTTTTATTTTTGTAAAATAAATTTAAAAGATTTACTTGGATCGATTAAAAATATCTTAATGCGCGATTGAAGAGGAAGATCTGAAGTATTTAATGTACCCTAAGAGCAATTTACGCTGCTGGCGCAAAGGCGGCGATATTAATATTAATATTTTCGAATCGACGAGTGTAAAGTAAACAAATCGCCGCCGCCGCAGCGACGTCGATATCCATACTGTCCAACGTTAACCAAACATGGCCGCCGCCGTGGCTGCCGAATCGGCGTGAATTTCTTATGCCCAAATCTATTCAATGCGATCATATTTGATAGATTTACATACGCAATAAGTGAAATTTATTAAAATTAACCCTAAATCCGAAGCGAAATTAACGCTGCTGCCGCAAAGCCGGCGATATTAATATTTTCGAATCGACGAATCTAAAGTACACAAATCGCCGCCGCCGCAGCGACTGGAGGGAGAACTGAGACTATTAATTATGTGTGGTGTCTGTGGCCTAGTGGTTAGAGTGTTGGACTTGTAATCTGAATTTGTTTGTTGGTGTGGGTTCAAACCCCATACACAGCAGAACCTTTTTTTACATTCATCAACATAAAAACGTTTTTTCATCTATATCTGTTTCTCATTGAATTATGCAATGTAATTGTACTAACATATATCTTACATTACACAAATATATTTCCTGATTGAACTACTCTAAAGAAGATTGAAAATACCCCAGTTTTTACTCTCCCTTCTTTCCACTCACCCAGCCATTTTAAAAACAACAGCTGCCAGCTAGTACCAGCCTCAGAACTGACCCACTTCTGGTGGTGAACTGGGTCCCCTACTCTCCCCACACATATTGGGTTATTTAAACATAAAACCCAAACAAGGTTGTGCTTGGAGAGCATTTGTCGGAGTACGTTCCCGTCGCCAGCGACCTATATCTGGCCCCTTTATAAGAGGGTGCCGGGTTAGCTAACCCCAGAGTTCCAAATGTGTCACGGGGGATGTATGTGACCAAAGCGTGCGCGGGTTAGCTAACGTTTCAGATATTTATAGATTTGGGAAGTCCCTCTGCCTTTATAGCCATATATTAGGCTCAAATATATTAAATGCTATCATATTTAAAAGAATTACATACACAATAAGTGAAATTTTATCAATTTAACCCTAAATTCGAACCCTCCTTAAGGCTACCGCCGCATTGGCGGCGATATTAATAGTTATATTTTCGAATCGACGAACCTAAAGTAAACAAATCGCCGCCGCTGCCGCCGCCGCCGCATCGATGTCGCTTTCCATACTGGCAGCGTTGGCGATTTGTTTACTTTAGGTTCGTCGATTCGAAAATATAACTATTAATATCGCCGCCAATGCGGCGGTAGCCTTAAGGAGGGTTCGAATTTAGGGTTAAATTGATAACATTTCACTTATTGTGTATGTAATTCTGTTAAATATGATTGCATTGAATAGATTTGGCCATAATCGGCGCCTAACCCCACCTTTAACCCTCCTTTCGCATGGGGTTAGTGCAGGCGACTTTAAACTCGATGAGTTAGTTTAACCCTGACACATACATACAGACTTTTCGCCACTAACCCGGGAAATCCGCACGACGCAGGGTTAAGAGCGCTAACCCGGGCTCATACATATGGGCCAGTTTCAGCGCCCGGTCAGTTTCATGCGCATGCGTCAAAATCTAACATCATCGTCACTAACCTTATAAATTTAAAATAATGTTTTTGGTAGATGTTTTCTACATGTGTACAAAGCGATTTGTTTCTAGGTGGTGTGGTTTTAGAGATATATCACTTTTCCTGTATTTTCTGTATGAAGATTGCTAGCGACCATTGACAATGCCTTGAGTTTGACGGTACGCGCAGTGCAAAACCTTAGTTTTATTAAAAATTAATACTAATCAAGAACCCTAACCTTATAAATTTAATACAGTCTTTTTGGTAAAGATGTTTTCTATATGTGTACCAAGCGATTTGTTAATAGGTGGTGTAGTTTTAGAGATATTTCACTTTTGCTGTATTTTCTGTATGAAGATTGCTCACGACCATTGACAATGCCTTGAGTTTGAGTCTATACGGGCGGTGGAAACTGACCGGGCATTGAAACTGCGACACCGGTATGGCAGGTTTTGCCTACTACTATGCCTTTTTGCCAGGTCCCTTTGTGATTTTGATATTTCACTCTTTCCCCTACCGGGATGGTTTTGTGTGTTTTACCAGCTGTTTTGTCATGGTACTCTTTTTGTTTTTGTTGGATCGATTATATTTGTGGCGTTTCTTATTTGTCTGGTTGTATGTTTGGCAATGGGTGTTGTTTGATTACCGGTATGCACGACCGGAGGCGTCTGCTCATCAGCAGTTGTGCTGGAGATGCATTTATTATGTCTAATGGTGTATTTCTGTAATTAAGCATTGCTAGATGTATATCTTTTTGGTCAGCTGTGCATTTCTTTATCAGGTTGTTGATGGTTTGGACAAATCTTTCGATTTGTCATCGTTTTCCTGGTCAAATGTCATGTTTGCATGCACACGTTGCGCCTCCATTCCTGCTATGTGCAGGAATATGTGGCACTGTACTTTCTCCGTCCCTGTACTTATGCCGGCTGCTATTGTATAAATGTTGAATGCCCTGTATCATGCCTTCCAGTTTGTCGACATGTTCCTATTGAGAACCAGAGGTCCTGGCAGCTTTAGGCCGGGGAGCGGGTGTTCGGCATATCTGACACCATGTAATGTAACGACCCGAACTGCATGAAGTATATAGTCCACAAGTGACGTTTATTGTTACCTGCGCCAGCCACGCCGGTGTCGCAGTTACAGCGCCCGGCCAGTTTGAGCGCCCTTCTGTTGCTTCTGGGCATGCGCGGAATTTAACAGCATCGTCTGCGCATGCGTCAAATTCTACCCAGTTTCAAACTACGGTGATCAGCGTTTTTCGCACATAGCTACCTACTAATACTATATGTCTTGTAGCTATGTGAGTATTTTTTTAAAAGTTATAAGCTCTTTAATTGTAGTCAGATAGCCAGTCAGATAAGAAAAATAATATTCTAAATTGGTATGCATGTGACTACCCAAGCCGATTAAAATATTTAAAACAATAGTTATATATTTCTTTGAATCAAGTTTTTAGTTAATCTGGCAGCACTATAAAAGTCGTCATGAGTGCACTGTCACAAGTTGGTACTCGTCCTGATACGACCTAAGATGTTGCTAGGATGTAAAACAAACAACAAACTTTTAAATGTTTTATGGACATACTCACATAGCCATATCTAATGCACAACAACCACTGACACATTTGGCATTTTAATATTTAGAACAAGAATTAATCTGGGTCTCCCAGTGAGACAGCACTGATATGAGCTTAGATGTTGCTAGGATGTAAAACAACAACAAACAACAAACTTTTATATCTAATGCACAACAACCACTGGCAGGGCACTCAAACTGCAGGGCGCTCAAACTGCGCCATGCTGCAGTTTGAAGGCGTCAGGAAATCCGCGCATGCACAGAAGCAACAGAAGGGCGCTCAAACTGGCAGGGCGCTCAAACTGCGACACCGGTCGCCGTTCCACACTGGTGACTCCGTGTCACATGGTCATACGTATATAACAAAACCTACCCCTAAAACAGAAAGCAGAGCAAGTTTCAACACTCAGACCGTTGGTTCATGTTCCTAGAATGCTTCAACTGAACTATTATGTTCTTATGTTTTGTTTGTTTGTTGTTGTTTTACGTCCTAGCAACATCTAAGGTCATATCAGGATGGGTACTGACTTGTGACAGTGCACACTCATGGTGACTTTATAGTGCTGTCCCACTGGGAAACCAGGCCACCAGCACCATGACCTGGTATCCCACTCAGTCACATTATCCTGACACTGAGCACACCAGTCCTTGCCCTATCCTAATAATGCCGAGCGCCTGGCTAGGAAACGACAAGTATCATTTTTAAAGTCATTGGTTTGACTCGAACCCACGACCCCACGATCTACCAGCTGTTCTTATGTAGATTTACCTGAAAATATACTCTTAACACAGGCTGGCAATGAGATGATGCAATACCTGAATTGCGCATGCATGCAGAACTACGTGATTTCCATTTTCCTCAGACGGAAGAATATCCACCTAGCTTTAATTACCCCCCCCCCCCCCAACAACAACACATCGTTTATTTCCAACGATGGAGTTCAACATGCGTGTTCCCAGTTTCGATGATCCCTCAGAAAGAACTGAAGTTAATACCGAGCGTACCAAGTCGCAGCTACAGTTAAGACAGCGGAAGTTATGGTTGGTCCTCTCCCCCCCCCCCCCCCCCCCATACTTATACTTATCCTCTTCTGTTTATATATTTAGGCATAATAGCCTGTTAACAGATTCGGTCTGTGTATATATGACCTGTCATAATAATAGTGGTCATGCGGCCAGGATGGCCGCTACCGATACTGACTCTAAAATTATCAAGTCTCTTTTTCTATGTAATGGAGCTTCGACTATTTCGGTGGAAGCTTATTCCATGTGTTTGCCACTCTATCAAGGAGAAATTTTTTAATCACTTTGATCGCCGGTTAGTCCAGGGATTTTGAATCCTAAGTTTGTGTCACCTTTCACTATCCCAGATAGCGCGCAGCCGTCGGCCCGACGGCAGCCGCTCGGTCGGTCCGACGGTGGAAACCGCCGTCGGGCCGACGTTGTTTTGTCCAACCTCTCGCCGTCGACTCGACGGCGGCTACCCGATGGCGGTAACCGCCGACGAGCCGACGGCGACAAAACAACGTCGGCCTGATGGCGACAAACTGCGTCAGCCCGAAGGCGACAAACACCGTCGGCCCGAAGGTAACTGTACTTATTGACACTATAGTGACAGTGTCTTCTCGGAAAAAACCAAGATGGCGGTTCTTCGTCAACATTCCGTACAGGGTAATTCAAATCGTATTAACACAAATAATTCCATTAATACATCGTAATAAATTACAAAACTTTTACAAAATAATCTAAACATATTAATAAACAAACCTCCGATTTTTGGAGTTATTTGTAGAAAAAGAACGCTGCTCAACGATCGCACGTGTTCTGGTGGCGACTTGAACTGAGTCGAACCGTCAACAAACCATACCCGTTAATTCAGATCGTATTAACAAGAATAATTCTATTAATACATCGTAATAAATTACAAAACTTTTACAAAATAATCTAAACATATTAATAAACAAACCTGTTAAATAATTCCTTAAAATTCCTGCGATTTCTGGAGTTATTTTTTGAAAAAGAACGCTGCTCAACGATCGCACGTGTTCCACTGGCGACTCGAGCCAGAAACCAAATTTAAAGAACTGCGCATGCGCGGCCACCACCGTCGGTCCGACGGTGGCTCGACGGTGGCCTACATGTGGAAAATCAATGGAAGCCAGCGGCGAACCACCACCGTCGGCCCGACGATGGCTCGACGGTGGCCCAAATGTGCAAAAGTTTGAAACCCAGCGGAAAATCAATGGAAACCAGCGGCGAACCACCACCGTCGGCTAGACGGTGGCTCGACAGTGGAAAGGGATTGAAACCCAACGTCGGAACACCACCGTCGGCCTGACGGTGGCTCGACGGTGGCTCGATGGTGGAAAGGGATTGAAACCCTACATCGGAACACTGCCGTCGGCCCGAAGGTGGCCCGACGGTGGAAAGTCGGTGGCGATTGTGCGACCAATAGCCGCCATCAGGCCTATGTGCTATCT
The DNA here is from genome assembly GCA_030323885.1 of Branchipolynoe longqiensis. Taxonomy (NCBI): domain Eukaryota; kingdom Metazoa; phylum Annelida; class Polychaeta; order Phyllodocida; family Polynoidae; genus Branchipolynoe; species Branchipolynoe longqiensis. The sequence goes on along the minus strand of CM059188.1, from coordinate 16,811,270 downwards.
GGGATAGACCGTAGTTATTTTAAAACTTGTAAGTGTTTATTAATCTTTCAAACTTTTATTGTTATTCTCGTTTCTGAAGTCAGAATATTGTTGTAATGGCACAGATCTACCCAACTGCCAGAGGAGCTGTTTATCTAAATAAAGATTCACCCCTACCCAGAATAGAGGTGAAGAACAACCCAGTAGAAAAAGTGGCAAACTGTTGGGTAAATGAAATGAACACATAAATTCTTAACTTAAGAAGCAAAATATATTCTTCACATACATCTTCATATTTACCCGCTATTTGTGAATTGTTGCCAAAAAAAAGGATGTAGTTTAATAGATTTTAGGTCAAATCGAGAAGATTCTCTGGTCGCCATCTTGCTTGCTTACATCCTCTGCCAGTTTACCAACTCTAAGCCAATATAGTAAATAGACACCGGATACTGGAACCAGGAACTCCAATTCCTGTTAATACTAAATCGGTTTTTGATTGTTTTTAGACTAGGTTGTCATTCACCCCCATATTTTATTTACTGTTTATCATGAAAGGAAACGAGAGCCAACAACATATAACACATATAGGAGAAACTACTCCAACATCACAACATGCCAATGGCAATTAAACGCCTCAAGGTCCTACTGATGGCATGACGTTGTTCTGATTCTTTCTTCCGGTATCTGGAAAATATGATTTATGTAATGCATTTGAAAAATATGATTTGTGTGATGCAAAAATTCAGTTTCCATTTAACCCAACAATCATTGACATATGCAGAAATGGGCACGGGAGAGCAATTGAGAAGTACATAGCTTTGTTTCCAGAAAGAGCATCAGCGAATGTGTTCGCTGGGAACTACTGGGGGAATTCGACTGGGCCCTTTCTATCCGCAAGATTTACGGATGGAACGGATGGAGCCACACACACACATCGGTATATGAACCCACTTCCGGTCCCAGTCGAATAGGAATTTGTTCGGAAATATTTTGATATTCGGATAGAGAGGCCTAGTCAAATGCCCCCATTGTGTCGACACACCCTGGTGGGTATTATGGGCCGTAATCGATTAACACGACCCAGGTGACTCGGGTCACTCGAGTCGTCAGAATTTCAATTCGAACACTGCGAGTAGAGTCGACAAATACACATGCCATGTGCAAAACGATCCGACCCAAGTAACCCACCTCGTATCTGGGGTTGGCTAAGAGCTATGACATCACATTTGCGCTGGTACCGTCCTGCAGGATAACAGCTACCAGTACCAGTCATACATGTTTTTTTTAAAGAATAACTTAGATTAATGAAATGGAAATCTAGCTAAACTAGGCCATCATAAAATACTCTAAATCCTATTTTGCTGTAGCTTTATCGGTTATTAAAAATTAAATAATTTTTTCCACCCGAGCGCGGAGAAGCGTATTCGATTATTCGACCCGAGTCTGTAGGATGTGTGCATGCGCCAAAAAGTGGCTCGGGTGATCCGAGTTGATTAATCGATTACGCCCATGGAGACGAGGAGCTATGAGGAATGAGATATTGATGAGGATGAGATAAACATATGAAATAGTTATTTCGGTATTGCCAACTCTCATAAACTTCTCATGAGTCACAGCAAATGAAGGTTCTGATCAGTCACCTGACGAGTCACGAATCAACCCCAAGATCCCACAAATTTCGCGCAAAGAATGTTTTCGCGTCTATTTTTGCTCTTTTTTTTCTAATTCATATACTCTTGATTAAATACAAGTAAATATCTTGTTATCCATATGCTAGAACATCAGCCTATTAATCCTTGGAAATGCTCTCAAATAGCCAATTTTAAAGCCATTACTTTTTTTCAACGCGGGAGGGGGTCAGCTGGGAGGGCCTGCCCCAGGACCCCTCTAGCAACCTCTCGACTGCCGCTACTCAGGTTCCACACCCACAACGCAAAACCGCAAGGATTCTCAGTATCTCCAGGTTGGCAACACCGTTTTTGATATGAGCATATGTAACAGTTATTGACCCTGTGAGCTCACTGGGCTCTGAGACACCTGAGATGGAGACTCCGTCGCGGCTTGTAGCCTGATGTGTCCAGGGAATATACATGGTCCGTTTACATGTGAAGATATGGAATTAAAGGTTATTTCAAGGCTTTTCAAAGTTGTTTTTGATAGGAATACAAGACTTTCTTCATTTGGATTTAAAGAAAATAACAACCCTGGCGAATGGCGATTTCGGACTAATTTAAATCAGTGGGTACAGTTTAATGGAATTCAAGGCATTTCAAGACTAATCAAAATAGGTCCAATTCAAGGCTCTTCAAGGCCTTGAAATGGGGCAAATGAAGTTCAAGACTTTTCAAGACTTTCAAGACTTTCCAGGCCCCATACCGACCATAGATTCGAGTAAGGGAAGCCAGAGACCGAGTTGGGAGGAAAAAGGTTATTTATTACGCAGAGGAACGGTACAACGCAGGGAAGTCAGTCGACGGCGTCGATGTCGAGGGGAATCTCTTAGGCCGCCGGAGCCAACCCCTATGGAGTAGTCCTTAAAATAGAGGGTGGGTGGGTGTGGTCAGTTGTGATGTCAATGGCCAAGCGAAACCGAATGGCTAGGTGCGGGGGGAGGTTTTGGTTGCTGATGTTCGTCCAGCCAGCTTGGGGCGTGGTGGGTACCCGGCTCCCCTCACCGAATCAACCACAATTTGGAAATTATGCGCCAATTCGAGTAAGGGAAGCCGGAGACTGAGTTGGGAGGAAAAAGGTTATTTATTACACAGAGGAATGGTACAACGCAGGCAAGTCAGTCGACGACGTTGATGTCGAGGGGGGCCTCCCCGATCGCCGGAAGCTCTGAGGCTGCTGGAGCCAACCCAAAACACAAGGCTAGAGCTCAGGGGGCCTCAGAGGGGGCCAAGCAGGGGACGTAGCTGAACACCGCCGAGGACTCCCATGTGCCCTGCACCATTATGGCCGCCAGGTCGGCGCCCCTGGATACGCAGGCCTATGTCGTCTCCCTCCGCAGGCTGTGGAGGGTGAACCTCGAGGCCTCCGGGACCCCCGCCGTCGCGAGCGCCTCCCTCACCATGGGGGTCAGCAGCTGCTGGGTCAGGGGGGGGCCCCCATGTGGCAGATGAATGCTGGGGCATCAGAGGGGCCGTGACCTGCTGCAGCGTCCGGTACCAGGGGCGGCCCGGGCATAGCGGGGAGCCAGGCAGGGCTGGGACGAAGAGGGCGACGGCCTGAGATGGTGACCTGATCGTCTTCGATGAGGAGATGGCGACCCAGAGCCCCATGGGGGGCGGGCTGAAGTCCCCGCATCGCACCGTGTGGGCGCCTCCCCATCCGCTGTGGGAGGGGGAGAGGAGGTTCGACTGACGGTTCAGGGTGAAGAAGGCGATGATGACCGCCGCCTAGGGTACCACCCCGCGGTGTCCCTAGGCGCGGAGGTAGCTGTAGATGTGGCGGATCATCGGGGGGGGTTGATCGATGGGTCGCCTCGGGCGGGGGCCGTGAAGAGCCTCCTGGAGCCAGTAGCGCGCGCCAGAGAAGGCGTTGGCCACCAAAGAGGGTGAGGGCAAGAGGCGGTGTAGGTGCGCGATGAACTGCCCAACATCGTAGGGGGACGGCTTCATGTGGTCGACGTCCCGGTCAAACATGAACTGGACGTACCGCGTGCCGTGCCTCGATCGGTTGCGCCAGGTCCCCGGTGGAGGGCCATCACGTGCGCGTGCGCCCCGTCGTCGAGGTCTGGAATTACAGGTCATGAGTGAATATGTCAGGTGAGTTGTGAACGCGGATATGGGACAATGAATTAATTCGACATTGCTCGCGAACATAGTCAAGTGCCACCAGGGACGAGTGCGCTCGACTGAGAGCGTCGGCGAGCAGAAGCTTGGCGCTGGCCTTGTGCTTGACCATGATGGTAAAGGAGGCCATCGCCATGGTTAGCCAGAGCTTGTGGGCACATGCCCCCAGGATCACATCAGTGGTGTGGCCGGTCTCAAGGGCGGCGGCAGAGGCCGCGTTGTCCGTACCCATGACGACCTCGATGCCGCTTGAGACCATGGACCTGAGAGTCTTAACCGTCAAGACGAGGTTGACGGCCTCAAGCTCATGGATGGTAGGGTACTTGTCCTTGATGCGGTCATCGTAGGCCTCGGAGAAACAGCGTTCGGATGAAAAGGCACCCCCCTTCCCCCCGGGTAGGCAGGAGTCGCACTCCCGGGGGGGTGGGAGGGAGCGGGGGCTCTGTAGCAGGCGGCACATGAACTTGCATGCTGAGGGAATGCAGCCGCTGATGTGAGCAAGCTTCCCCAGCAGCCTCTGGAGCGCCCTCCTGGTGAGGGAGGGCCTCGACAACCAGCGGCCATGCTCCTCGACCACCTGGTCGAGCTTGGCCTGTGGTATTCGTATCAGCATGGGCTGAGAGCACACCTCGAACCCCAGCCAGGTCAGCTTGACTGCCGGGGTAAGCACTTGTCGGGGGCGAGGTCGTCGCCCAGGCTCGCGCACAGTGCGAGGAGGTCATCGAAGGCCTGGTGGGCCCTGATGTCGAGGCCTCGCAGCTGACGAAGTCATCGACATACACCAGTGTGAAGAAGGCCTCGTGCGCCATGAGCCAGGAAATCGTGGAGGTGACGTGCACGCATGCGGCCCCGACGCCCTGCATCCAAAGGGAAGCGTGATATCGGCGTAGAGGCGGTCATCGACTGTGATGCAGAAGAGCGCCATGGATAGGGGTACGCCCGCAGCTGCCGGTAGGCCTGGGAGATATCTGCGGTCCAGAAGTAGGCCCCCTGGCCCTCCTGCACGAGCCTCTGGCCCAGGTCAGCGACCGAGGGGAGGGTGTAGGCAGAGGGGAGGCCGGGGTACTCTCCCCGGGGGATGCCCGCATTGATGCTCCTGCCCAGCGTGTACGACAGGTCAATGATGATCCGTCTCTTGTCAGGGGAGGCCTTGGGCCTGGTCATGATTGGGCTGCACTGGGCCCAGGGTGAGAAGGGGGGTACCTCGAAGGGGGCCAAGAGGGCGCCCAGGTCGAGCTCCCGTGCCACGTATTCGGTGATGAAGTGCGTGTGGGCGTGGTCCTCCCGGTGGTTGTGGAAGGTAGGCGTGGGAGGTCCCCGACACGGAGTAATTGGCTGGGAAGCCAAATTCCAGCTAGTCGACCAGGGTGGTGTCGGGGTGGTCGGCTAATGCCCTCCTCCAGCTGTCGATTTTTAGGCCAGAGGGAAGAGGGACGTGGGCAGCCAAAATGTTCGGGAGGCCGTTGCATAGCCGGGGTACCGCTGCCAGGCCGAGCCGGATATCATGGGGCATATCGCGTCCAGCATGTGCCTATACTCCCGGGGCGGACCGGGAGGGACTGCTGCAGTAGGCCGTCGGGCTCGGAGAGGCCCACCGGGCCGACGTGCCGACCATCCGGGCGGCGTGGGGGTGCAGGTGCCGGGGGTGGAGGCCCCCCCGGGCCGCAGCCGGTCGACGAACATCACGTAGGAGCTGGGCGGATCCGGGGACGGCGCCACGCCCCGCCCTCGCCCCAGCACGGCCAGTGTTATTGTTTTCGACCGGTGGGCGGGCGTGTCGTCATGAGGGGGTTCCTCGCGGCCGGTCGCCGCTGGGGCCTGCACCGCCCAGGGACCAGTGGGGCGGTTATGCAAATTAGGGGGTTCCCCATCGCCGGGAACCAGCGGGCGCCGTGACATCAGGGGGAGTGCCCAGGGGAGCCGGTAAGCCAGGTGGCCCCCACAGCGCGAGTGTCAACAATGCGGCGTGCCGCCGGGGGACCAGCGGGGCAGTTATGCAAATTAGGGGGTTCCCCATCGCCAGTGACCTGCGGGGCGGGTTCACAACCGGGCTGGGGCCGGGACCCGGCGGGCGCCGTGACCTCACGTGGGGTGCCCGGGGGAGCCGGGAAACCAGGTGGCTCCACCGTGTGAATGTCAACAATGCTGAGGAGGTTACTAATGATTATGTAGTGGTGTGCACTGACCTCTCAGACAAGGAGCCGCCTAGACAGGTAGGCGTGGGTAGAATGTTGATATCAGGGAGCCTATGTGGTGTAATGGTTAGCACACTGGCCCGGAATGCAAAGAGATGTGGGTTCGAGTCTCGCTCTAGGCCCAATATTTCCCATTTTCATCACCCCCATGACTCTGGTTGCCGTGACCATGATCCTATACAAGCTACGCGCTGTATAGTTGTTGAACCTACCCTGTGTATGTGTAAGTGCATTGCGTGTGTGTATGTAATTGTAAGCATTAAAAGACTTACAATTCCAGAGGGGATGAGTGTAGTGGTGTGCACTGACCTCTCAGGCAAGGAGCCGCATAGACAGGTAGGTGTGGGTAGTGTGTTGATATCAGAGAGCCTAGGTGGTGTAATGGTTAGCACACTGGCCCGGAATGCAAAGAGACATGGGTTCGAGTCCCGCTCTAGGCCCAATATTTCCCATTTTCATCACCCCCATGACAATTATATACATGTTAACTCTTTATGGCCTTACTTCACCAGGTTTCACGATGCTATTTTTATAAAGCAAAAGAAGCCACTGGGGAATTAACACTTTATTATAGTTTTATACTTAACAATTGTCCTAGATTAGTTAATAAGTCACAAACCTAACCATTGAAAACACAGTTGTAAAACAAAATTGCCCTCTTTTCAAGAGCCACCTTCAAATTGAAGGCCTTTTCAAGATTGTGTGAACCCTGTTGAATCAAGTGTGTTGAATGGTGAGTGTTATAACCGCTCACCCGCAGCCAGCAGTCTCGCACAAACCGGTATGTCCCCCCCCCCCCCCCAATCAAATGGCATGCACCCCCACCCATGGGGAAGAAGCCCCCTCCTACAATAATTTCTCCGTCCATCTAAATTTGCATACTGAATTATACAACATATTATTGGAATCTTCTTAGATCACCAGCTATCCATATGAACCATGGAAGACAAGTTTAAATTGAATAGCATTGTCTACAAGATATCCACAAAATACATAATATAAAAAAACCACATACATATGCATTTTTCTATAAATTGAACAGCACTCGCTTCCCATAACTGTCGGGTGATTAATATTCCAACTTATGTCACCACACTTCCCGATTCATCAAATCTATATTTTCAGGACAATGATTGTCCTTAAATTGTGGTGTTCTCTGTGGTGCAGTGCATAGTCTCAGACTTTTTCTTAGGTCAGATTACTAATCATCTGCTCTGCCACTTTGAATTTCCACCACTGTGTATAACTTACAGTGTCATCAAAGGCCAGTTGCTCTCATACCATGTCTATGTGGTGTGGGAGGTTAAAAATCCCTTGAGTCAGTAAAAGGATAGGCTCAGGCTTTCTATCGACCAACTGTCTAGCGGTGAAAACGAGACTACTTAGACGTATCTGTTATATGCAGTGTCACAGTATGTCCAATGAAAAAAAAAGTATTTTTTCACTTCAACTTCTTGACATTTTACAGAAATATAAATGCTATATGCCATAAAATAAGCCAATCAGATAAGAGACCGATGACCTTTAAGGCACACATCATGCAGGTACAGTTCAAGGCCGATGACCTATTCATTAGGCCAAGACACGGTGGCTATGACCTTATCAGGTCAGACTATGTATTCTCCCTCCCGCCCCGACCAAAAGGGGTGGCCGAATGAGTAGAGCGTCCGTCTTCTGTTTTGGAAGATCGGGAGATCTGGACCCATGAGTTTGTGGGTTCGAATCCTGGTCGAGTCAAACCAATGACTTAAAAATGTATACTTGTCACTTCCTAGCCTGGCGCTCGGCATTATTAGGATAGGGCAAGGACTGGTTGGCTCAGTGTCAGGATAATGTGACTGAGTGGGATATCAGGTCATGGTGCTGACGGTCTGGTTTTCCAGTGGGGCAGCACTATAACGTCGCCATGAGTGTGCAGTCACAAGTCGGTCCCCGTCCTGATATGACCTTAAATTCTAGGACGTAAAACAACAACAAACAAACCCTCCCGCCCCCCTTACGATCGGGCATTACCGGGCGCGATGGCCGAATCGGTAGAGCGCAGGGCTCGCGCGGGAGATTGGGAGTTTGATTACCGGTCGAGTCACACCAATGACTTATAAAATTGGTACTTGTCATTTCCTAGCCTGGCACTTGGCTTTAATAGGATAGGGAAAGGACTTGTTAGCTCAGTGTCAGGATAATGTGACTGAGCGGGATATCAGGTCATAGTGCAAGCATCCTGATTTCCCAGCACTATAAAGTCGCAATGAGTGCACACTGTCAGAAGTCAGTACCCGTCCTGATATGACCTTAGATGTTTCCAGGATGTAAAACTCCAACAACCAACCAACCAACGGCCGGGCATTTGAACTTACTCGTTTTTTATGACGATCAGAATGATGATGATGACGACAGATGTGACCAGGACAGAGACAGCCATCCCACCACGGAGAAGCCCATCGTTTCTTGACACTTTCCCTGCTTGAGTAGCAGGCCCCATGAAGTCAATGGAGAAGGTATAATTGGCAGCAGTCGTAGTGTTGGTGGACGTAAATATTTCAGTAATGACTGGAAGAAATAGATGATCAATGGTTAGTGATGATTTAATGCAGTGTTGGCAGAAAATGACAAATAAGTGTTCAGAGACAAATAAGTGTTCAGAGAGACAAATAAGTGTTCAGAGAGACAAATAAGTGTTCACACTCCCTGTCTACCATTCGCTATTTCGCTATTTTAATTTAACGAAGTGTTGGCAGAAAATGCCATAATCACAGCAGAAAAAAAAGTAATAGAGTTTATGTTATCACTTTGGTTTATTGTGCACCAAGGTGCCATTCGGAGAGGACTCATTGGTAGCAGTCGTAGTGTTGGTGGAGGTAAAGGTGTAAACTATTTCAGTAATGACTGGAAGAAATAGATGATTTATGGTTGGTGATGATTTAATGCAGTGTTGGCAGAAAATGCAGTGTTGGCAGAAAATGCCATAGTGACAGCCCCCCAAAAAGTAATAGAGTTTGTGTTGTCACTTTGGTGTATCGAAAAAAATGTGTTCACCACATAAGTATTTTATTTAATTGCAACTTTTATTGCGCATGTGGCACTTTGATACTGAGGTGTTTCCTACTCCTCTATAAGACCATACATTGATTCTCCTCCCCTCACATACACACACAAACAAGATTAGAGGAATCATGGAGGAGAGAGAGAGTAAACTACTTGACATTCTTTCTAAGTCTTAGCTGTTATTTCTCTGAATTTAAAAAAAAAGATGATTTGCCTTGAATTGATCTTCAGCTCCAATAAGAGCTACATAGCCTAAATATAGGGGTCGGGAGGAAGCACAACTAGGACAACATACTAAACATGAACATGGTATTATGCAACTAGAATATAGGTTTAAGCAAATGCTGAAACAAACCAGTATCTATCTGTAATGAAAATGTATGGTTATTTTATGCCAACTGACTTTATTTTATTAAATAAATATACCTTAAATGGAGGGTATGCAGGTATTGCAATACCCCAGGGAGTTTGAAGCCCCTGCCCTGCAGAGTTGTAAACCACTGCCTTGTGGTACAGGTTCTTGACAGAACCGAAGGCTAAGGGAGCAAACCCTAAACAGAAAACCATGTCACTGTGGCAGCATTAAGGGCGGTTGATGTATGGAACTCCCAACATCTCCCAACCAGCCACTGCAGGGACAAATAGTTTTGCGCCTGTATGGACATGTTCTTGCCGGTGTGAAACCTCTATTTGCTCCCCGAGAGAGTGCCGCTGGTAACTTGCAAAAGCCAACAGCACTTCAACACTTTTGTAGGCAGCTTTCATGAAATATGGAGTGAACACTTCCAGAAGCTACTCAACGTCCCTGATGACATAGATCATGAAGCTCTGGGCAACATCCAGCAGCGCATTACCAAAACATGCCTCAATGAGATTCCAACCATGCATGAGATGGCTAGAGCAATCGCCAGCCTGAAAGATGGCAAAGCACCTGGGGGTGATGGAATTCCTGCTGAAATATGGAAGCATAGAGGAGACAATCTGTTCAACAGACTGCACCAACTACTCATCAATGCCAGTGAGGAGGGTTCTGTACCTCAAGCATGGAAGGATACCAGCATTGTAACCATCTACAAGAAAAGTGATGGAACAGACTGTGGGAACTATAGAGGAATCTCTCTTCTTTCCATAGTAGGCAAGATCTTCGCCAGGATCCTCCTCAACAGACTATCTATTCACATAACACCTGATGTAGTTCTGGAGTCACAGTGTGGCTTCAGAGGTAACCGGAGCACCGTGGATATGATATTTTGTCTCCAACAGCTACAAGAAAAGTGCATTGAGCAGGACCGACCACTGTACATGATATTTGTCGATTTCACTAAGGGTTTTGATACAGTCGGGAGGATCGAGCTATGGCAGCTACTGAGGAAGTATGGATGCCCAGAGAAGTTCACAACTATGATCGAGGCTCTACATAGAGGAATGATGGTGAACGTTAGTGTTGTAGGGGAAGTCTCGGAATCATTTGGGGTTACCAATGGGGTCAAGCAAGGTTGTGTTCTGGCCCCCACACTCTTCTCTATCTTCCTATCAGCAATGCTCGACGAGGCTTTCCGAGACATGGGGGATGGCATCTATATACAGTCCAGACAGAGTGCTGACCTATTGAATGTCGCACACTTCAGTTCGAAGACCAAGACTACTCGGATACTGGTAAGAGAACTGCTATTCGCAGATGACAGTACACTGGTTGCCCACTCTGCTGAAGAGATCCAGAAAATAGTGGACGCTTTCTCCAATGCATCAAAGAAGTTTGGCCTGAAGATTAACATCAAGAAGATGGAGGTGCAGTACCAACCCAACTCTACAAGAACCCGAGAGGAGGATATCATGGTTGACGGAAACAAGCTGAACTCTGTTCCGGAATTCACCTACCTTGGAAGCACTATATCAAGTGATGGACTCATTGATGCTGAAATACAGAGGATACATTCAAGAGAAACCTGAAGCTGAGAGACATTAAGACCGACTCATGGACATCACTCTCATGGCAGAGAGCTAAATGGAGAGCGGCAGTCAAGCAATCATTGTCGCATCGAGACCGACAGCATGATGATGATGATGATGAAATAAATATACTTTAAGCGTTATTTGCCTTGCCTCTTTGTCCTTTAGTGAATTAATAATATAATGTTAATAATGATAATATTAATAATATAATGTTAATAATGATAATATTAATAATATGTTAATAATGATAATATTAATAAAATAATGTTAATAATGATATAAATGTTAATAATGACAATATTAATACTGAGAATATAATATTAATAATGGTAATATATTAATAATTAAACAATTATATATAAATAATATTAATAATGGTAATATTATATTAGTAATTTTAACAACTATATATAAATAATATTAATAATGATAATATAATATTAATAATTATAATATAACATTAATATTGATAGTATTGATATTGATGATAATGATAATATAATATTAATAATGACAATATATTTATAATGATAATATAATATTAATAATATAATATAAATAATATATAAATAATGATAATATAATATAAATAATATATATTAATAATGATGATATAATATATATTAATAATGATAACATAATATTATTAATAATGATGATATAACAATTTTAATGAGAAGATTAGGAAAAAGAAGGCATTGTCTGGTGTCTCTGCAATGTGTACTCACCCATGGTGCAGTTGGGCGGATTTTGATAACCAGTTACACATTTTGAGCATCCACTTGCATGGTGACACTGGGCACAGTTATTGCACTAATTTACAACACGAACAAGGAACTGCATGATATGGACTTTATTCAAGCAAGGTGAGGTATAAGGGTAATGTCAAATAAGTTCAGTACAGTTAGCGAATCAGGCTCTCAACCCTACTCGTGAATTCTGTCTTATTGCAGGGATGGGTCGGCGGCCGAGTAAGCTGGTGGTTGTCGTCTGTCCGGTTGCTGGAGGCATAGTGGTGGAAGCTTGGGCTTAGCAGACTGTCGTCGACAGGCATTGGCGTCACGGATCTTGCGGGTGAGAGTTGATTCGTTTGAGGTTCGGCAGGGGGGCGTTTTTTGGCGTCGGAAATGAAACCAGGGAGGAGCCACCGTAGCAGCCCCTCGTTTGCGCGCAAATTACCCATTTTGATGAACCAACATCAACCATTGCACAATCAACCCCGAAGCTGCCTTCTGAACAAGCTGTAATGAAACAGGGATACGGGCGAGACTAGAAATGCTACTAGGATGTGCTCGGTGCACCAACCAGATGGATGAAAATAGATGGATTTACGTAATGGTGCTGGACGGATTAGTTTCTATCTATTCGTAGATAGCTTACAAACAGAGAAAGAATGCATGCAGTAGATAGCTACACAACAACTGAAAGTGATAAAATAAGGAGAACCACAAGACTATTACTGTCTAGCGGCAAAAACAAGTCATTTGACTTAGCCTTTATGGGAAGCATAAATAAACCAGTCACAAAAAATAGAGAAAGGTTTGTAGGAGTCTCAGTAATACTTCAACTTACAGGTAAGTCTAGTATAACTAGCACATTAGAGCTCAAATTGCTCATTCTAAATGCAGCATGGTTGACCTTTCTGAATATTTTGGTAACAGGGTTCATACAGCTATTCAGTGACCAAATTTAAGACCTTCGCATGGCCTTTTGAGGGAAGAAATTAATTTTTCAAGGCCGACAAAATATGACATTATAATGAGTATATACATGTCTTATGGGCTTACTTCACCAGGTTTCTGTATGCTATTTCTATAAAGCAAAAGAAGTATAGTAGCTATGACGATGCAAACCAGAATATATTATGCTAGTGCCCAGAATTGACATCGCCATTCTGTCATTGGTCAATGTTTCATTGATGCTGCTGGTAACGAAAACAAATAGAATCGCAGCTGCTTTCGAATTGGACATCGATAAATCTAAAAATTCAAGGGTTTTTCGGCACATTTGGTCAATTTGCAAGGCCTTTTTAGGGTATATTCAAATTTAAGGCCTTTTCAAGAGACACGTTCAAATTCAAGGCCTTTTCAAGATTGTGCGAACCCTGGGTATGATATGTCAAATATTCATGCGACCCGCTGTAGACCATGGATGTCTGCTGCATTTAGCCGTAATCGATTAATCACCTCGGACCATTCCAACCAGCTTTTTGCGCATGCACAGACCCTACAACTTCGGGTTGCATAAACGAATGCGCTCAGGGGAGAAAAAATGCTGGCTTAATCCAAAACATTAAAAAATTTTAAGTAACCAATATAACTAAAGCCAGGTAGGACTTATGATTGCATAATTTAGTTATATGACCATTTTAATCTGGATGGTATCTTTCACTAAATAAAAAAAAAAGTAGCTTTGCAGTAAAGGCTCTCACCACGGGTACCAGCACAAATGCTCCTGATACCCCCAGCCAAGACCTGGGGCATTGGAGTCGGATCATTTTTCACACGGGACGTATATTTTTAGGTACACTGACGACTCGGATGATCAGAATGGTCCGGACTGTCATAATCGAATACGACCTTTCTGTGTGTCGAGATACATACCCTCACTACATGACGAGCCGTTGAAACCAGGTTTACACCCGCCAAGGCAGACACCCGTATTGCGGTCACACACTGCGGGTTTAGTGCCCGCACAGTGACAATTCTCACCACATGTGTTGCCAAATTTCCCAGACATGCAACCTATCGGCAGAAAAGAAGATAAGAAGATGAGAAAAAAAAGAAGTGATTATTCACATGGCTCTGGACGAGTGTATTCGCAGAGCTGCGCTGCTCTGCGAATTAGCAGAAGAATGATTATTTGCAGAGCTGCTTTGCTCTGCGAATTAGCACACAAATGATTATTATTCGCAGAGCTTCTAGCTTTGTTTTAAATATATTCATTATATTATTATATCGCATGCCTGCATCAATGTTTATGCCAAATTGTTCTATATTTCTATTAATTTAGAATAAAAATGATAAAATTTTGCACTATGCGTATCGGCAAACTCAATGGCCGCGGGCATTTGTTTTGCTGTTGACGCCGTTTTCAGCGCATGCGCAGCTTTGCAAATAACAGTATTGGTGGCTATTATTTGCAGAGCAGCTCTGCCAATAGCCAGTGCGATAGGGGACCATCGGCACAGCTTACCTAAACACACACTACCATCTGACCATTGTACCAACCGCAATTCTCGCTTGCTCTCCAGCCTGCTCTCCTGCTCGCTCTCCTACCTTCTCTCCAGCTAGCTGTTCCGCCCGCTCTCCCCCTCACTCTTCTGTCCACTCTCCCGCCTGTCGCACCTGCTCTCCCCACCCTCCCGCTTGCTCTCCCGCCTTCCCGCCCGCTCTCCCGGATACTCTTCCGTCCGCTCTCCCGCCTGCCGCACGCGCTCTCCCCACCCTCCCTCCCGCTTGCTCTCCCGCCTTCCTGCTCGCTCTCCCACTCACTGTCCTGCCCTCCCGCCCGCTCTCCTGTCCTCCCGCCCTACCTATTCCCTTCATCTCACATAACATCAGACGCGTTGTCCGAATGGGTAGAGCACAGGATTTCTGTGTGGAAGGTCGGAACGACGGAATTTCAATTCCCAGTAGAGTCAAACCAATGACATACAAAATTGATACTTGTCACTACCTAGCTTTGCGCTCGGCATTACTAGGATAGGGCAAGGACTGGTTAGCTCAGTATGAGGATAATGTGACTGAGTGGCATACCAGCTCATGGTGCCAGTAGCCTGGTCTCCCAGTGGGGAAGCACTATAAAGTCGCCATAAGTGCGCACTGTCATAAGGTGACATATGTAGGTTCAAACCCATATAAGGCTCTTGCTTTTTGAAAGTTTGATACTTTTATTGGACTCCACAACTTTAATGGAAGTCGGGGTTACTCACTGCTGCCAGCCTGCTTGAGAAGTAAGAAAACAGCCAAAGTGTCGACAATAAAATAAGGGCAGTAGACAGGTACTGCAGACGCCATATCTAAATAAAATTGGACAAAATAATACACTAAATCTTGCAATAAATATATTAAATTATTTGGCTGCGTGAGGTAAGGCAACCTATAGATCAATTTGAAAAATGACCAACATAAATTTGGAATATATATTTAAAAAACACTTACTTGCATAGATATATAATGTCATAGACGATGCAATTCCACAGACATATTCTGCATCATGACATGATGTGCATTCGCCAATTGTGGTTGCTTCTGGGATAGTATTTAGACAATAACACTCCAGCTGAAATATGAACATTCTCTCAAATGCAACAATCCTCATTTGATAGTAAACCATGCAGTTCCATGTAGTAATGAATATGAATGATTCACTCCATATGACTTGTGTGCCATACAGGAATAAACACTTGAATGGTAATTCAATCCAATACCTAACAATGGCATAACGATGTATCATTCAAAAAGATATGGTAGACTTGATAAAGTACCAGCAATAAATACAAAATCCCCACAGTCAACAAGAACACTGTGGGAAGGCTTTCTGTCAGAGGGGTCCAGGTCTTTAATACAGTGCCAGCTTACATAAGAAATCAATCAAACTGCAGTGTACAATTGTTCAAAATGCAGTTTGACAAGGTGTTAACAGCAATACCAGAGGAACATATATATATATATGAGTAGTTCTCCAGAATTGGAGACCCATTGGGTTGCGCTTCATTATTAATCACTAAACTCTTCAAAACAATTTCAGAAAAACAATTTGTTCATATACCTATAGGGAATATACTAAGCAAACACTAGTAATCAAAACCAGACACATAGAGTCCACAAGGTGTACACATAATTAAATAAAGTGGAAAATTGGCCAAAAAATGGCAGCAATGAATTTGCACTGGAGTGCCCACCATCTTTGAAGCTGTAAATAAAGAAAACTCTCAAGCACAGTTAATTCAATTTGCTTTTATGTTGTCAAGATTATATCAATAAAGATATTTTTCACTACCTTTAGTTTTTACATTGCACAGTTACATGACAATATCGCTGTCAACATACCTGTCCTGTGCGTACTGTTGGTGTCACATTGACAGCACAGATGGTTCGTTAGTTTTACCAGTTATCAAGCATGGTATGCATAATCAGTAATACTTTTATTTAATCTATGACCTACAATGTTTTCAAATAATAAGAGATAATCTGGAATAATCAGAAATTGACTGTATTAAAGCAATCTTTATTGATCGTGTCACATATGTAACGTACGGACCAGCCAATTTACAAATTCAATATTTGAGTACTGAAATGTCATAACGAGGGATGGGAAGACTCCAGACTAAACAAACCATCCTAGCAGACAGATTAGTGATGTTTTAGATGGAAACTCCAATAGGAAGTGACATAATCTGCAATAAATCATGACGTGTCACGTTTTTTGTGCACATGTACGCGCGGCGCCAAAACGAGTAGTATAGTAGGGTTCTTTTGAGAGTAAAATTACATAGTCCTGGCTCTGCGAGAGTCCATTGACCTTAGATGACCCCCTGCCCGCCACACCCATGGACGCTGTCAGAATGATTCATCTTAGGTCAATGGACTCTATCTGAGCCAGGATTATGTAATTTTACACTCAATAGAACCCTACTATACTACTATAGTACTACTGGTTGTGATCGTATGATTTGTTGTTTGTTTGTTGTTTTACATCCTAGCAACATCCAAGGTCATATCAGAACGGGTACCGACTTGTGACAGTACGCACTCATGGCGATTTTATAGTGCTGCCCCACCGGGAAATCAGGCTGCCGGCACCATGACCCGATATCCCACTCAGTCACATTATCCTGACACCGAGCTAACCAGCCTCTCCTATTCTACATACCTTCCTTATCTAAGCAATTAATTACTTTTTCATTTAAATTCTTATTATTATATAACACATTAGATAATGTCACATAAAACACTGTCCTGTGTGTTTAGTGTCACATGTAACACTGTCTCACAAACTACTAACTTCGCTATTCTCTGACAAAATATGTATGATCTGCTTTTAAGGAACTACACATATAATGAGTATATTAAAATGAATAATTCTTTTGATAACACAACAAAACATTGTTATATATGAAGAAGATGGAAAACATTTTATTTGTGAGGGGACGTACGTTACGGTGTCACAAATTAAATTAGTTTTGTTTAAATCAGTGTTTAATGTAGATACTGCACTTTGTGCTTTAAAAGTTATCTTTCCTGTTGTACTTCAACACCCCATACGAATAATCTGGTCAACATCTGTGATACTGTACTTAAACGATGGTGGTGTTACATTGTAACACACAGGACACTCTTTGCATCAAAATTCTTTGAAGCCTAATTACCTCAAAACCAGTGGTGGTAGTGATTTTTTGTTTTTGGTTGATGATTTCATTCATCTGGAAGTTTATAAATAGTATGCAATGGATGTTCAGGATACATTTTTATTTTTGACACTAATGCAACAATAGGGTCTCCAATTCTGAAGAATCACTCAAATATGAGGGCAGAGAGTTATATATAAGTATAACTGTGTGTATATAGTGGTCGCCCCAGTATTCAAGAACGGGATAGTGGGAATTGGTAGAGCTGGTAGGAAAGGGATGGGATGGCAGGAAACAGTAGAGTTGGTGGAAACTTATAGGCAGTATGTGTAAGTTGCTACCAACGAATGCAGATTTACTGAATAAGTCAACTTACAATGCCAATAGATGGTTCGCCCACCATCCCTTATGCTATGTAGGGAGACCCTGATATCTGTTTGAAGGTATACTCACCTCATTTAGCCCTATGTATGTAAAATTGCACACGTTGAAACATTCTACAGGCGATTTAGGCATGAGAGCTGGCAGAAGCGAAGTATTTGTCAGTGTCAAACAACTCACTGGAAATGTGAAATGGCACATGTATGTTATTGTTAGTCTATGCCTGCACTAAGGCAGTACAGAACGCCAGTTTGACATGATGTATATATATATATATATATATATAATAATTCTTACGTTAGATAGAGGAACAAGTAGTGTTATAACCATGAACAAGTAGTGCGAGTATGAGTTGGGAGTAAAACAAGACCCCAACTCGTTTATTAAAAAAGAAATGCTAGCAGGCGAGTGGGGAACCCCACCCCAAGGAAGGGGGGGGGGGGGGAAGCCAGACCCACCCCCACCCAAGCCAAGGGGAGGGGGGGCCACTACAGAGCTTATTACACACGATAAAGGGTTTATCACTATCCAATAATTCTTACGTTAGATAGAGGAACAAGTAGTGTTATAACCATAAACAAGTAGTGCGAGTATGAGTTGGGAGTAAAACAAGACCCAAGGAGAGAACCCAACACAAAGTCAAACGAAAAATGGCTGACATGAGCAGGGGAAAGTCAGGCAGGGGAGCCAACTGAAGCAAGCAGGTTGGCGACCCTCAGATCATCCGTGATCCGCTCCTGCAGGGGAACTTTAAGGTAGAGGTAGACGCAGTCACTCGCCCAGTCCCCCCGAGTCTTTATCTCCTGAATGGAGCTGCCCGCCATGAGCAGGTAGGTGGCGCCACCCCTTCTGAGGGAGTGGCTCGAGAATAGGTCAGGGTTGAGTCCCGAGCGGTGGCACAGGCGTTTGAGAACCACCGAGTAGTTGGCGTACTCGAGCGGAACTGAGCCTGATGGGGCCGGCGTCCTGAATGCCTGGTCCTGAGGCGCCACCGGCAATTGCACAAAGTGGCGCTCGACTGCTGATACCGCGCAGAGGAGCGGGTGGGACACCCTTGATATCGGGATTTCCAGTGTCCGCTCGGCAAACTGGATAGTTTTGGACTTCCGAACCCGGATCGTCATGCCCCAAGGGTGGAATGAGAAATCCTCCCGGAGAAGGGGACCATCAGAATTTGTGATGTGCGCCTTCCTGAGCAGCCCCCTAAAGGACGTTAGGATCGCCGCCTTGAAGGAGGTGTGTCCTGGTGTGTCCGACAGGAGAGCCAGCATGGCCGCCAGCTGGTCCGGGAGCAGGGGCCTGGCCTGACGAGGGGCGTCCCCCAGGGCACGGCGTGCCCCCGCCAAGCACCGACGGATGTTGAAGTCATCGTAGTCTAGCCCGGGGCTGCCTGCTGATTTTAGGTGCAGGCTTAAGGAGCTCAGATAGGAGCGAATTGATGTGTATCTCATAGATTTTGACAGCCAAGTGATGTAGAGGCAGACCTGCCTGGCATTACAGGGTGTGGGCTGGCGGTCGTAGAACTCACAAAATGTTAAGTATTTTCGCAGCCTCGAGTTTGCGCAGGTCCTCGTTGATGGGGCCAGGTGTTGCCCCATTAGCAGCTCGCAGTCCGCCTCCAGACAACGCACGTCTGCAAAACATGATCCATACTAAGCGAAAATATGACTACAGCACATGTAATTCGGGCCAATGGCCCCCGTTAGGCGGGAATTGGCGTCATGTTCATTTAGCCGCGAGAGGCTGTCACAGATTGTGTTGACCTCGCTTTTAATGTAAACTGATGAAATGTCAAAGTTGAATTTTACTGCCAGCCAGAACATGTCATAGAGCCAGCGCATTATTTGCTTATTTTTGGATTTCCCTGCGTTCAGGGCGTGCATCACAGTTGTATTGTCTGTCACCATTATTACGTTACGGTCTGCCCACATGTGGGCCCAGCGGTTTGCCGCGCAGAGGATCGGCCAGAACTCGAGAGTGTTTATGTGTGCTAATTCCCCCTCACTCTCCAAGCCGTTGTCAAAGGGGGTGGTTGCGTGGTGGCCGAGGGCCGGCCCACCCTCGCCCACATCAGAGGACCCCCCCCCCACTTCCCCGCCAACCAGTCGCCCGCATGAAATGCTGCAAAGCCAAAGCGGCTCGCGTCGCTGTATGTGCAGAGCGCCTGAGAGTGGCGGGGGCAGATCTTTGCGGAGCCGTTGAAGGCGGAGGCGAACCTCAGCCACCACTCCAAATCCGCCTTGAACTCCTGGTTTAGGTGGACTTTGTAGTAGGAGCGCTTAACTGAGCCACAGAGGTCGTAGATGCGGCGTGCGAATGTGCGACCACCCCTGACCACTTTAGCACAATGGGAGACCAGACCCGCCAAGCGCTCAATTTCCATGCGGGTGGCGCGCTTGCGCCCGTAAAGTTTTCCGATACATTTTAACAATTTGCTCAATTTGTCGTCCGGCAGACTCAAGTTCATGTTTTCCGAGTCGATCAGTATACCCAAAAACCTACAAACATGATTGGGCGATGTCAGTTTCCTAAAGCTCACGAAGAATCCTAAGCGTCTGAGCAGAGCTACTAGGTCGGCCTGTGCCATTACACCCTCTTCAAAGGTCTGCGTTAGTGTACAAAAATCATCCAGATAGTTGGTGACACGACCATGACCCCTACGTACCATACAGCGAACAATATAATCAGAAATTTTTGAGAATACAAATGGGCTCGAGCTGAGCCCCATACATAGCCTATTATCTCTGAGATATGTAGTAACACCTTTGGCAAATTGCCAGGAGAGGCCCTGGCGGCAGGCACTGGAGGGGTGGATGTTAACCGCCCTGTAGGCATCGGATATATCAACTACCGACATGAAATCACCTTGTATCATATTGTCAGTAACATCGTCTATGCTTTTATATGCGAATTTGGTGGTGCACTGGTCCGTGAAAAGGTTGACACAGGTCTCCTTGGGTGTGCTACAGTCAATTATTGTGCGGAAACTTATCAAGTCAGGCTTGGGGACGGTGCCTATGGGGTGTGAGCAGAGCTCAGGCTCGACTCTCACTGTAAGCATTCCCGCGTCAATTTCGCGCCCGAGTTTATCAGACATGGCTGAGTGGGTGAGAGCCCCCGTGCTGGAGCCATAGTTGCGCCCCCGGTATGCTGAGTTGCAGCCGTCATTTATTACTCGAAAGCCGAAAATGACCCCCCTCATTACATACTCCCAGTTCGGGTCAGTATCACCCCGTAGGAAGCTTTCGGCGAAGAAGCGGCAGGGGAGGAGCTGGGCGACAGCGCCACCTATAGAGTGGTTGCAGTCACAGGTGCCCTGGGCACAGGCGTAATAAACAATAAATTCATGATATAGACCCCCTGGGTCGGTTGCGGTTACTTTGTATAACTGGCCGGCCTCAGCCCGGCCGGAAAAGATGAGCCAATGCTTCTCCCCCCCTGATTTCGCCCGCCGCTGTGCTGCCATGCTGGGAACTGGGATTGAAACCATTAATATTAGGTGTTAAAAAGAAATGCTAGCAGGCGAGTGGGGAACCCCACCCCAAGGAAGGGGGGGGGGGAAGCCAGACCCACCCCCCACCCAAGCCAAGGGGAGGGGGGCCACTACAGAGCTTATTACACGCGATAAAGGGTTTATCACTATCCATATATATATATATATATATATATATATATATATATATATATATATATATATATATATATATATATATATACAGTAAAACCTCTCTCGGAATAGTTCTAATTTGTGCCACAGGTGGTGCATGATTAGTACTGAACTTTGCCACTTGGTGGTGTAGAGTGATCTAGATTGGTCATGTGACAGCTGCTGTTTTGAACATGGCTGGGTGAGTGGAGAGAAGGGAGAGTAAAACTTAGGTATTTCAATTTTGTTAGAGTAGTTCATACTTTAAAGCTGCATAGTCCGATGAAGCATCAAATTTTCAAAACCAAAACAAGTATCTCAATTTGATTCTACATAGATAACTTAAAGTTCCATAGTCCGATGAAGCATCAAATTTTCAAAATCAAAACACTTAACTAGATTTGATTCTACATATTTATCTTAGATACTGGTACAGTTATTAAGCATTTGTTGTCACATAGAAGGGCATGGGGAGTCAATTTAATAGAACCTGTTACTACATAATCCTATGGAATCAGAGTTTTGGCGTGCTTGCCAAAATTAATTTGGCATGTTGTCACTTCAAATATCTCTAAAGTTAGCCATTTAAACTAAAAGTTACTTCAACCTAAAGTAAAGTAGCTTATAATGATCAAGTTAATGTATTTATCTCAGGAAATGACAGAAACTCAAAGCCATCGGACTATGCAACTTTAAATACTGGTGCACTTGTTAAACATTTGTCACGACATAGAAGGGTAGATTATAATGATCACCCTAATATGTTTATCTCAGAAAATGACAGAAACTCAAAACCCATCAGACTATGCAACTTTAATGTAAATTATAGGTTAGTACAATTCCATTGAATATTGTAATCAGAAATACATATAGAAGGAAAACGGTTTTGTTGTTGTTGAATGTAAAAAGGAATGAACCAAGGGTTATTTGTAGCAACCCAGATCTGGTGCAGCGAGGCCATCATATGGTATCGTACGACTATCATACTGCAGCCCTAAAGTCATTGCACAGCTGCCGAACGATATTTAGAACATCGTAACAGCTAGGTACCCTCCTTATTTTCAAAAGGGTCCAAACATTCAAATTATTATTTTGAATTTTTTTAATATTCCAAAGTTTGAGTGAGATACGTGCATTTGAAAGTTTTTTTACTTTCAGATCTTTTGTCTTAGCTAATGCATTAGATAAGTGCATTATTAAAGAGTGGTAAATATGTTAATTACAAGGAGCCAATAAAGCAATTTTAACCTGCCATAAAGTGAATCTTTAGCATTTTTTCCTTCTAGAAATGGTCACACAATAAGTACATGGCCCGCCAATGTATAGCAAGACCCGGTATATCTCATGATTATATCCACTGATGGCAGCAGGGGTTCCTTAAAGTTGCATAGTCCGATGAAGCATCACATTTTCAAAACCAAAACAATTACCTAGATTTGATTCAAGATATCTAACAATATATCTAGTGGGGAACAATATAGATCTATGTTTATTTCAAATTGAATAATCAATCCAAACTAAACTATCACAAATTTGACATTTCTAACTAATAATAAATGTAATACTAGGTTGGTATAATAAACAATGTTATGGGGTCTTTCCACCATTAAAGTTATAGGATTAACCTAGATAAAGGATTCACCCTGTACTCGCACTACATGGGTGAATACCAACGCTATATAAAAGCTGTCGAAAAAGCGGGGAAATGCAATGAGAGCCTAAATTCACAATCTAAGAAGCAACATTTATTCTTTATATATGTTTTCATATTTCCCCGCTACCTTTGAGTTGTAAAATGTAATAAAACATGTAGTTTAATAGACTTTAAAAGTGAAATCGACGGCATTCTATGGCCGCCATCTTGTCTTTTTGCATTCTCTCCCATTTCACCAACTCTGTGCCAATATAAATACCCATTTGATACTGGAGGCAGAGATTCTACTTCCTGTTCCATACTAAATCTATTTTCGCCCGTATTTACACTACTTTGTCGTTCACCCGTGTACTACAAGTACCGGGTGAATCTTTTATCTAGGATTAACCCAGAGCGGATTTATATTAAATTCGACTCCGCCAGTATGCAGCGTTGTCTAGTTTGATAACAATCCATGATAGGCATGTACTGTAACCCTGAAAGTGGACAGACCAGACGGGATCTGGCCAGATGAGTTGAGAGTACCCTTCCTGTATGTTATAGGATTCGAACTCCAGGTTCGAACCCCGGCCGAGTCAAACCAATGACACACATAATTGACACTGGTCATTACCTAGCGTGGCGCTCGATATGCCTAGGATAGTAAGATTATAGATATATATATAGTATACGCAGGGAGCAGTGGAAGGGGGAAGACCAATTGTCTGCAATTGACACCCATTCTTAATTTTTGTTTAAAGTAATTTAAAAATGAAGTTATTCACCAAACATTAATGAACTATCAGTACATATTTCAATCGTAGGCAGTCATACTTCCCTGGTGGTCTAGTGGTTAGGATTCGGTGCTCTCACTGCCATGGCCGAGGTTTGATTCCCAGTCAAAGCCATTTTAGTTGTCTTTATTTGGTATATGAGCACATTACTATTTTAATGATTCCCAACTAGTCCATGAAGATTTCAAGAACTGGAAACCCGCTAGTAACATCATCGGTTTGCACACAAAAATGAGACAAAAACCATGGCGGGGGACGGTACCAATTTCCTTCACTCAATGCCTGGAACGGTCTGCCTCCAGAGGTTGTGGATGCGCCATCCCTGAATGCTTTAAAAGCAAAGCTGGATAAGCATTGGAGGCAGTATAAGTATTGCAAACACCCAGTATTTGACGCTTATGACCCCGTTAAGTCACAGTTGGACAGGCCTCGACCTGATACAGGATTATAGCCTAACCATAATCAGTAGCGGATGAGTATGAGTGAGTATGAGAACCGACCGTCGTTAAAATAATATCGGCCATTTAAAAAAGGCAGGGCCATTTCCTATTCTCCTCTCGAGATCGTTAGCAATAAACATTATATACCCTATACACCGGTGATGGCCTTGACTGTGACACCACTTCACTTAACTTTAGCTAAGCATATATATTTCATTATGATTATGATTGCTATTGTTAAATATAATTATTGATAGAAATTAAGTATGACTCTCAATGTCTCATGTTACTTCCACCTACCTGGGAAACCCAGGCTTTCTGCCTTTGCACTCATCAAATACAGGATAAGTACTACTCCGAAAGCCAAACGTGGTGGTTCCATCATGTTTACTGTGAACACCAGGATAGCATGTCACAAAGTGTCGACTCGTATCCTTAGAGCCTACTTTTATTTGGCAGATTGCTGAGAGACCGCCAATGCAGTTCTGAACTGTAGAGTGTAGTGAGCCGGTTTTCGCATACTCTTACGTCAATGACAATGACAGCGATGTGCACACGTGCAACATCAGATTCAGACCATTAAGTGAATAAATCTGGTGCAAGTATAGTCAGTGCAAATAGTTCGTGTGGCCATGTGCTATCTGGTGTGGAGTAGTAGGTATGTGAGATGGAGTTCTCAAGTTATACTTCCTTGTTACTGCTGCTGGCAGGGTATGGCGAGAATTGCTGACAGCAAAGACTTTCCATAGGTATATAAAAAGAGATCCTGCTATTGGATCGCAGCACATGTATCGCCATCGGTAGCAGCTTACATTTTCCTCCTTGGGGTATTTGGTTAATTATTGCTATGAATTAGCTAGCACAGTGCCCGGTAGACATATGATAATTACTTCTCTGGAGCAGACTGGTGACAGCGGTGTACTCTGGCATAGGTGTAATATAACAGACTTCTAATCTAATTAGTAATAGACCATCAAGTACCAACGAAGGGACGCCCTTCATCTCCACAAGCTTGTAACTAGTGCAAGTCGGGTCACTAGGTGGCAGGACCATAAAAGGTAACAAAATAACCCAGTATATTCTAATTATTTATACAGGTTCTCTGGCATGGCCCCCCGCATCCTTTGTTTCACAGATGTCGCCACTGTGGCTGTTTCAGTCGGGTTCCAGTGTCCTCCTGAGTGGCGACCTCTGCACCCAGTGGGCCAGGCTAAGTCTTATCATTAGTCTGATTTCGATTCACCATATTATATTATATTATTAGTGTGTGGACTGAATCAAAGACCCTATAACACTGTGTTATATAGTCTTTGACTGAATATAGCTTGGTTCCCGCCAGTCCCCTTGACTTTGCAGGGCGACTGTGGCGCCGTCTTTTGGGGCATTGTCGCGGTTTAAAAGGGTACTCGGTTTTAAACGGGGCGTTTCACAATACGCATGGGCATGCATTTCTGCCTGACTGAAAGTGTATCCACTCCGTTTGGCCTTAGCTAAAGTTAAAGATGCACAGTCCGATGAAAACATAAACTTTTCAAAACCAAAGCATTTATTGAGATTTGATTTTACATATTTAACTGAGATATTGGTACACTTATTAAACATTTGTCGTTGCATAGAAGGGAATACTTAGGCAATTTAATATAATATGTTACTGCAGAAGCCTATGGTGTCAGTTTTGGCGTGCTTGCCAACATTGAATTCTGCATGTTTGAACTTCAAATATCTCCAAAGTTATCCATTTAAAATAAAATACTTCAATCAAAAGTAAGGTAGATATTATAACGATCAACCTACTATAGTTATCTCAGAAAATGACAGAAACTCAAAACCATCGGACTATGCAACTTTAAGTAAAGTGGTGTCACTGTCAGGACAACTTGTTAATTGCTTGTTAACTTGCGCAGAAGATAATATATACTATCAAACATAAAATAGTCATTACAAGGATGACTTAAGAATCCTTGCTTGTCTCGTCCTACATTTCCAGAGCTCCTCCACAAGCCAGACACCGGTGTGGCGTTTTCAGCGCCCGGTCATGCTCAGCGGCCTGTCGTGGCTTCTGCGCATGCGCGGATTTTCGCATGTTGCGGCGAGCACTGCTATTTGTTTTGTTTACTGCTACGTTGTTAGCTGCTACGTTAATATCGCTTGGAATTTAAGGTTAATTTAATGAAATTTCATTATTTGAGTATGTAATTCTGTTAAATATGATCGCATTCAATAGATTTCGGCCTGATCGGACCCTAACACTGCCGGGCACCAGCTGAGCTTGTAGCCGGCGAGGCCACGGGTGTTTTGCATGTCTTAAAATCCGCCCCGCAGAAGCCACGACAGGCCGCTGAGCATGACCGGGCGCTGAAAACGCCACACCGGGAACCAACTTAGGACTGAATAATACGACTGCAATCACTAGCATGCCCTTAACTTCGATTCACGAAAGAATGAACTAATTGGGATACACCATTAAATTATCATCGATCACTGAAAGGATTAAGTCTAGCTATCCCTTCCCTCATACCAGTGGGCGCCATCAACCCCCCCCCCCCTACACACACACACCAATTATAGGTTTATACTGTAGGCCTACACACGTCATGTAGACAACTATTAAATATGGTTTCAACAAATAATGATAGAGATTATCTACAATATCAATCATTGACACGGATTGAACTTTATTTACAGACATTAATGCAATACCACCCAGGTGAATTTGACAAGCATTTTCTGTGTAAATTGCAGTGGTACAAAAAGTATGTTCTTGAAAGAACATCATGTGATGGTAAACACGCATAATGGATATATACTCGTGGGATCCAAGTGTCATTATTTACTTATACTTATCCTCTTCTGGTTATATATTTACGCATAATAGCCTGTTAACAGATTCAGCCTGTCTAAATATCACCTGTCATAATGTATAGTGGTTATGTGGCGCAGACTGACTATACTGATATTGAGTCCAACATTTATCGAAAACCTTTTCAATACCCAAACTCTCAGTCACAAACTCAGAGGCAGTGAGACTCACGTGGGAGTTATTAAATGAAAGCCAGCTCTGAACCAAATTTCTTTCCAAAATGTATTTTATATTCTTTTTAATTAAAAGAAATAATGACAGTGGGCAAATGCAGACTAATTATTCTGATAATTATCTTTCCATTATATATAATTACCTGTTACCTTTCTGATATTACGACTAATATTGGACCAGTTCCATTCATTGAGATATTCATAACACCTCAATATAAAATAAACAACAATCTCTTTATATTGCAATTTATTGGAGAAATCAAGACAATATGTTAATTTGAGAACAATGTAATACGTAAACAAAGTGAAAGAATATCTTCTGTGTATGGTATTGAATGAAAACACACTTACATAGAATCCCAATTAGAGGTTTTCACAGAAAGGAAGATTTTCAACTTTTGTGCTGGAAACAAATTAACATGGTTATATACACATGAATGATGTTTTTGGGTATAAACTGCATATTGTTTGTTTAATGGTTTGTACAACCTCTGAATACCAAGCTTGTCTATTTTGTTTTTGACATCTGGCACTGCGATTCCACTGATGTTTTATCAGGCACAAGTTTAAATATGGCGGTACAAACGTAAATCCAATTAACATAGGATACTTGGGATTCTACCTCATGAGAATACTCTACCATCATTGCAAACATGAATAACAAAGGTGAAAAATAGCAAGTATAGATATCAATTCAAAACATCTCTATATAAAAAATATTTGTAGATGAAGGAAAATAGAATTAATATTCCAGTAGATTTAGTTTTTAAATCACGAACATGAAATTTATTACATACACAAACTAAAAAACCACTACCTTTATTGTTAATTGTGCATATTACTTCGGTAATATGGGTAATTCGGGACCGAGTCGGAGCTGCCCCTCACCCCCCCCCCTCTTTCTTCCTCTCTCCCTTCCCCTCCCCTACCTTCCCCGCCTCCCTACAGGCGGCGACACCGCTCCCCCTCCCCATTCCCCACTACCCTACAGATGGCGCCACTACCACGCACAACCGGGAACCAGCACCTCTGACCCCACTTCTCACCAGACGCCGCACCGACAACACCCCTCCAACTTTAACGCTTCAACGCCGACAGGCTGACCGCCGAGCAACTCACCGAGCGACTCAATATGCCGCCACGCAAGACACCACGCCATGCCGCCGCAACGGCTCAGGCCCAGACCGCCGACCAAGCCGCCGACACAGAAACGACCAAGACCCCCCGCCTCCGCGGCAGACCACGGTCGGTAGTGGCAAAAAACCAGACGACAGCACAAAAAGACGCTGAGTCTGAGGACGGGACCACGGCGCGTCAGATTGCACTCCTACGGCAATCCGTCGCGGACTCAATACAGCAACAGGCGGCCCACTCTAAGGACATGGCAGAGCGAGTCAGAGCCCTGGAGACCACCAAACGCACATCCCGCACCATGAGCAGATCACCGGACGAGGCACGAAGCAAGAAACGGAGGAGACGCCACGAAACAGAATCGCCGCGCACCCCGTCGCCACGTGGTCGCGGGTGGCGCGAAACCTCCAACGAGTCAAGTCGGAGCTGCAGGAGCAACAGGAGGAAGCACAGAGGAGGACACGATGAACAGGACGAACACACAGCAACACGTAGGAGCAGAACAGCGCGACGAGCCCACTCAGACTCGTCCAGCGACGACAACCGCCGACACAAAGAATTCGTGGACGCAATACTAGAGACGAACGACGAAGGACGACCAAAGAGCAGAGGTAGGAGGCAGTTTCTCCCCCATACCTACGTGATTCGTGACGAGAAGAAGGGGAAGGTAGGATTGGGGG
The DNA here is from genome assembly GCA_030323885.1 of Branchipolynoe longqiensis. Taxonomy (NCBI): domain Eukaryota; kingdom Metazoa; phylum Annelida; class Polychaeta; order Phyllodocida; family Polynoidae; genus Branchipolynoe; species Branchipolynoe longqiensis. The sequence continues at coordinate 16,782,214 of CM059188.1, read as the reverse complement.
AGAGCAACTGGCACGAGTACATGTCAGCCCTTGCCCGGATGAGGAAAGATCCAAGGCTCCCCAACCACTGGATCAAAGCCATCATAGAACATCAAGATGAAATCTGCTCCATGGCCGCCGAGTGGCAATGGGAGACGTGTCTGGCATGGTCGGAAAAAAACGTTCGCCATGATAGACGACGGCCGCCTCCCTAAGGGCTGGCGCGATGACCAAGCCATAAAAGATCTCCAGAGAGGAGCGTGCCTAGCGGGCATACGGAGAGAGGAGCAGAGGAGAACGGCCAGATCGGAGGCACCACAGCGAGCCCAACACAGGCAGGATGAACAAACTGCACCGAACACCCCCTATAAGAGGCCGGAGTTCGTACCCGACACAGACGGCCGCCCCTGCCACAGGTGGAACTGGGGGAACGAATGCGGATTCACGGCCACCCACGGAACAGGCAGCGAAAAGTACGCCCATGTATGTGCTTGGTGTGCTAACAAGTACAGAAAATCCAACCCGCACCGTGAACAAGACTGTAATAACAAAAAGCGGCAGCTAGAGAGAAAAGCGGCCGCGACCGAGGCCGACGAACAACAAAAAGCGGATTTTCGCTAACCGGCTGGGCACGTGCCGACCAAAACGCCACCCTTGACCCGGGCCCAGACACGCGTAACGTCAAAAACGCAAACACCACGCGCGGGGACGCAGACAACGCATACCAGGAGACTGCCAAATCCACACGCGCGACACAACACGGAACCGCCGCACACGTGGCTCCCGCCAAAATCAAGCGTGGGGACGCGGACAACGGTCACCAGACTCCCGCCAAAACGCCACGTGGGACGCTAGCGCCCCCTGCACCCACCCCACGCATGGCCGCTCAAATGCCCCCAGCCCACCACGTGACCACAACCGACGCGGTGAGCACCTCACACGAACCCGGGTCGGAGGTGATTAAACCCCAAACTGCCCCCAGCACTCACACGCCCGACCGCCCGCCACAAGACCCCTGCAGCGCTAATGGGGCAGACGGCCCTCAGGCGGCACGACCATCAAACGCCACCACGGACATAACCACCGCACACGCCGCCAGCCCACCTAACGGCCACAACCAAAACCAGACCGACACAGACCACGTGCTCACTGGCATCGGACGGACACCCGCACCCCACCCTCACGCCGACCCACACCCACACCCCACCCACCCACCCCCGACCCCACCCCCCCGACCACAACCACGCCGACCTACCAACCCCCCCACCCCCAACCACACTCTCAGCAACCACTCCACCCCAACCATAGCCCACACCACCCCCCACCACCCCGCCTCCCCCATCACCACCCTCCACCGCACCCAACCCTCCCCCACACCCCACCCCACCACAGGCTCGACCTCACTCCCAGACTACACCACCCCACACGCCACCCCGATCCCCCACCTCCCAGCTCCCCTCAGATCCGACGGCACCCACGACCCGCCCCAGACGGCACGAACCACCGAGAACATCACTGACACAGAACGACCAGTCGATGACAACCCACCACAGACTGCTGTTGTAGTCCGCTACGAGCCGACCCGCACCACGGTCGGATGTGTGCAGCCGTTCTCTCGGTCACCGATAACCAACCACGTCGACGACAATAGGACGAACAACGACGAGGCCGAACCTCTCGACGCCCTACTCACTTACTACCAAAGAGAGGCGGCCGACGAGGACATTGACGAAGTCACCAACAATGACCTCACCTCGGCGGCACCCCACTACAACCCTCCGCACACACCACTCTCATACAGGAACATCCTAGACCGATTCTGGCCTACCTCCATACCCCAGATATGGAAAAAACGACATATATCGATATACATACGACGAGGTGAGGCGCTCAGGCCTCCCCAACTACATTGCAGCTCGGATCCCAGTCCCATCCGACCTCAACATAGACCGCTGGAGGGACCTCCTTACTGGATACCACGACGACCAGCTCGTGGACTTCCTGGAGTACGGGTGGCCCGCTGACTACACTGCGGACGGACCTCCCGTCCCCTCCACAGCAAACCACCGCGAGGCCCCCCAGCACCTCGCCTGGGTCAGGAAGTATATCCAAATCGAGGCGGCCAAGGGAGCCCTCATCGGCCCCTTCCTCGAGCCACCCTTCACGCCCTGGGCGCAGGTCAGCCCGATGATGACCCGCCCTAAAAAGAACACTCAGGAGAGGCGGGTCATCGTCGACCTGAGCTTCCCGAGGGGCGCGAGCGTCAACTCGGGCATTAGAAAAGGCTACTATCAAGGCCGACCCGCCACATACACCCTCCCTAACATCGCCGACCTCACGGACGAGATCACCCGCCTGGGGGTCGGGGCGTGTGTCTGGACCATCGACCTCGCCAGAGCCTACAGACAGTTACGAACCTGCCCACTGTCGGTCCCACTGCTTGGAGTGACCCTTGACGGACTAACATACTTCGACATCGCCCCCCCGTTCGGGTGCCGCACATCCTCCATGGCCTGTGCCCGAACCACGAACGCGGTCGTCCACCTACTCCGCCGCAAAGGACACTTCGTCCTCTGTTACCTGGACGACTTTGTCGGAGTGGCAGCAACCCAAAAAATGGCGGACGCCGCCTACCTCGACGCCCTAGAGCTCGCGGCAGACCTGGGCCTGGCCCTCTCACCCCAGAAGTGTGTTCCCCCGACCCACTCCCTCGAATGGCTCGGATTCGTGGTTGACACCGATGACATGACGGTCAAGATCCCATCACCTAAGCTCACTGACGTGATCGACGAATGCCGCAGATGGACCCCACAGGCAAAGGCATCTAAGAAAGACCTCCAGCGACTGGTCGGGCGACTACAACACGTAGCCAGGTGTGTGCGCCCAGCACGTCGATTCATGAACCGCATACTCGATGCCCTCCGACATGCACCTCACACCGGAAAACACCCCATCACACTCGACATGACAAAGGACATCCACTGGTTCCTCACCTACGCCGCAGCCTCAAACGGCGTGGTCCTCCTCCGCCCACCACCCAAACACGAGTGGATCATCGAATGCGATTCCTCCCTGAAGGCCGGAGGCGCACACTCACCAAAAGGGTACCTCTCCGAGGCGTACTCAGAAAACTTCCTGGAAGGCAACCACAGCATTCATCAGCTAGAGGCCCTCAACCTCATTGTGGCCCTCCATGCACTCTCCCCCCCGAACCCACATGACTACGCCATAATAGTCAATACTGACAACCAGTCTTCCCAGATGGTTCTCGACTCTGGGGCCGGGAGGGACCCCATCCTCTGTGCTTGTGCCAGAGCAATCTGGTCCTTCGCCGCTCTCCGCTCCTGCGAGGTCCAGGTCCTCCACAAACCCGGCGTCGAGATCACCTTCGCCGATGCCCTCAGCAGGGCCCCATTCGACGAAGTTGCCCATCGCAAGGCAGACCGCTTCGTGGAGGACATGGACCTCGAACGGATCCGAGTTACACATGACATTGACATCCTCGCCGGAAATCTCTAGCCTGGGGAGTTCGTTAATTTGCCTCTCTCTCCCCAGGCACCCGCAACGGAAACCAAGACATCATCCGACTATTCCGGGCCGGACTAGCGCCCGGAACTTGGCGCAACAAGATACAACAAACAAGGAGGTACCTCAAACACGCACGAATGACCTCCTACAACCCACGCCGCCCCAAGCAGATGGACGTCGCCGCATACCTTGCCCACCTCGATGACACCCTGGCCACACCCGGGGCAGTCATGAACTATCTCAGCGCTGCCCGAACATGGGTCAGCCTGTCGACAGGCGCGGTTGCCCCCTTTGACACCTACCTAGTCGCCACTGTCAAACGCGGCGTAACGAGGTCCTCCCACCACGTGACCAGGCAGGCGCCCCCACTGTCCGTGAAACAGCTCAGGAGAGTGCTCGACTACCTGTCCGACGCGGGCCACCCGGCCCTTGTCCTGAGGTCGACCCTCCTGATGGCCTACTTCACCCTACTAAGACAAGGAAACCTCCTCGTGACCGGACGCAGGGACGATCCGGGGCACACCATCAGAGCCGCCGACGTCACTGACCACACGACCCACCTCATCGTCAAGGTGCGGTCGACTAAGACCTCCCGATCGCCCCATGACGCCTACACCATCCGAATACCCAGGCTACAGAACTCCAACTACTGCCCTGTACGCGCCTGGAGGCGCTACGCCGCCCACACCCGACTGGCCCCTGACGACCCAGCCTTCATGACCTCCACCGACGGCCCCTTGACGACACGGACGATGACCCGTATCCTCCGGAAAGCGCTCGAGCACAGCGCCGTCCAAAACTATCGACAATACACTCTGCATAGTATACGCAGAGGCGCCGCCCAGGCTTGTGCCGCAGCCGGGGCGACCCTTCAGGACGTCCGCGACATTGGCCACTGGCGGTCCTCCGCCATCCACCGATATGTCCGCCCCGACGCCTTCTCGGCCGCGACCCGGGCACTCTCAACACTATTTGGTTGAGGCCCGGATCACGACCGAGAAAACACGACCTCACCCTACCCGACTGACCTCCCCCTAATTTCCTCTCGCCCCCCCCCCCTTCCTACGCCTCCCACACACTCTCTTCCATACCTCCTACACCACCCTCCCCTACTCCCCCTAACCACATACCACTACCTCCCCGCACACCTGATGTACTTATCCTCTCATTGATCTCTTCACTGCACCGATAACCATTATATACCTGATTACCGACTCACTATTGATCACCTAATGATCTGCTCGATTTCTCTAATTAACTATTATTACCTGATCATGCCTCAAAATGTCCTGATCTATTGTACTATAACTCCTGATCACCGATTACCGACATGACACTATTGATCATACATTAACCGAGTCACATGTCTCGACTGCTCCCATTGTTACATTGATCCATTGCCTGCCTTGTACTACTATGCTTCGAACTCCAATAAAGTTCCATCTTATAGCTCCGTCTCGTGTCCTGAATTATACGTTAAAACACAGGATAACTTAAATTCTATTTAAACCTACCAAATATACGGACAGTAGAAAGCAAAACACAAATGATCACTCATATTTGACAGTTGAGGTTCATAGGCATTAGGGATGGCCTCAATACTCATTTCAAGCATATTCAGCTATCAAACCCTATTTTCTTTAGCAATATATATTTACGAGTTTTCTTCTTAAAGTTTCACTGTCCACAGTTTTCAGGTTCTGATTTTCTGAGATAAATATATTAGGTTAACTGTTATAATCTCCCTTACTTTAGTTTGAAGTAACTTCAATTTTAAATGGCTAACCTTTGAGATATTTGAGCTACAAACATGCACAATTAATTTTGACAAGCATTTAAAAACTCTGGGACCATAGGATTCTGCAGTAACATATTCTATTAAATTGCCTCAGTATTTCCTTCTATGTGGCAACAAATGTTTGTTTGTTTGTAGCACCAGTATCCAAGTTAAGGCCCTGTCCCACTACGACGTTTCCCCCGGCGCGCCGCCAACGCTCAAGATATTTGCTAGGGCTCGAGACGCGTCCAACTTTTCGGCGTTGTGGGAGAAAGTTTGATGGGTTGCAGCGTGCTAGTAGCGTGTTGGTGGCGCGTCCGTAACGCTCCTTCCAACGTGTCGGCGCGTGTCAGCGCGCGCTGAAAGTTTTGTGCAAGCACAAAACGATTGGCGCGACCCGACGCGCGCCGACGTGTCCATTCACACGTTGCTATCACTCAACATGTACCAACGCGCCGTTAATGCGTGCGTAACGCTTCCCAACGTTTCGCCCAAAAAGGCAACATGTCGGCACGCATTGGTGAGAAACGTCGTAATGTGACAGGGTTTTAGACATCTAAAATTAATAAATCTAGATAATGGCCAATAAATAGCATATCATTCATATTGTCCAGCAGAGAAGATAGTTTATCCGCCTGCCAACAGGGCCGCCTCAAGCGAACCGATTACTCCTGAAATAGTATGATGTATCCTGGAGAAGCAGTATTTTGTTCTTATATCAGCTATGCCTAAACCACACCTTTCCCAGAGATCTAGTATTTTTAATGTAATTAATAGATTCAATTCAGTTTGCACGATAGTGAAAATATATGAAATGGTGACTGATTTCCTTCAACTATAACAGAAGACTAATCAATGGATTTATTTAGAAGGGAAGTATTTAATATTTTTAGATGCAAATAATTTAAGTTGATTGCCACATATGACTATGCCTGTCCTGATTAGTGATACATTTATCTTTAATTCATTTCTTGATTAATTAACAAAGCGAGATTACACATGTTTGATGATGCAAGAGCGATATGAACTTCTAGGCATATCCCATATATAGATAGCTAGGTGTACACACACCATTGTGACTGCTCACTGGCGTTTCATGATTAAGTAACAGACAGGGTTTTCAGTCTAGTTCACCATGAATAAGATGCTATACAAGTTTCTTAGTCAGTCATCCTATTCCAGCTTAAGCAATCATCATTCGATTAAAAAAAAGATAATGAATACTTTTTTATTTGTATAGCATACCCCCATTACTTCTAATACAAGGTATTAACCCATGTCACTACATAATATAATATTCACAAACCTGCATCGACTGAATTACTACAAAGGTTAGGGAGAGAGGATATGTACAGATTTGTGTACATACTACATATATACATACACTACATATTTTGATATATTTACATGTGTACACACCTGAGCATACATCTACAACTCCTGTGCAGTAGGAGCAGGCTGAAGTGTATAACAGAATACAACCAAACAGCTATAAGCGCACTGCGGGCTCTAGTCACTGCTTCACAACTGCTGGCATGCCTTTTGGGTGCTCCCTTATATCCAGTACTGACCGAGTTGTCTACCAAGCATTTCCTCAACAGGACCTACTTCCAGCTCTTGCCTACTTGGCTTAAGCATCTCCTTAATATTGCCTACGTCTAGCCCTATCCTAGTTGATTAGGCCTAATTGTTTCCCAAACATTACCTACCTCCAGTCCTGACCTAGTTGACTAGGCCTAATCGTCTCCCAAACATTACCTATCTCCAGTCCTGACCTAGTTGACGAGGCATAATCGTGTCCCAAACATTGCCTACCTCCAGTCCTCACCTAGTTGACTAGGCCTAATCGTCTCCCAAACATTACATACCTCCAGTCCTGACCTAGTTGACTAGGCATAATCGTGTCCCAAACATTACCTACCTCCAGTCCTGACCTAGTTGACTAGGCCTAATCGTCTCCCAAACATTACATACCTCCAGTCCTGACCTAGTTGACTAGGCATAATCGTGTCCCAAACATTGCCTACCTCCAGTCCTCACCTAGTTGACTAGGCCTAAGCATCTCTTCATTACTACCTATCCCCAGTCCTGACCTAGTTGACTAGGCCTAAGCATCCCCCAGCCCAACATTACCTACCTACCTCTAGCCCTGACATCGTCTCACAAATATTACCTACCACCAGTCCTGACCTAATTGACTATTCCTAAGTGACTCCCCATCACTACCTACCTCCAATCCTGACCTAATTGACTATGCCTAAGTGTCTTCCCATCAGTACCTATCTCCAATCCTGACCTAATTAACTATGCCTAAGTGTCTCCCCATCACTACCTATCCTGAATCCCGACCTAAATGACTAGGCTTAAGTGTTTCCCCAGCATTATATACCTCCAATCCTGATCTAGTTGATCAAACCTACCTACATCCAGTCATGATCTACTTGGATATGCCTAAGCTGTCTCACTGGGAGACCAGGTCGGTGGCACTATGACCTGTTTCCCACTCTGTCACACTATCCTGATACTGAGCTAACTCGTCCTTGCCGTATCCTGGTAATGCTGAGTGCCAAGTATCATTTTGTAAGTCATTGGTTTGACTCGGCCAGGACCTTCTACATGGGAAGCCTGTGTTCGACCGATTCGGCCACCACGTCTGGTCCTCGATACAGTGAACCACATCCCATATGACTTACCCACCAGAGACCAGCAACATATCTATCTATCTGTATTTATATAGTATTTCAACGACCTAAGACAATTTTCCACATGATGTTGCATACGGACACCTTGAATACGTTAACTGTTTTGTGAGTGAGCAATGTCCCAGATAGCACACAGCCGTCGGCCCGACGTCGGCTATTGGTCGGTCCGTCGGCACCGACTTTCCACCGTCGGCCCGACGGTGGTGTTCCGACGTTGGGAATCAATCCATTTCCACTTCTGAGCCACCGTCGGGCCACCGTCGGGCCGCCGGCGGTGTTCCGACGTTGGGAATCAATCCCTTTCCACTTTTGATTCACCGTCGGGCCATCGTCGGCCCGACGGCGGTGTTCCGACGTTAGGGTTAAACTTTTGAGCCGTCGGGCCTCCGTCGGCCCGACGGTGGTGGGCCGCCGCAAGTTTGCATTCATTTTCCACACTTGGTATACCGTCGGGCCATCGTCGGCCCGACGGTGGTGTCCCGACCTTAGGTTTCAATCCTTTTCCACTTGTGAGCCACCGTCGGGCCACCGTCGGCCCGACGGTGGTGTTCCGACGTTAGGGTTCAATCCCTTTCCACTTTTGATTCACCGTCGGGCCATCGTCGGCTCGACGGTGGTGGGCCGCCGCAGGTTTGCATTCATTTTCCACGTCTGGTCCACCGTCGAGCCACCGTCGAGCCGACGGTGGTGGGCCGCGCATGCGCAGTTCTTTAGATTTGCTTTCCGGCTCGAGTCGCCCGCGGACCACGTGCGATTGCTGATCAGTGTTCTTTTTCTACCAATAACTCCGAAAATACCAGGAATTTTAAGGAATCATTTACCAGGTTTGTTTATTAATATGCTTAGATTATTTTGTAAAAGTTTTGTAATTTATTACGAATTATTAATGGAATTATTCGTGTTAATTCGATTTGAATTATCCGACACGGTTTGTTTACTTCGAATCGCCACCGGAACACGTGCGATTGTTGATCAGTGTTCTTTTTCTACCAGTAACTCCAGAAATCCCAGGAATTTTAAGGAATCATTTACCAGGTTTGTTTATTAATATGTTTAGATTATTTTGTAAAAGTTTTGTAATTTATTACGAAGTATTAATGGAATTATTCGTGTTAATACGATTTGAATTACCCTGAACGGAATTTTGACGAAGGACCGCCATCTTGTTTTTTTCCGAGAAGACACTGTCACTATAGTGTCAATACGTACAGACTATATTAAATTTATATGGTATGGGATCTCGATTTCTATTAATTTTGAATAAAACTAATATTTTTACAGTGACAGTGTCTTCTCGGCTTGTAGGCCCGACGGCGTTTGTCGCCGTCGACTCGACGGCGGCAGCCGCCGTCGAGTCGACGGTGGATGGTTGGACAAAATAACGTCGGCCCGACGGCGTTTGTCGCCGTCGCCCCGACGGCGGCAGCCGCCGTCGAGTCGACGGTGGATGGTTGGACAAAACAACGTCGGCCCGACGGCTTTTGTCGCCGTTGGGCCGACGGCAGCAGCCGCCATCGCCCCGACGGCGTCGGGGCGACGGCGGCTGCTGCCGTCGGCCCGACGGCGGCAGCCGCCGTCGCCCCGACAGCGGGAGGTTGGACAAAACAACGTCGGCCCGACGGCGTTTTCCACCGTCGGGCCGCCGTCGGGCCGCCGTCGGGCCGACGACTGTGTGCTGTCTGGGGTAGGTAATCTTTATTCTGATAATAACTAGTTTTAGAACAGGTTTGTGTTTTCTGGTTAGTACTCTTTCCCAATTCATACATTCTAATTGGCAGAATGGAGATCACCCTTCAATGTCTTAATGTAACTTTCATCAATTTTGATGCAAATATTTTGCATTGGAAATAGTATACTCAAAAACAAAGGGCAACTGTTTATGACCTGTCTACTGATATATCACACATTAACATTATGCATAATAAAGACTACAACATATCAACGTTTGTTAAATTACATATAAAAGTTGTCTTGGACTCTAAATACTGCTTGTGAACTTTTGTTAAACCATCAGTTTTGCACATAATGTAAAAGCTCATAAGTAATTGTAAAAATTATGGTAAAGAATAGTAAATGCTGAGATAAAATTCAGAAGTCACATGTTGACACACATATAACCACAATTACAACCTTGTCCAAGTACATATACAATATGCATATTTCAATTAGGCATATATACTAAAATAGCTAACATCCATGCGTATTATTTACATATAGCGTAGGTGCCGAGCTTGGATTTTCAGGTGGTATGAAGACTTTTTCAGCGATGTACTAAAACGCTATTGGAATAAAATGCGATGGAAAAAAAAGCTATAAAACATACTTTAATTAAAAATATTAAACAATTGTAATCTCAGGTGGTACTCAGCTGCATACCTAAGTATACCGAAGCTAGGCTCCTGCAGTGGGTCTAATATGTGGACTGCCGCAGACCAAACACAAATTTGTTCCCTCAAAACTTTACATATGATCAAGTTTCGACAAATTATTGCATGCTAATTCTCACTAGTAACCGTCAAGTTCCAACAATTCATTGCATGCTAATTCTCAGTCGGAGCTCTCAAGTTCCAACAAATCATTGCATGCTAATTCTCACTGGGAGCTGTCAGGTTCCAACAAATCGTTGCATACTAATTCTTACTCGGAGCTGTCAAGTTCTTCCAACAAATCATTGCATACTAATTCTCACAAGAAACTGTTAAATTAACAAATATATATCATGCATTTACACTCAAAATGATCTTGAAAATGTAGATCTTGAAATTGTAAAAGAAAATTGACGTTCTGAAGGATGTGGAGTGTTACCTTTGTTAGGAATGTGGGGGAATGTTATGTCACACACTGGTATATCAACTTTATACTGGATATAGAAGGCATTGGGTTCTTAAATTTATTGTCATAACAATATCATCAATCGCAAACATTATATTGCATCTAGCAGAACATCACTGCGTTATATAAATAAGATATCCGGTAGCTAGTTGCACTGTGGAATCGGTGTCCTTATGTAAGCTCGCATCCTATGCATCCAATTCAATGTAATACTTTACAGTTTCATAGAGAAGTGTGTATTGCTCCTGAATGAAAAAGAAAGAAAGAGAGAGAACTGTTATGATTATCTTTTTGTCAATAGGCTAAGCCTAGATTGATTAATTGGTGGTAGTTTAACACAACAAAGGCCACATTCACAGCGATTGGGTAAGCTTAGAGGATACAGGGTTCATACAGCTATTCAGCAAGCAAATTTAAGGCCTTTTAGGGCCTTTTCAGGTAAGAAATTAATCTTTTAAGGCGGAACAAATATGACATTATAATGATTATATACATGTCAACTCTTTTTGTTCTTACTTCAACAGGTTTCTGTATCCTAATTTTATAAAGCAAAAGAAGTAGAATAGCTATGATGATGCGAACCACAATATATTATCCTAATGCCCAGAATTGACATATTGCGATTGTGTCATTGGTCAATGTTTCATTGATGCAGCTGGTAATGAAAACAAATGAAATCGCAGCTGCTTTCGAATCAGACTTCTATAAACCTAAAGATTCAAGGGTTTTTCTGCACATTTGGTAAATTTTCAAGGCCTTTTCAAATTTAAGGCCTTTTCAGGAGACACCTTCAAATTCAAGGCCTTTTCAAGATTGCATGAACCCTGGGATACCAAACCACCAGAGAACAGAGATGTCTGTGAATATGCCGGGGGGGGGGGGGCAGTGTTGTATCTCTTTATGAACCGATATGAATAATGCAAATATGAAGAATATAAGAAAGAAACCGCCAAAAGGTGGTGCCGGCTTCTTGATAAGCAATATAAACACACACAGATGCCAGTGGCTGAGCATGTCTAGATCTAAGGATGCGTGAATCTGGACAAAAATGTAGAAAATGCCAAACCTGGTTTTGTATACAGTGACTACTGAATCTTTCCCGTTCTCTCTGTATTATGACGCAATGTTGATAATAGAAACAATGAATGGAATAAAAAGAACTGTCCATGACAGAGTGGTTCTGACTACTTGACCAGCAACATAAACACAAATACCAGCAGCTTTCTTTCCTGTTCTTTTTGTGATGAATTCATTTACCCTGCCCATAACGGATAAGCATGTGAACACTTGTTTTCACCTCTGGGCAGCACTAGTCCAATGTTATTCAAATCTTGAACCTAGATTGGAATTAGTGAAGAATCAAATGTGTGGAGAGGAACATGACACAAAGTATTTGAATGATTAATTTGGTACTCTGGTATATAAATAAGCTTTCATTTGCAACTATTATATTCAGTATCTCTAATCTTTAATTTTTCTAAATATTTTTACAAATTGTGCTTTATAAACATCGATAAGCGACAGATTGATAAGCATGCACATTTAGTTACAGAATATAGCACATGCCTAGATGTAATGGGGTTAGACAAATCCACGTTAATCGATAGGTGTCCCTGCTAAGCAACTTGGGCCATGGTTATGCACTGGAGCCAATCTGTGGTGAGAGTTTAGGGGGGGGGGGGGTGTTTAGTGGGTAGGTGTGTGTGTGGTGGGGGTGTAGGTGTGTTGTGGGGGTCTAGGTGAGTGGTGGGTGTTTAGATGTGTGGTTGGTGTTTAGATGTGTGTGGTTGAGGTGTAGGTGTGTGTGGTGAGGGTGTAGGTGTGTGTGTGGTGGGGGTGTAGGTGTGGTGAGGGGGTTTGTTGGGGGTTTAGGGATGTGGTGGGGGTGTAGGTGTGTGTTGTGGGGGTGTAGGAGGTAGTGGGGGTATAGGTGTGAGTGGTGGGGTGTAGTGGGTGGGGGTATAGGAATGTGTGGTGGGGTGTGTGGTGGGGATTAGGGATGCTAAAGATTGTGATGTGCCGCTCTGCAAGACACCCCTACACCTCCACCACAAACCACCTACACCGCCACCACACCTACCCTACACCATATCCACCTACACCCCAACCACACACACCGTCAACCCCCACACACACACCTACACCACATCCCTAAGCCCCCCACCACACCCCTACACCTCCCACCATACCCACTCACCCCTACACACATCCCAACATCCCCCCACCACACACCAAAATCCTCACCACACCCCACAAACATACATCCCCATCACACAAACATAGGCCCCCACCACACAACCACTGCCCACCTTACCCACCTACACCCCAACCATGCACACCCTCAACCCCTACTCCACCCCACCTACACCCCTACGACACACCCCAACCACCACCAAACAAATACCAATGTACTGCTTTTCACTCTATTATCGCCCACATTGGCCTGACTTGCGTCACAGCGCCATCTGGAATTTTAGTACCTGTCTAACCCCATTATATGTAGAGCGAATGACATTTTAATGCCATTATTTAATGCATGGTTCCTGCACCAGCCAATCACATATAAGCCAAGACTTTTTAATATCAATTTTCATACAATTTAAATTTTAATACCTATTTTGGGGGCAAATGCAATGTACATTAACATAATTGATTCTCATATTAAATTAGGTGGTTTCCACATGCTAACCAATCAGTAAAAAGCTGTCAAAGCATGCATGCACTTGTGACCAGAACATTACGGTCTGTAGACTATAGCATCAACTTCAAGAAATTTCAGCTCCATGGCATTTGTGCTTTGTGAAGATAGCTGGTAAAACATCGTGAACAAATATTATAGTGGCCAAATCTAATTTAAGACTTTTTAAAGACTTTTCACAGAAAAGTTACCATATTTAAGACTTTTCAAGGTCATGAAAATTGACTAATCAATTTAAGACTTTCTAAGGATCTGCGGAAACCCTGTAATTGAAAGAAACAGAATGGACAGTGTTCACTGGTCATTGTATAAAAAGGACATACGAGGGTACAAACCCAAATGCCAGCCACACACTCGTCTCATTTTTCCAAATAGATTTCAGATATGATGTGATTTATTTTCCTATAACATGTAGAAAATGATCACTATGTAAAAATATACGGATTTTCGGTTAAGAATTATATATTGGCAGAGAGCATTATTATTCTTGGATGTCGGAGTGGGACTTAAGTTATGTAAACTAAAAGTAACTAAAATCAATAGAATCCCACTCCCATTGTACATGATGCTGAGTGAGGTAAACTATATGTTATATAGTATGAGTGGAGTTGATGGAAATGTACATGATGCTGAATGATGTAAACTATCTGTTATATATGATGTTTGGAGTTAATGAAAAGAGTTCCTTTGAAAGAAACAGTACATGATGGTTGAAATGTTCTCTATGTGTTCATAAAGAATACAAAGGAGGAAAAGAATGATTTTACTATATACAAATCTGTAACTGTTTGCAACATCCTGTCCACCCAAGACCACCGACTGACCCACCTGCCTAATTTGCATATGTATAGAGTACACCACCTGCAGCTGGTTTGAGTGACAGCCCCGAATGGGGTGGTCACCCACCCAGTCTGTTGGGAGTGTCTCATTGGCTGGCTGGGGAATGTCCGGTCACCTGACTCCCTTGGCCTATCCTGACCACACACTAGTCTCAGCTAATGAATTATTCAAGAAGTTTGCTTCAGACACACTGAAGGAAAATCACTCTCATCCTGGCTCTTGAGTGAGACAGACCTACTTTAGAGCAGGACCCCAGACACTCTGTCTGATGCTATCAAAATTCAGCTATTCATATTGAGTGTAGCCACAGCCATAGGACTCCTGTCCCATGGGTTGTGGGCACTGTTTCAATATACAGGCTAAAGTGACAATGAGACATAGTGTGGGCAGTATATGAGGAGTACAGGTGTTAGGTCACATGTAAGGGGGATGACAGGAGTTGCTGCCAATAAAGCACAACTTATTCACTGTTCATCCTTGTGACTAGTTTTCCTTCCTCTTTCCAGACATGGTTAAATTGATTAGGCTAATTGCATCACAGGTAAAATGAAGGGGGAGAGTTTTGTAACTACATAGGGTGCTCACAGCGGCAGAGCATCCGTGTTTTTATAACTAGTTTAATCAACAATCAGTAATTGATCACATAGGAAACTTAATTTCACAAATTATCTAACTTCATAGCTGCAACTTCCACAAAATCCCCCAAAACCATATTACTATGTCAACTCCAGCTGTAGATCCTGAACATCTAGAATTAGTCCTCCTTGATCCAATAGATCCAGATTCAGTAATTGAAAGGGGAAGAATCTTTTCAACACCTCTCATAAACAGCATTCGGTTGCATCTCAACCATTAGACGCCACCTCAACTCCACTCAGTGTCCCAGACCAGGGCTCTTTAGCCTTAATTACTCATTTATATTACTCATATACTATATGCTAATATGTATTCCTTTATATCTCTAGGATGCCATAATCTATGTAATCCCTATATGATCAACCACCTTGATTATCTTTATAACACATCATTTCGATAACATCTGAAAGCACCCCATCTAATTTTGTGGTTTATCTTCATATTATTGCTAAACTGTCAGATTTTTAAGATACTTTGCTAGTTTACCTGTTGCAAAGACCCTATAATAGTATTATAGGGTCTTTGCCTGTTGTTAGTTTGGAAAAATACATTTGGGTGTACAGGCAGGAAGATGGTTGGTGGAGTTACACGTCCTGGCAATATCTAAGGTCATAAGTGCTCACCCATGGCCACTTTATAGTGCTGCCCCACTGAGGGAAACCAGCCCGCCAGCATCATGACCTGAGATCCTGCTCAGTCACATTATCCTGACACTGAGCCAACCAGTCCTTGCCCTATCTTAATAATACCAAGCGCCTGGCGAGGAAGCGACAAGTATACATTTTTAAGTCATTGGTTTGACCTGATCAGCGTTGGAACCCATGGGTTCGAATCCCCCGATCTACCAAAACGGGAGACGGACGCTCAACTCATTCAGCCATCCCATCTGGTCAGGCAGGCAGGCAGATTACTCCCTTCGGGGACGCCAACCAAAATATACCCCGCCATATTTTATGGCAAATTAAAATTCAATTCAATGATATACTCACAATGTTTCTGATAAGCTGTGGTCGTGACAGCTGTACCTGGCGAACAGCCTGGAAGATGTTCACCTCTTCCTCTATCTCCATCATGTCAATGAGATAATCAAGAGCACAGTACACCCCGCTCCGATCCCTACCATACCTGCATCAGGCATAGCTAATTAAGTCCCCAGGAGATAACATTTTCTGTTGTTGGTAAAACAGTTTATTTATCAGAACACACATTTGTTTTCAACGCCGTTTGTTTGTTATTCATTTGTTGGGAGTTTTACATCCTGGCAACATCTAAGGTCATATCAGGACGGGTAGCAACTTGTGACAGAGCGCACTCACCACAACTTTAATAGTGCTGCCCCACTGGGAAACCTGGCTACCAGCACCATGACCCGATATCCCACACAATCACATTATCCTGATACTGTGCTAACCAGTCCTTGCCCTATCCTATTAATGCTGAGTGACAGGCTAGGAAGTGACAAGTATCAATTTTATAAATCATTGGTTTGACTCGACTGGGAATCGAACCCCAATCTCCCGCACGGGATGCCTACACTCTAGTGATTCAGCCACATCGTCCATTTTCTTTAGCGCCGAGGCACTGGTCTTCCGGTCGTTTACGTTGGCGCATAATTTCTTATAGACGAGATCATCAATCCGACTGCGCATGCGCTGAAAATGGCGTCGAGAGCAAAACAAAGGCATCCGGCCGTTGAGTTTGCCGATAGGCGTGGGGCAAAAATTTTATTAAAAATTAATTTAAAATACATGACAATTTGCCATAAACATGGATGCTCACCTGCAATATAATGATGTAATGAATATATTTAAGACAAAACTAGCCATAGTTAAGCATTTTCAGCTAAGAAACATACAATTCCACACAAAACGATGTCACTTTTAGGCTGATATCCACATCACCAGTATTAATTCTTGTTCTAAATATTAAAATGCTAAATGGGTCAACAGAAACTTGTTTCAGATAAATATATAACCAATGTCTGATTAACCCTACTCATTTCCTACTTCTACATATGCCATTAACAGTAGGATATAAATAAAAACGAGTAAAATAAGTAAAACTGACTCTGGCTATGGCTCTAAAACTAGTCTGAGTGACCAGATTTGTCTAGATCTAAATGCAGATGGCATAAGACATGCTGATTAGATTGTTGTAAATGCACTGCTAGATAAAAGATTAACATCTTAATTTTGTATATATATTTATTTTTAGTTGGTATTCTATGTTGCAAACAAGAGCTGAGATGAGCTGAAACTAACACATTTCATAGCTGCCATGTGCAGGTTGATGTGCTTATCGTGGGTTTGTTTTGCTTTTACGCATCCCACAATGCACCGCGCGGCTGGAATGACGAACTAGTCTATGGTGGTTGATTCGGCGGGGGGAGCCGACGCGCCGCCCTGGTGGTGGTGTCAGGAACCTACAGACTCATTCAGCGGCCTACCTAGCCGACATTACATTGTCATCATCATCATCATGCTGTCGGTCGCGATGCGACAAAGACTGCTTTCATTACTTGACTGCCGCTCTCCATTTAGCTCTCTGCTGTGAGAGTTGCGTCCATGAGTCGTTCTTAATGTCTCTCAGCTTCAGGTTTCTCTTGATGGTATCTTTGAACCGGAGACGGGGGCGCCCTCTCTTTCTGTAGCCAGAAGACAGTTGAGAATAGAGGATCTGCTTTGGTAGCCTGTCTGATGACATCCTCATGAGGTGTCCAGTCCACCGGAGATTCTTTTTGATCAGAAGATCTTCCATAGAGGGCAGCCCCATCCGTTCGAGTATTTCCTTATTCGTCACTTTGTCCTTCCAGGTTAGCCTCATGATTGAACGCAGATGTCGCATCATGAAGGCATGCAGCTTTTTCACCTGCTGTCTGTACACTGTCCAGGCCTCGGTTCCGTATAGTAGCGTGGATAGCACGATTGTGCGGTAGATCTTACCTTTGACCCGAATGGACACATGGTGGTTGTTCCAGAGTCTCTGGCGTAGTCGGCCGAAAGATGCGCTAGCCTTGGCCATCCTCCTCTGTATCTCAGCATCAATGCGTCCATCACTTGATATAGTGCTTCCGAGATAGGTGAATTCCGGAACAGAGTTCAGCTTGTTTCCGTCAACCATGATCTCCTCCTCTCGGGTTCTTGTAGAGTTGGGTTGGTACAGCACCTCCGTCTTCTTGATGTTAATTTTCAGGCCAAACTTCTTTGATGCATCGGAGAAAGCGTCCACTATTTTCTGGGTCTCTTCAGCAGAGTGGGCAACCAGTGCACTGTCATCTGCGAATAGTAGCTCTCTCACCAGTATCTGAGTAGTCTTGGTCTTCGCTCTGAAGTGTGCGAATTGAATAGGTCAGCGCTCTGTCTGGACTGTATATAGATGCCATCCCCCATGTCTCGGAAAGCCTCGTCTAGCATTGCTGATAGGAAGATGGAGAAGAGCGTGGGGGCCAGTACACAACCTTGCTTGACCCCATTGGTAACCCCGAACGATTCCGAGACTTCCCCTCCAGCACTAACGTTCGCCATCATTCCTGTATGTAGAGCCTCGATCATAAATTGTGAACTTCTCTGGGCACGCGTACTTCCTCAGTAGCTGCCATAGGCCGGTCCTCCCGACTGTATCAAATGCCTTAGTGAAATCGACAAATACCATGTACAGTGGTCGGTCCTGCTCAATGCACTTTTCTTGTAGCTGTCGGAGACAAAATATCATATCCACAGTGCTCCGGTTACCTCTGAAGCCACACTGTGACTCCGGAACTACACCAGGTGTTATGTGAATAGATAGTCTGTTGAGTAGGATCCTGGCGAAGATCTTCCCTGCTATGGAAACAAGAGAGATTCCTCTATAGTTCCCACAGTCTGTTCGATCACCTTTCTTGTAGATGGTTACAATGCTGGCATCCTTCCATGCTTGGGGTACATAACCCTCCTCCCAGGCATTGGTGATTAGTTGGTGCAGTCTGTTGAGCAGATTGTCTCCTCCATGCTTCCATACCTCGGCAGGAATTCCATCACCCCCAGGTGCTTTGCCATCTTTCAGGCTGGCGATTGCTCTAGCCATCTCATCCATGGTTGGAATCTCATCGAGGCACGTTTTGGTACTGCGCTGCTGGATGTTGTTCAGAGCTTCGCGATCTATGTCGCCAGGGACGTTGAGTAGCTTCTGGAAGTGTTCGCTCCATCTTGCCACAACTCTCTTGCTGTCGGAAAAGGTCTCCGTTCCATCTGTTGATTTCAGGTGAACAGCTCCCTTCTTCACAGGTCCCCACACTTCCTTCAGTCCGCTGTAGAAGCCCTTCATGTTGTTTCTGTCTGCAGCTCTCTGCAGCTCCTCTGCCTTCATTTCCCACCAGTCTGACTTCAATGCACGGGTGCATTTTTGTAGCAATCTGCAGGCATCTGCATTGTAAACACTGGTAGATAGGTAGTTCAACATATTAGTAGATTATACATTGCTATTTGCTCCTATGCACATCATCTCTCAGATAGAAATCACTGGCCACAATGTCCATGTTTTTAGACACATTTGTTAGATTTGCTTATATGCATATACTTGTGAAAGTATGACATCTGAACACGTTGACTTCTTGCTTTTGGGAGTGTTCATAACCTTACGATGGTTACCGGCTGCAGAACTGCAGCAATATAGAAAGGCCCCGATAAATCGGTCCAATCTTTGGTTGAAGATTAATCTTCAGTAGGGACAGTTGTAGAAGATGGGGATGTCTTTACAACATTCAAAATGGCGATGCGTTGGGGCGGCCCCAAATCTCTCCAGTCCGGCGGTAGCAGAGCACTTGTATCCAGTCGACACAGCAAGGGTCTAGGAGGAAGGGACGGGACGGGTAAAGGTGGGTCCAGAGGTTCCAGCAACAAGAACAAAGCGAGAGAAAAGATAAGGTAAAGGGCCCCACCCAAGCAAACAACTCCCCTGATCAGGGGGAGAAGTAAGCCTGGGAGAAAAAAAAAAGGGTAGAGTATAGGATAGAGAAATGAGCGTTGAGTCAAAGGACCGTGTCTAGTTGCTCTATGGTGACCAGCCGGCGAGCCAAAGACACAGACAGAGTCTGTGAAAGTGAAATGCTGGCGAGCTCCCCCTCCTGAAACTCTTTTCAGACATAATCAAGGAGGAGCATTGCCAGCAGAGAGGAGATAGAGAGAAGTGTGGACGAAGTGCGGTCCGGATAGCAAGTGCCTCCTGATTGACTTCTGGTTAACGAGTGACTTTATTCGCTGTCCAAGCAGCCGGTACCCATGCACCTATCATGTGATTAATTTGCATAATCCTTTGTTCTCCTAGCGTGCCTGGATATCTACTACGCATATGGGTCTTTTCATGGTAAATGAGCCAAAGTGTTACATGAGGGCTAAAAATTAATATTGTCTATTCCTCATTTTTTTCACTCAACTCTTGTCCATACATATACTAGCAATGTGAAGGAAAAGATAGTTTAGGTTACCATCTTGTCAGAATAACACAAATTAATTGAGTAGCCAGCCTTAAGTGTAACATTTGATTCATTAATAACAACACTTTTTTAAGGAAATTTAATGCATACAACAATTAATTTTTATGCTGTGATACCCTAAGTATACAACTGCACTATAAAAAGATCTTTACAGGGAAGTTGTATTCTTCCCAATTTTGAGTTGTGGACGTAACACAATAGAAGGGGACACCAAAAAAAGTAGGGGACTTCAACTTCAATTATTTTCATACACCTTTGTGGAAAAATGCTATTACTGTACTAGTTATGGTATTATAAGATAGGCGTACACATGCAACAGTAGCTAGTTTTTTCTTACTGAAGCTCTGGTATTCCCAGAATAGCATATTCCCTCACACAGCAAGCAGGGGATAAGCAGGGGTCACCACAGTTACGTCCAGAACCAGTTTAATCACCATGGAATATTAGATAGAACAAAAATATATATACATACAAAATGAATATTTATTTCAATTAAGAGTCTTCTTTTATTATTTCATTGACTAACAGGTAATATCCTATGCAAAATGAAGGTCTGGTACCCAGATAGCACACAGCCGTCGGCCCGACGTCGGCTATTGGTCGGACCGTCGACACCGACTTTCCACCGTCGGGCCACCGTCGGGCCGACGGTGGTGTTCCGACTTTGGGAATCAATCCCTTTCCACTTTTGAGCCACCGTCGGGCCACCGTCGGGCCGCCGGTGGTGTCCCGACGTTGGGTATCAATCCCTTTCCACTTTTGAGCCACCGTCGGGCCACCGTCGGCCCGACGGTGGTGGGCCGCCGCAGGTTTGCATTCATTTTCCACGTCTGGTCCACCGTCGGGCCATCGTCGGGCCGACGGTGGTGTTCCGACGTTAGGGTTCAATCCAAATTTCCACTTTTGAGCCGTCGGGCCACCGTCGGCCCGACGGTGGTGTCCCGACGTTAGGTTTCTATCCTTTTCCACTTTTGAGCCACCATCGGGCCACCGTCGGGCCGACGGTGGTGTTCCGACGTTAGGGTTCAATCCAAATTTCCACTTTTGAGCCGTCGGGCCACCGTCGGCCCGACGGTGGTGTCCCGACGTTAGGTTTCTATCCTTTTCCACTTTTGAGCCACCGTCGGGCCACCGTCGGGCCGCCGGTGGTGTTCCGACGTTAGGGTTCAATCCCTTTCCACTTTTGATTCACCGTCGGGCCTTCGTCGGCTCGACGGTGGTGGGCCGCCCCAGGTTTGCATTCATTTTCCACATCTGATTCACCGTCGAGCCACCGTCGAGCCGACGGTGGTGGGCCACGCATGCGCAGTTCTTTAAATTTGGATTTCGGCTCGAGGTTTTGTTTATTTATATGTTTAGATTATTTTGTAAAAGTTTTGTAATTTATTACGAAGTATTAATGGAATTATTCGTGTTAATACGATTTGAATTATCCGATACGGTTTGTTTACTTCGAATCGCCACCGGAACACGTGCGATGGTTGAGCAGCGTTCTTTTTCTACCAATAACTCCAGAAATGCCAGGAATTTTAAGGAATCATTTACCAGGTTTGTTTATTAATATGTTTAGATTATTTTGTAAAAGTTTTGTAATTTATTACGAAGTATTAATGGAATTATTCGTGTTAATACGATTTGAATTATCCAATACGGTTTGTTTACTTCGAATCGCCACTGGAACACCTGCGATGGTTGAGCAGCATTCTTTTTCTACCAATAACTCCAGAAATCCCAGGAATTTTAAGGAATCATTTACCAGGTTTGTTTATTAATATGTTTAGATTATCTTGTAAAAGTTTTGTAATTTATTAGGATGTATTAATGGAATTATTCGTGTTAATGCGATTTGAATTACCATGTACGGAAGGTTGACCAAGAACCGTCATCTTGTTTTTTTCCGAGAAGACACTGTCACTATAGTGTCAATACGTACAGACCATATTAAATTTATAAGGTTAGGGTTCTCGATTTCTATTAATTTTGAATAAAACTAATATTTTTACACCTGTTCGTATTGACACTAGAGTGACACTGACAGTGTCTTCTCGTCGGCTCGTCAGCGGTTTCCGCCGTCGAGTCGACGGCGGCAGCCACCGTCGAGTCGACGGCGGAAGGTTGGACAAAACAACGTCGGCCCGATGGCGTTTGTCGCCGTCGACCCGACGGCGTTTGTCGCCGTCGGCTCATCGGCAGTTTCCGCTGTCGCCCCGACGGCGGCAGCCGCCGTCGGGGCGACGGCGGGAGGTTGGACAAAACAACGTCGGCCCGACGGTGGAAACCGCCGTCGGGCCGCCAGAGCGGCCGACGGCTGTGTGCTATCTGGGTGGTAGGCTGTAGAAAAGTCCACATTCTCCATGTAACATATCCATGCCTTTAAAACACTATATTTTTGGAATGAACATGTTGGCATTCTTTTACTATGTCACATTAGGCCTTCATTTTTCATATCCATCTCTTCAAAGTGTAAGAATACCAATTCTATAAAGAAAATACCTCCTCTACTCTTTCCATAATTGTTTTTGACGGTTATATACTGGAAAGTACATTGGCCCCATTTACCATGAAACGACCCATACATTACATGCCCCCTTCAACAGGTATTTTGACATTCAACGAATTCAACAATTTTACCTTTCATGCAATAACATCAATAATGTCTCAGTCCTTGACTTTCCAGTCAGAGTTCTCGTGCCCCAATTCACTCAGGTCCTGTGGGTGTGTGTGCGGCTTTAAAAGTCTCTGCACTGATACGGTGATAACAAGTAAAAAACAATAAAATCAGTCTTGGCTATACAACTTAATGCTAACATGTTATAGTTATTACAAAAGGTCATTTCGACTGGCGTCTTATCAAATTTATAGGTGTAGCCTGTCAGCGGGCCTAATCATACGACCTCACCTGGAGAGATTGGCTGCGCCTGTGTCGTTATCTACGAGTTGCTGGTGCATTCTGCGCCTGCCTAACTAGTTCAGGCTGAGGCACCTCAGGCACTTTTATTAATTGTATCCTGTTTCTGTGTATTATATTTCCTGACTCGTTTGTGATCTGATACTCCCTTCCCGAAATACTAATAATACTATCCCCTTTTTCCCTTCCCCCGAGTGATTTTTGTACTTAATACTGTCACCAGGCCTTATGCACTTGTAAGCTGTACCACATTTTCTGTCCTGGAAAGCCTTCTGGCTTTGCTGCCGTTTTGTTGTTTGTGCCCTTTTTGCGTTTTGTGTTTCAGGTTTTAAGTTAGTTTTGACCGTCAGAATTCTCTACCTCAGTCTTCTGCTCATGAGCAGTTGCGCTGTGCACGCGTCGAGCACCGGTAGTGGTGTGTTTCTGTAGTTTAACAAAGCTAACTGAAAATCTGTGTGTGTGTGTCTACACATTTCTTTAACATGTTTTTGATCGTCTGTACAAATCGTTCGATTTGGCTGTTGCTTCGGGGTATTGAGGACTTGAATACGTGGGTGAAAAGCCATAGTGTTGCGAAAATTTATCACATTCGTGACTTTTAAATTGTGGACCATTATCTGAAATAACTTGCTTTGGAATACCATGTCTAGCGAAATTGTCTTTCAGTGCTTCAATTACGGTAGCTGAAGACATGTCTTTGAGCTGTGTGACTTCAGGGTATTTTGTGTAGTAGTCTACTGTTATCAAATAATTTTTGTGGTTTAGCTCGAAAAGGTCTGCACCTAGCTTTTTGTATGGTTGACATGTTATTTTGTGGTTTATGAGCAGTTTGTTGTGTAAATTCTTCCTTTTCTTCTGACATGTGTCACATTGACTTAATCTGTCTTCAATTTGTTTGTTAATGTTTGGCCAGAATATGCAATCCCTTGCCAGTTGCTTTGACTTAGTTATGCCTAAATGTGTTTCTTGAAGTGATTCTATCATCTCGTCCCTTAACTTTGGTGGAACTGTGACACGGTTACCTTTCATTACCAAATTGTTTTCCACCATCAACTCGTCTTTGTACTGGGGCATATTGTCTCAAACAAGGTGGTGTTTGTGTCTGTGTTGTGTCTCACCCATTTTCAATCTGGTTTACTAACTGGCGCATTGTCAGTTTCATATTCTTTGATAATTTTACTTAACAGGGTTGATGACTGCGCATTGATTGCAGAAACGCTCAGTGTGTCATCGAACAGGTCAGACTGACTCACTTCTGTACTGTGCGCTCTCGACAACATATCCGCAAAAAATCAGGTGCTCCTTAATGTGACATAATTTGATGTTGTAGTTCTGTAGTCGCATTTACATACGTTGCATTCGCGCTGACAATTTGTGAATGGGTTTTTGCATAAAGGCCACTGGAGGTTTGTGGTCAGTCTGAATTTGAACTTCTTTGCCAAAAATGGAGTCATGGAATCTCTGACAGCCGAAACTTATTGCACAGAATTTCATTTTCAATGGTGGCATATCCACATTGCGGAGGATCTAATGCATGATATCTGAGTGCGATGGCTCTACCATCTTGCATGATGACCGCACCCAGTCCAGATTGACAAGCATCCACTTGGATTACCACAGGTTTATCAACATTTTAGTATGACAGTCCAGGAGTGGTTTTCAGCTTGGTTTTGAGCATGTTATATGCAGTTTGTTGTTCGTTTGCTAGTGCACATATCCAACCATGGCCAGAAATCGCTGCATGCCTTGCTTGTCTTGTGGCTCTGGCATATCGACTATTGGTTGAATTCTGTCTGGATCCGGCTTCACACCTTGCTGGGTAAGTTGGTGGCCCACATATTTCACTGATGTTTTGCATATGAGAGATTTAGAAGCGTTTAGATTAAGATTTACCGATCTACCTATATTAAGTACTGCTTTTAGCCTGTCGTTGTATTCTTCGATAGTCAACCCACAGACAAAAATATTGTCTGTTATAATCCCTACCCCGGGCAGATCGCCCATGAAGCCGTGCATTTCCTGAATACAAAATATCACCGGCCACTTTGATGCCGAAAGGTAATCGGGTATACCGATAATGGCCCCATGACGTGTTGAATGTACACAAAAGTGAACTCTGATGGTCCAGCTCTATCTGCCAGTGGCCTGTCATGGCATCTAATACTGAGAAATATTGCACATTAGCTGTTTTGGCAATAATTTCATCTATAGTTTTAGTTGGGAAAGACCCTCGTTTTATGGCTATGTTCAACTTTGTAGGATCGAGACAGATTCTTATCTTATTTGGTTCTTTTACAATAGTGATTGAGTTCACCCATTCAGTTGGTTCATCTTGCTCTGCTATTACACCCAATTGTCCCATGCGTTTATGTTCGTCATGCACCTTATCTTGGATGGCGTATGGAATACTCCTCGGCGGGTCAACAACAGATTGTACAGTTTTATTAACATGAATGACAGCGTTTGACTTAATGAGATCTAAACCCTGGAAAAAATTACTGTATTGGCTTACAAATTTGTTGGCCTGGAGGATGTGTCGCCGGCGTAGCTGAGACTTTTTGTTGGTGTCTGAGAGTTCACCTCATCAACCCTTGCTAACAATTTCAGAGTGACACATGCTTGTTTACCGAGAATGGGTTGACAGTTCTGCACCACTTGGAACATAATGTCTCTGCCGTTAATCGTGATCACTGCCTCGCCATCAGGAGTAATCCGATGTCCTGAGAATGTTATGAGCTAACATCTGGTGTTTGTCAGCCACATCGAGGGGATCTTGTCGGAAATGCCCTGCGGGAACACATTCGCCTCTAAGCCGGTGTCAAGCTTGAATTTCACTGGATATCTGTTGATCTTGATCGTCGAGTACCACAGATAGACATCCTGATAGGTGTTGGTCTTGAGTTCACCGACAAACAGATCGGTCGTCAGCGCATTGACTTCCACCGGATCTGGGTTCAAATCCACGTTGTGAGGGTCGGGTTCTTCTACCGCTATTTTGCCAACCCTGTTAGATTTGCTTCGACAAACCTTCCCGAAGTGTCCGATCTTCTTGCAGGCGACGCAAACTTTCCCTTTGGCTGGGCGGAAACCACGTCGGTGTTCGTAACCGCAGTTTCTGCAGTTGATCTTGAATTGGCCAGCACTGGTTGAGTTGCTTATTTCCAAGATGGCGGCTTGAATCCAGGCCCGCGGACCACCGGTGTGCGGAACTGCGTATTTGTTCAGGTAGTCAACTTCCTTTGTTTCTACGTCCGATTTTTTATCCTCCAGTTGGTCGGCACTGAATTCGCTCAATTTGTACATGTTTATGCACCGTTCAAGCGTGAGATCAGTGGTTTACAGTGACTAGACGATCGCACAATGCACAAAAGTGAGTCTTCGATGGGCCCATACTCGCAGTCTTTGATTCTGTCTCGCAGCGCCATGAGATAGGTGGAAATGTTCTTACTGGCCTGATTATGTGAAGTAAAACGACACCGGGTAATTATTAAGTTGGATTTACCAGTGCAATACGTTTTGAAGGCCTCGGTGAGGGCGTCGATCTTGTCTTGGTCATTGACTGCGAAGACCATATTTGCGAATACTTTCTGTGCTTCTTCGCCGGCGACATGCAGAAATATGCAACATTGGACTCATTCGGTTCTTGTGACAACTCCTGCTGCCGTAGCATATGTCATATGCTCTGATCCATATTTTCCAGTTGGATCTTGCATTGCTACTTAGAATTAACTGGCCCAGCGGCCTGAGGCCCGGCAGTGTGTTTGCAGGCGGCATTGTCCTTATCTGACACCATGTGACAGTATGACGTCTGAACACTGACTTCTGGTTAACGAGTGACTTTATTGGCCGTCCAGGGCACTAAAGCAGCCGGCACCCACACGCCTATCACATGATGAATTTGCATAATCCTTTGTTCTCCTCGCGTGCCTGGATATCTACTACGCATATATTACAAAACTGGGTAGATTTAGCACATCCGGTTCAAGGATACTATCAAGTGAAACCTGAAGCTAAGAGACATCACTCTCCCAGCAGAGAGCTAAATGGAGCAGCGGTTAAGTGATGAAAGCAGTCTTTGTCGCATTGTGACCGACTGCATGATAACGAAGCTCGGATACTGTGTATAGCGTTAGATTCATACTAGTTATATTCATACTAATGGTGGTCTTAGCTGTAGTAAATGTTGATATTAATTAAAGTTAGGGCCTGCCAAAGTTGTCAACATTTTCAAGGTAGTACAAAGAGTACTACTTTTCAAGATCCCCCCCCCCCAATTCCCCACAAAATAGCAAACATCAACGTTTTTCTACAGATGGGGTGGCCAAATGAGTTGAGTGCTCGCCTCCAGTTTTGGTAGGTCATGGGATTCAAACCCCTAGGCTCGAAGGATTCAAACCTCTGGGTTCGAAGCCTGGTTGAGTCAATCCAATAATTTAAAAATTGATCCTTACTGCTACCTAGCAGTGTCTTCGGTCTTCTTAATAGGTCAATGAGCAGTGGAATTAAGAAGACCGCGATTGAAAATTCCCCAGCTTCATCAACTAATGTACAATGACCGGATTTTTTTTCAGTTGCCAAAAAATATCAACATTTTTATTAAACGATAAAAGTTGTACTTTACTGTAAGCCCCTCCCCCAGTTGTACGCGTTGTACGACCGTGAAAATGTTGAAAACTTTGGACGGCCCCATTGTTCATGATGGTTCACCAACATGGGTAATTTGCACGCGAACAGGGAGCCCTACCCTGGCGCCATCTGAACTTCTCCCCACTACCTACCCCTGCCGGAGACAACCAGAACCACCCCACAAGACTCTGACGTCATGACCATGCCTCGCGGGACACTGGCCTCTTGACCCTTCCATATAAGGCACTACCCTGGCGCTATCTGTACTTCTCCCCACTACCTACCCCTGCCGGAGACAACCAGAACCACCCCACGAGACTATGACTTCACGACCACGCCTCGCGAGAACCTGACCTCACGACCCCTCCATATAAGGCGAGCAGCTCGGCACTGCTCCTCACTACCAACCCGCAGTCAGACGACCAACGCAGCAGACCGCCTCAACTCAGCCGCCCACCCAACCCATCAAACAAACAATCACACGCAAGGGTTGATGGCCTGAGTCAAACTTTATCTCCCATCATATTTGATCTACCTCACTGTACTTAGTGTTTTACATGTCTTGATTCATTAAAAATTCCATAACATGGGCTCCTTGTTCGCGTGGTATATTATATAAAATGCTATGCCTTAAATCATAAAATGAGACGACTATACTTCTCAGACACAATACTTACTTGCACATGACAGCAACTGTTCTGTTGATGCTATTTTTCTGAATCTCTTTAACTGCGTTCTTGAGTGCTATCTGTGATATGATAGGTAATGGGTCGTTATCATCGTACGGGAATTCCGACATTGAAACCAAATTTATCGCACGTATTTTGGGGTCCTACAAGTTAAAAACAAAATAAAAATTACCTCAGTCTAAACCTCATGTGGTAACAGTTGTTAATCGCACTCAATGGAAACGCTCTATTTTACTGAGAACTTATTTGTAAAAAAAAAAGAACAAATTAAATATATCACTTTATTTTGACATCAGATCAAAGTATATCACATACTGTTTAACCCTTTATGATGCCAAATATGTGGTAAACAGTTTCTGAAAACGACCCATTTACACTCGTTTATTGTTTCCCAGAAAATATATCGATCCGGACAAAGGAAGACCGAGACGGGCGTGGGAGGAAAGGGAAGGGTTTTATTTATGAAACAAGGTGGTACAATTTAAAGTTCAACAATCTGAGTCGAGGTGAAATGTTCTTAGTCAACCTGGACAATATCTGAGGAAGGTGTAAGGGGGGCCTGGGAGCCTGAGGAGGTAGGCCCGGGAGCCGACCCCCACATAGTGGCAATAAAAAAGAGGGTGGGTGGGCGTGGAAGAACAAGCTTGGAGTCTTGCTGGAGCCCGAATGCAGGTCAGAGGAGGGCCCGGGGGGGGGGGGGGAGGCACCCGCGCGGGAAGGGAGGGGGGCGTCCCGGGCTTCCCCCGCCGGATCAACCACAATTCGGAAATTATGGGCCAATGGTATGCTTGTATGATTTTGTGCTAAAATCAAAATTTGAAAATTTACATCTCGACGCCATGCATTTACCATAACTTTTTTCAACTTTATTCTCATGAGACATACTCTTTTTGGCTTAAATGTAATTAATTAAACCTTGTTTGAATTTGTTGTGTGGTTTAGAATAATGTTCTGGATGTGTGTTTGAATTCCATGGTAAACAGGTTATTTTAATGTGTTGTTCAATTTGTATAAAATCAAAATGTGAAATAGCTTTTTTTCAACTCTGACATATATACAACCTGTAAACCATTAGAAAATGACACATATAGAGTTATTTGATACAAGATCAGGTGAGGTGATTGAGTATGGTTAATGTTTGAGGTTTTATTAAAGTTGAAGGTTTCATTTGATGAACAATTAATGGGGCAAGGCGCCCTTTTCAATAAAATATTTGTCTAAAAAAATGCACACACATTATCATTGTTTTTCAGAAGGAAAACCTGGCAATAAATAGTATAACACCACAGAAATCATATGGTGGCAGTAGAATACCAAAATGACTTGTTTGAACAAAAATATAGCAAATATCCCTTAGAGTTGCATGGTCCGATGAAATATAATTTTGTCAAAATTAAAACAACTACTTACATTTTGATCCTAATAATCCAACTTAGATACTGGTGTATTAGCTAATGATTTGGGAGAGGATATACAGAATATATGTGATATAACCCATGAATTTATAACCTCACCCCTTTTGACACTCACTTTGAAACACCCATTATGCAGGGAGGCCATTAACCAATTCGGCCAATGTCATGACCTCATTAGCCTCACCCAGACCAAGTAGGCCTACTGTGCAGGGCCATAGATGGGAAGGGGAAATGAAGTGGATGTTGCCCCTCCCCTCTATGTTGGATATTCAATGCTGTTTGGTCAATTCTATAAATATGATTAATCAATTTGGGTAAGTTAAATTTTGAAATTTATATATATATATAATTTAGTATTGGCTGATCAATATATATATTTGTTTGTCGGTTGATAGACCACAAAATAATATATATATATGGACCAAAAGAAATATATATATATATTGATCAGCCAATACTAATATATATATACACACATATATGTAAATATATATAGCCCCGTTCACACATGCACCTTATTTTCAAAAAGGGTCAAACATTAAAATTATAATTTCACCTGAAGCCCCAATGAATCAGAAGCAATATTCTTTTTGAATTTTAAAAATATTCCAAAATTTTAGTAAGATATGTGCATTTGAAAGTTCAGATATTATATATATTAGCTAATGCAGCAGCCATTCCATGCTGGCCACATCAGCCGGGCCTGAGCATTAAGGGTTTGACTGGATCCGCCGCAAATACACAGGTTTTCAGGTTTAATGTTATGATGGCAGCAGCTGTTCTGGCTGTGCCTATGCATTATCGTTTGGATGGGATCCGTCGCAAATGCACCGGGTTCTTGGCTTAATGCTGTGATGGAAGCAGCCATTCCACAGTGTATCCACCGGAGGATGGCCTGGGGTAGTAGGACCATATCAGTTTCCACTCACCTATGTCAAACTGCACATTCTATGATTCAGCCGGGCCTGAGCATTAATGGGTTGATGGGATCCGCAGCAATTGCGCAGGTTTCTGGGTTTAATACTATGATTGCAGCAGCCCTTCTGGTCATGCCTATGTTATCGTTTGGACGTGATCTATCACAAATGCGCCGTTCCACAGTGTATGCGTCGGAGGATGGCCTTGGGTCATAGCACCATATCAGTTTCTACACTCACCTATGACAAACTGCATGCTCTGTGAGCCCGAGCCGTCCTCTGGCGCATACGCTGCAGAACGGCTGCTGCCGTCATAGCGTTAAGCCCAGAACCCGGCTCATTTGCGATCGATCCTGTCCAAATGATAACGCATGACCAGAACAGTTGCTGCGATCATAGCATTAAACCCGGAAATCTGCATGGCTATCTAATGAATTTGCATTTCTTATATATATATATATGGACCAAAAGATTATATATATACATACCTTGTATATACGTTGTATATATATGACATATAATGATATATACTAGTCTACTTTACATACATTTCTATACTAGGATTCAATTCTGCTAAATCTTTTCTACCACTGCATACAACAGCAGCTTGAAGATGCCGCTCATCTGCGCAAGGGAGGAATTGTTGCATGATGAGTGTCAACAATGGTTTCAAGGTCAGTGTACACTGGGCAATTATTCGGCTAAAACAGGAGCGATTGAAGCATGGTCTATGTTTATGGCACTTAGGTTAAGATATTCTTAAAGAAGAGCAGGAAGGGCGTTTGTCAGAAATAAGGGATAGGACAGAATTACGAGAGGATAGAGAAGAACGCAGGGAGGCGCGGCAACTTTTATAGGTTGAGCACAGGCAGAGAGAGGTACGATGTAGATCTTTAAAAGCAAACGGAAAGTCTGTTCCCCTATTAGACGGGTTAGACAGAGGGGCATTACATAATTGGATTGACTTGATCGAACGTATAGGTACTCTTGCTTATGTTTCAGACCCGGACCTTATTCGCTTTGCTTTGTCCAATGCAACGGGAACGCTGCATGAGGTTCTTTTCACCGCTTTTCCACATAAAACTGCTAGGTCCTGGAGTGAAATTAAGGAACTGATAGCATCTACTCTTTTGACAGCGGATGAACATAGTCATTTGAAGGGGGTAGTGATGGCTATGAAGCAAAAAGAAGGGGAAACAGTAGCTGCATACTCTCAGCGTTTTAAGACTGCGGCAGTGAAAGGCTGGGATCTCCCCACTGCAGTTTTCAGTACTGATACATTTGAAATATAGATAATCTAAATTGTACTTCTTTGGATTTTTCCAA
The DNA here is from genome assembly GCA_030323885.1 of Branchipolynoe longqiensis. NCBI lineage: Eukaryota > Metazoa > Annelida > Polychaeta > Phyllodocida > Polynoidae > Branchipolynoe > Branchipolynoe longqiensis. The sequence continues at coordinate 16,749,871 of CM059188.1, read as the reverse complement.
GTCTTTCTCTTCTCACAGAGGTTCTAAATCCTCCGGGTCGGATATTCAGGTCATGAAGTCACTTCAAGGTGAAATAAAATCTCTTAGGAAGTGCATGAGTAACGTATCGTTAGGGAGTGTAGTTTCTGACCATTCCGCGATTGACACTGTGAACGCTGCGACACCATCTTGTGTCAATTCTTACAACCAAGGTGTACCTGGTGGATTGCCGCACGTAAACCTACGGCAGTCGGTCAGGGTAGAAAATGCCAGTGTAATTAGGCATACTCCAGTCGCACAGCACATGGCGGGGCATGCGCTGTCAGTGCAACAGCAGGGGAGCAATGGAAATTTTCCACCAGTTGCGCAGACGCAGACATTACCTGTTGGTCCGTCTCACGCATATCCGCAGTAGCAGAAAAGCAATGCTTTTAGGCAAAGAAAGCATAGTTCACCGCCAAAGCGTACAATATCTTGTTAGTTCTGTAATGAAGCACACGTGATGCGCCATTGTCCATATAAAATAAAATTACTTTCAGGTAACGTTAACATGAGCGGTACTACACCATAGGGAAACTAAAAAGCGCAGTTGATGCACATCCTTCGATTAAAATTGAATTTGACAGGATTAATTCATCGGGTCTTGTAGACTCAGGTGCGGCTAAGAGTTTGATATGTTTGTCTGTTTTTCAATCTTTGATTGACATCGGTGTATCCGATGGGCAATTGTATCCGGTAGTAGATTGAGATCTCTCTCAGGACATCTAATTCCTACTATAGGTATAGCGTATATTTCTCTTTACGATACGTTATGTCCTTTCTTTGTAGTAGATTCACTGAGCTTTGATATGCTCATAGGTACAGATGTAATGGAAATTTGTGCAGCTGAAATTAGTTATAAAGATAAATTTGTTTCCTTGTGTGATATTCTACATCCGTGGATAGATTTAGAGACTATAAATAGAGGAATTGCAGGTATAGTTCTAGAATTAGACTATTGGAAGATACAATTTCCTTCTTTATTTCCTGAATCTGATGTTAAACTCAGAGCTACCTATGTTGTAGAAATGCATATCGATACGGGTAATGCATATCCTGTTAATTTTATTCATAGTTCCGACCCATGACATCATACCCACGCTGATCTTTTGTCATCCACAACAAAAAGAACCTTATGTGTGATAAAACTGTTGACACATAAACGCTCCTGTTACTTACCTTTGAATAAATGACATCTTGTGGAAAAAGAGTTAAATAGAATGCTTGAAGATGACATTATAGAGGCAAGTTGTAGTCCTTGGGCTTCACCAGTCACTATAGTGCCAGAAAAGGATGGTACCATTTGTCTTTGTGGGGACTATCGTAAGCTAAATGCAGTGACAACTAAAGATGCTTATCCTCTGCCCAGGACACAGGATATTTTTGATCAACTTCATGGAGCTAAAATTGTTACCACTATAGACCTAAAATCTAGTTATTGGCAGGTAATGAGGAGGAGAGTAGACCTAAAACAGCTATTAACACTCATATTGGACTGTTTCAATTTAAATGCATGCAATTCGGATTAACTAATGCACCAGCTGTTTTCTAAAGAATGTGAATGTTATTTTCTCAGAGCTTTTGGGAAAATGTTGTTTGATTTATTTAGATGATGTCGTGGTATCATGGTGAATGAATCTGGACCTTTGGAGCGAAAATATGATCCAGGATACATTGTAGTTAGAGCACGGTGTTCAGTAGTAACCGTGGTAGGGCCGAAGAATGATAAAAAAAACTTTAATCGAGAAAAGGTTTGAATAGTTGATTCTAAAATTAATTGGGTAATTTGGCACCTAAATTAACTTGTATGGAGAGGTTTAAAGGTAGTAGGCAACTTTTGCCATTCGATTGAATTGTTTCTGGCCAGGATAAACAAACTAATGTATTTTTGCTTGATAAAACAAAACAAAAACCTAAAATAATACATTCTCATGATATTGGTATGGAGCATTTATGTGTCAGCAGTTTTATCACACATAAGGTTCTTTTTGTTGTGGATGACAAAAGATCAGCGTGGGTATGATGTCATGGGTCGGAACTATGATAGAGTTCCATACATATGTTTACATTGTTTGAAATGCATAACTAAATACGATATCTAGAGGATCTATTCTATATTACTATATGTATTACAAAACATAAAAACAGATATAAAAATATGAAATATAATACTAATTAAGTTAACTTTCTTAAATCACTTTCCATTTCTATAAAGAATTATTCTATATATTGATATTACTTAATAAATATAATAATAATACAATATATATTAAGAAAATTGTTTATTTAATAAAAATAAATACAAAAATAATGATAATATTTTTGAGAAATACTCTTCTCTCTTTTCGCATGGCATTGGCAATAGACAATGCCTGAGGAGGCATAGGTGATGCCTAGGGCATTGAAGAAGTCTAATCATTTTTCAAAAGCGAGTGTCTGTTGGGAGCTCAGCTCAAATGATCAGAAAGATTTCTTTTTTCTTTCTCTATTGTTCGCTAGGTGATTGCATGAGGTTCTTTCCGCTGCTTTTTGGCAGAGATAATGCCTGGGGAGGCATAGGTAACTCTAATCATTTTTCCAAAAGCGAGGGTATGTTGGTAGCTCAGCTCAAATGATTAGAAGGATTTCCTAGTTTTTTTATGATCACTTTCCAAAAGCAAGTGTGTGGTGACAGCTCAGCTAAAAGGTGATGACATTTTTTCCTGATACTCTTGATCACTTTACAGAAGCGACTGTGTGGTGACAGCTCAGCAAAAAGGTGCATCCCTTCCTGATACCGGCATTGATGCTGGCACCCCTTGGGAAGCTTAAGTCCACGATGACCCGCCTCTCGTCAGTGTTTTTCTTTGGGTGGGTCATCATGGGGCTTGTCTGTGCCCAAGGGGTGAAGGGTGGGTTGTCGAATGGGCCTAGTATGGCGCAGTGCTGAATCTTGGCCTGCAGGTACTTGCGAATCCATTGCAGGTGAGCCGGGTCCTCGGTGGGATTGGTGGTGACTGGGACCGGCGGCTCATCGGTAGTCCGCTGGCCAGCCAAACTCCAGGAAGTCGACGAGTTGTTTGTGATGGTAGTCCTGGAGTAAGGCTTGCCAACGTGGTATGTTCAGGCTGGATGTGACTGGAATCCTGGCCACTGTGTGGTTGGGGAGACCCGTCTCCCTGACTCGTTGATATATCTTCAGGTAGTTCTTGTTCTGCCATGTGTGTGCGACTGCTGAAGCCCATATTCGGAGGAGTGTGGGCTTGTAGGTGAGCGGGGGGTGTGGCGTGTTGTATGGTGGCGCCGACTGTAAGGCTGGGTCCGCGGTGGCGTCGTCTACATCATCGGTCATGGCAGCGTGTATGTCCGCTGTGAGGAGTGCATCTGGCTGGTTGCTGCTGTCGTGGTCGGTTGGCGTGGCTGCGGGTGGGGCGTGGGGGGTGGGGAGCACACTCGGGTGGTGGGCTGGGTGGTGTGGTCAGAGGCGCTGCTAATCTTGAAGGTGTAGATTCACCTGCCCGTAGCAGGGCGTGCATCGGTGAGGTGGTTGGTGGTGGCGGTAGAGCTGTCATGGCTTGCTCCGGCCTGTGTTGTTGGTGTGGTTGTCGCGCCGTTGGGTGCTGGGGCTTCAGATGAGGCAACGTCTGAGGCCAAGGTGATGGCTTGGGGGATTAGTGTGGTGGGCCGACTGGGGCCTGCGCTGGCGTAGTTGTCGATTTGTTTTTTGTTGTTTTATGTCCTCGCAACATCTAAGGTCATATCAGGACAGATACCGACTTATGACAGTATGCACTCATGGCAATTTTATAGTGCTGCCTCACTCGGAAATCAGGTCACTGGCACCATGACCCGATATCCCACTCAGTCACATTATTCTGAGGTGTCGTTGTCGAAGGTGTTGGTGTCAGGATCTTTTGGACTGGTTGTTACTGGCATCAGGGTGTCAACAGTGCCTCGATGCTCAGATGTGGGGACATCTGAGGGGGCGGCTGCATGGGGAATTAGCGCCACGTCCGGCCGGGGTGTGACGCTAATGTTGTTGCCGTTGGTGTGATTGGAGCCATTTTGGGGCGGGTTGTTTGGGGCGGCCCCCTTTTTTTTCACTCGGTCCGGCAGGTGTTGGCTGCCGTCTGGGCTGCTCACAACGTCTCGGGGGTGTGTGATGTTTTTGGTGCGAGGTCCGTCCGTGTCGTTGCAGCCGTTGCTTCTCTTGAGATCTGAGGGTGTGTTTTGGCGGGCGACGACCCAGTGTTCGTCTGATGTTACTGGTTGCTTCTCCCGGATTTGATGGCTCGTGGGGAGCCGTTTACCGAAAATCCGCCTTTTCTCTGCTGTCTGTTGTATCACTCTTGTGTTTTTTGTTGAGCTGCCGTTTTGTTGTGGTTGTTGCAGTCAACTTCCTTGTGATTGTTCGCCCAGTGGTGTTTGTTCGAGCACCATGCGCAAACATGAGAGAACTTCTCACTGCCACTGCCATGTGATACCGTGAAGCCGCAGTCCTGGGCTGTATTCCACCTGTGGCATGGGCAGCCGTCCGTGTCGTCATTAAATGTGGGTTGCTTATATGGCTGGTAGGCGGTGGTGGTGGAGGGCTCGCTTCTGTAATAGTTGTCGTCATCGTTACGACTCTGGTGGGAGTGGTGTCGATGGCGGCTCGTGTACGATTTTTGGGCCTCATGCCTGTGAGACGTGTCGCCTTGTGTGCCCTTGATGGCCGTTGAGTCTTTCCAGCCCTTTGGGAGCCTGCCATCGTCTATCATGCTGAAGAGGCGCTCAGACCAGGCTAAGCATGTCTCCCAGTCCCACTCATCCGCCATGTTCACTATATCTTCAGTGTGTTCGTTCAGGGGCTCAGCCCATGAACGCGGGACTGCTGGGTCCTTTGCTATCCTGTGTATGGCAGACAGGTTTTCATGCCAGGCGCTCTCCCCGAGGCCGACACTCCCCTTATGGTCTCCGTGAATTACAAAGTGGTGAGGTAGAAGGGGCTTCCTACCTCTTCATTTCTTGCAGTACGATCCGTTGGTGTCCAGGATATCACTGATAACTTCTCGGTGGCGTGAGTCGTCTTCTTCCGATGAGGATGATGGGCATCTGTCCTTGCTGCGGCGTAGTTTGTGTCGCTCCTTTTCATCCTGGCTGCGCGTCTTCTTTGAGTCACGACGGCTGTTAGCTGGGCACCACGGGCGGCGTTCCTCCCCAGATGAGTCGCGTGCGGGACTACGCCATTTTTTATGCCAGGACGGGTGTGCCGTTTGCTCAGTGCCATTGATGATGATATAGTAGACGACTCCCTGCTGGACGATCGCCTTCTCTTCGTCGTCTCCATTGCTGTCATGCGTTCGAGCATGGTCTTATTAATCTCAGCTTGTTGAGCCAGTGTGTCAGCCAGTGACTGCTGGAGCATGCTGATCTGGTGGTCTGCGGCATTGGAGTCTACCGAGGCGGTGCCCACAGGGCTGCTGCGTCCGTGCAGCAGTGGGGTGGGCGACAGCCGACCGAGGGTGGCCGCGTGGGCGTGCTGGTGGTGGTGGGCGTCTGCTGTGTCTGCTGCGGTGTCCATGCGGGCAGTGGCGGCAGCAGGCTCTGCAGTGCGGCATTGTCTCTTGGCGGCGCGTGGCATCGTGGTGAACTAGCCGTGAGGCTGAGGCGTCGTGGTGTGTGGAGAGGAGTATGGTGGTAGTTGTTGTCGGTCTGGCGTCTGTAGGCGATGTGGTGTGGTCCAGGATATCCGTTGTCAACCGGATATGATGCCACATATTTCGCGTGGTGAGATGTGGTTCCGATGGGGTCTGGCAGGGGGCGTTGGGGTTCAAATCCAGGTGGCACCACTGCAGGAGCAGTCCAATATAAAATGTTTTGCTTGGATTCTGCCAAGAAATATTATAAAATGCTACAAACTGTTGGATAAAACTACATTTTCATGGACATAAAAATGTGTCAAATATTGCCATTTATTGTCATGAAATCTTATTTCATAGGAAATTCATGGACATAAAAATGTGTCGAATATTGCCAATAGATGTCATGAAATGTTGGTTCATTTGAAATTCATGGACATAAAAATGGGTCGAATATTGCCATTAATTGTCATGAAATGTTGGTTCATTTGAAATTCATGGACATAAAAATGTGTCGAATATTGCCATTTATTGTCATGAAATGTTGGTTCATTGGAAATTCATGAACATAAAGATGTGTCGAATATTGCCATTTATTGTCATGAAATGTTTTTTCGTTTGAAATTCATGGACATAAAAATATGTCGAATATTGCCATTTATTCTCATGAAATGTTGGTTCATTTGAAATTCATGGACATAAAAATGTGTCGAATATTGCCATTTTATTGTCATAGAATTTATTAACTTTATGCTTTCATTGACATTGTTGATATTAATCTATGGATCTGATTAGTTGTCTTTGAGCTGGAAAATGCATTTTGTTATGCTATAATCTATGTGGAGAGATTTAAGAGTTGAAAGAAAAATACTTGAGGGAATGTATTATTGAAATATAGTTTACTGAATAAAACTCAGATATATGATAAATGTGAAGGCAAAACTTTCTGTGAATATGATGACCAAGATCGATAGCGACCCTACAAGACTGGATCGATATCGTCAATATCGCAATGCTAACACAGTAGTTCATTGGAGAACACTGGCATATATAATTAAATCGAAGAAATAATCAACATTACACCAAAGGAGACAATTAACATGAAGAAACGACGGCAACTGCTGAAGAAAGTGCATGTAAACTGTGACAGCATGTAAAACTGCAGCTAAAAGCTAGAAATTTATTAAATATAGACATAGCCATTGTAATTTCAAAGTTTGAGGCGAACCGCTGTCATTGCTTTGTTTACCTTTTGACGCTAGAGTATATCCTGTGGGTATACGGCTTTCTGTCGTTCATGCTATTTTTGTTAAAAGTGATATATGATGTTAGATACATGTACATAACATGCAAAACAACATTTTGAAGCTATTTCTGCCTTTATTTCCACTAAAAACGACTTATTTTTGGTGAAATCTAGGTCATCGATTCAAACCGCTTAAGCCTTATTTTCCCATAGAGCTGAGATCCGCAATGTTAAATCTATGGAGACCTGTCAAACTACCATGCGTCTACCATCAACGTCGTTGGGTTTCTCCGATTTTGACAGCCGGAAAGACGAAATAGGTGGGTCAAGCATATCGATTAGGGACTAAATGGTAGTAACGCTAAAGCCGATTTGTACCAATGTAAAGCTGATGCTGTAGGACTGAACACTGACCTCTTAAAGTGTCACAAGAACCTATGAAGTGTCACAGGGTTGGAAAAAAGTCGGATTGGACTAAAATGGTCGCAAATTGTTCGCACACATCTTTTAACCCCATATTGAATGTCAGAAATGGGTTATATTCTTTGTAAGTGGCAGAAAAAGGTGATTATTAAAATTTAAAAAAATTATGATTCAAGGTCAGAAGACCTTATCCATTAAAATTGTTAGATATTAAGAAATTATAAATTATTGGTTGGTGGATTCAACAAGGTAAGATGGAAACACGATAGAGATGTAAACTTCTTTGCTCGCTGAATTTTGGGGACGCAGGTGGTAAGAAGTGGAGGGGCGGAGTACTTTGTAAAATATCCCGATACTCAACTAGGGCGGAATGCAAATGTTCTATTACTGATCGGCGTGCGTGACCAGGCCCATGTGTATATATATATGGGTTGGTGGTGCCTGAGTGGGATGTAAATAGACATGGTGGTGCTGGCAGGTCTGGGTGTGATTGCACTCAGGGCCTAGCCCTTCTGCTGGGGTAGGGGTCACCACATTCAAAAGGTCAAGGTTGGCATTGGCCATGGGCCATACAGCTACTGGTGGTGGGCAGACCACTGGTATCCATGGAGACCAGGAATGCTGGATCCCTATTGGTATGGCTAAGAATGCTCAATTCCCATTGGGGGAAAGAGGTGGAGTAATACTCTACAATGAACCCATGTAACTATATTAGCAATAAACCAGAGGGCTGGACTCTCTTCTCTTACACTTTACTCTCTTCCTTTCTCTTTGTATTGTTTCCCTCATAGCCTATGTACACAGCCACAGATCCGAGCATTAGACTCTACACTGGTACACACAGTAAAACATCTCCTTCCATCCAACCCTTATGATTTTCTGATTAAGGTCGACACAAATAATTCAGCGTCACAGCAGGTATTGCACATGTTATTCGTAACAAGGGTAATTTAGGGGCGGAGGCGGAACACTCCCATTGAGTTAACATAAGGACAACTGCCGCCACCTATCGCATCCTGAATGAACTAGCCCTGCCGCCATCGCAGTGGGCTCGCAGAGGTTCAAACTAGAACTACACGAACCAGACCTTGGAGACGTAATTTGGAGTTACATAATTTGGTCCATAGTAGGTAGATATAAAAATTAATGTGAATAGGATATAAGTAATAGTATGAATACTACCATACTAACCAATATCAAAATGGTGGTCTACATACAGTAGTTTGTACCAATGCCTCCATATGGCAGATGTAAATCTGAGATCACTCTCTTCTATTTTTACAAGTCCCTGTATTATAACATTTTCTGACTTGTCAAGTCTAGTAATAAATTTGAATATTAGATTCATGATAACAGCCTGGAAGGCTGGCACATCAATATTGGCAAACAGCTGACTAGCACTGTGATACCTAGGTAGCCGGAGTAATAACCTCATAATGTCATTATATGCTACATTCAGTTTTCTAATGCTATACATTCTATAGTTCCACCAAATCTGGGCAACCCCCACCCCTCCTAGGTTCACTTCTGCCGCCGCCACCATCCAGTAAGGACTACCACCATCTTGCTTCACCCATCCACACCTCATAAAAGACTTACGGGTAGGGTTGAGGGTTCGATTCCAGCACTTCACCTGAGCCTCTCATGACCGCATTGAGAGGGGGGGCTCGCTAATGACTTGTACTATATATCATGATGTTCTCCTCGCAAAAATAAAAAAAACAACATATATGACTCTCCGCCTCCGCAAATTAGAGTCAGGTAAAGGGAAAAACAAAATATTATGCGCCTGTGCAAGAAGTCGCTAGGGTATAGAGTTTGAGTCCAATACTACAGATGGCGGCACAAGTAGTCCATGCCAGAATTACCCATGTTGCGAAAACAACATGGACAATGTTGTACAAGTTATTTTATGTCCGTTCATCGGACTCATGTTATTGATAACATGCTGCTATTTCAAACAGATCTAGACTGGTCTTCTGCGAATTATTGATATTATCTGTTACATGTACTAGCTTAAGACTTAGGCCATGTGTGCTTTTTTTCCTTTTTTTTTGCCACGCCTTTGAAGGTTAAGTTTGTGGATAATTTGCATGGGTGTCAGGTACTCCATTTTCTTTGTTGTTTTCAGCTCATACTGCTTTAGAGACACCTCCCATCATTTCAACTGCACATCTTGCCTGGCACTTACATGGTCATTAGTTCAACTGCATGTCTTGCCTGGCACTGACATGGTCATTAGTTCAACTGCATGTCGTGCCTGGCACTGACATGGTCATTAGTTCAACTGCATGTCTTGCCTGGCACTTACATGGTCATTAGTTCAACTGCATGTCTTGCCTGGCACTGACATGGTCATTAGTTCAACTGCATGTCTTGCCTGGCACTGACATGGTCATTAGTTCAACTGCATGTCTTGCCTGGCACTGACATGGTCATTAGTTCAACTGCATGTCTTGCCTGGCACTGACATGGTCATTAGTTCAACTGCATGTTTTGTCATTAGTTCAACTGCATGTCTTGCCTGGCACTGACATGGTCATTAGTTCAACTGCATGTCTTGCCTGGCACTGACATGGTCATTAGTTCAACTGCATGTTTTGTCATTAGTTCAACTGCATGTCTTGCCTGGCACTGACATGGTCATTAGTTCAACTGCATGTCTTGCCTGGCATTGACATGGTCATTAGTTGCTTAGTACCATGTCTCCTATTGGCTTGTAATGTTTAATGACTTACTCACTGTTTATTCCCGATCTATTACTTAGTACATATTTCTTTATTTATATCTCACTTCCACTCTTTCTTAATTTTCTTTTTGCATTCTGTTAGTGCTTTTGTGTTTCTTAGATCACTGCTTTGGATATTCCAAGCTTGTATGCTCATAGCTAATATATTATTTTTTTATTATTTTTTATTGAGGCTGTATTTATACTGTCCATAGCATGTAAGCCCGGGTATCCAGGCTTGTTTTCAATGCTGGCCAGCTGTAGTGTTCGTGTTGTCTTACCAAGCAGTAGCTGCTGATAAGTTATTTGATGTAATATATTCTTCTTTTTTTTTCTTTTTCTTTTTTTTTTTGCCGCGAGATAGAAAGGAATCAGAGGGGGACAATTTTATACAGCTACAGTGGGGTGGGGGCCACGAAGCAGGGAGACGGCCGTGTCTGGTGGTGGTGGATGTTCTTCGGCCAGATGCTGCTGACGTGGACCTTAGTTGGGCCAGGCCATGGGAAGGCTGATGAGGTGGGGTACTCCATTGAGAAAAAAAACCTGTGTACTTTCCAACTACAAAAATAAATAAAGATGTGCTATTTTATTTTAAAGGTACACTTTCCAAATATTGTTGGCGTACACAATTTTAATTTTGCATATCAGTGTACTCTGGCTTAAAACTGTATATAAAATACGCAAAAACTGTATGGGTAGGCATGGTATTTTAACCCAAATTTCCTATTTGGGTATTCCAGTGAAAGTAAATTGCGTACTTCCCCCCCCCAAAAAAAAGGTATGTACATTCCAATTTTGTGGGGGTGGGTGGGTGTGGGGGGGTATACAAATTTGGTTCATATGTGTGTATTCCAATGATCATTATTTTGTTAATGCATATATTAACCAGACAACATCCAGCCTGTGAATTTATTAATAATACCCAGAGAAGTTGAACATACCTTGTTCATTTTGAGCGTTAGATTAGTTATTGTAATGCCATCGCGTTGTGTTTTAGACTTGAGAAAGGTGATGGCAAGTGGTCCAAAGCTCATAGACTCCTTCTCTGGCCAATAGGGTGGTGCCCGCTGTAGAAGGAACAGTACATTAGATCCAACTCAGTTTTAACTGCCTGATAAATTACGACAAATGCATTTTTCCTTCAAGTTAAACATTAATTCAGTAAGGCGGAGGCATAACTGGTATATATCGGTATTTATTTTATTTAATTTTTCCTGATGCGCTAAGGTTATTGGGTTAGTTGTTATTTATGATTCCTGGCTCTCCTCCCTTCAAGCAGCACCCACCCCCAGCCTAAGGGACTACGTCCCTGGCAGGACTCAAACTCTCAACCTTATTGCTTTGTCTCTCAAACTAGAGGTGTCGGTGGGTGGGTGAGCTTAGTGCTATCGCTATCAGTTCGGGCGTCGAGTGCTTTGTGGCGAGTTGCTCGTATCGTGACTGGAATTCCAGCGGGAGACGCGCGTGGGGACGCGGCCCGGTTAAGTTCATATGACCGGGAGCCTAAAGGCGGCGCCACCGCAGGGTGGATGGCCGCTGGTCAAAGAGCTCTATGTCTGGTGGTTCTCGGGCGTCGGTCCAGTTAAAGATGGTTCAGGTGCAAAAATGGAAAACCGCTATCTGAGCCTAAATTAAACCAAGCCTACAAGGTTGGAGCTGAGGGTGCATAATTCTGATAGTAAAGTTTGTTTATTCACAAATGCTGCTACATCTCCTATATAATGCCACACTCAATATGAAATTCAAAGACTTTAAATGGAAAGCGCAACACTAAATTCCATTTGACAAAAAAAACAGCTAAAAATGGATTTGTCAGTTTTGCTCTTTGAACCCTTCATATGCCAGAGTTGAAAAAAACTCATTTCACTTTTTGACTTGATCTTATACAAATTGAGATGTCAGAACATCATTTTATCATACACAACAAATTCAAACAAATTTGATGATTACAGTTCAGCAAACAAGATGATGTGTTACCAAAAAAAAAGTTTGAAAAGAGTTTGAGTAAACGCATGGTGCCAATGTGCAAATTTTCAAATTTCCACTTTAGCACAACATTATATAAGCATATGTTTCATAAATTGTGTGGAATAGATTAAGTACATGTAGTATTACTAACATACTTAGCACACCGATGCGCAAAAAAAATTAATTGACTTGCTACCAAACGAAAGAAAGAAAGAAAGAAAGAAAGAGAGAGAGAGAGAAAGAAAGAAAGAAAGAGAGAAAGAAAGGAAGAATTATCACCATTGTAATGTACAAACCAAATATGTGGTGCCCAGTTTCAGAGAATTTTAATTACACCACTACATTCAATATCAAAAAAATCTGGGATCAAATGATGAGCGGCATTAGTTGTACTACTCTAAAATATTATAAGCTCACAATTGCTTTACTATCCTCAAAAAAAGATAAAAACCTCATATAGTTTTGCATAAAATTGGGTAAGGCTTACTTTGTCCTCTTCGTCCCTCTCAGAGTCGTCGTCGCCCTACACAATAGCCCACATGAAATATATGAGGAAGATACAGCATCAGAACATCAAGTGGCACATAAGGAACAGTTCATGAACATAGAGTACTGGCAAGGTTATGAGTAAGGTATTATATGTCTACATCAAAACTTCTTTTTAAACAAATGATTTGCCGTAACAAACTTATTTTTGTAACTCACCAAATATACAAACAGTGCTATTAAAGTAAAATAGTGCTTCAAAATACAGGAACACTGATGCCACAAGAGTTGTAAGAATACATGGATAGCGAATACACAACCAAGTGAATGAACTCAAGCTTTAATTATCCAAACTGAAAACCCCAAACCTAAACATGTGAATATCAACTTGAAGCTTACGTTGGAGACTGCGTTAGTCTCAGCAAGGCATGATACTGGATGTTACTAGTGCATCCGCCTCTCCCCCAATGACCTTGTAGCGTTCTAAATCTCTATGGGGATTTTGCCTTCATGTTGAATGCAAACGGGGCTATGGTCATTCACTACTGGAATAAGATATGGAACAGGTCGATAATTAAAACATAGTACCCAACGTCTTTAGGTTCAGATTTGTTGTAGAATTTGCATTCAACACGAAGGCTAAATGCCCATAGAGATTCAAAATGCTAAGTCATTGGGGGAGACGCAGATGCACTCGTAAGATCTGGTATCATGCCTTACCGACACTAATGGGGTCTCCAACATCGTGAATTACCCATATTACAAGCAACATGCATAATTATCCAAACTGAAAACCCCAAACCTAAACATGCAAACATCAACTTGAAACTCACTTTCACAACTTAAAGGGAATTCACATAACTTAAACTCAATTGATTGGCACATAAAAACCTGTTCTCACTAAATAAATTAGTAAACCAAATTAGATAATTAGTGAAATGTTATAACATTTCCAGAGACCATGAAAGAAAATTGGTTCATTTGGTACTTCCATGATGAAAGTCTACCCAGATAGCACACAGCCATCGGGCCGACGTCGGCTATTGGTCGCACTGTCGCCATCGACTTTCCACCGTCGGGACACCGTCGGCCCGATGGTGGTAGTCCGACGTTGGTTTTCAATCCCTTTCCACTTTTGAGCCACCGTCGGGCCACTGTCGGGCCGACGGTGGTGTTCCGACGTTAGGTTTCAATCCCTTTCTACTTTTGAGCCACCGTCGGGCCACCGTCGGGCCTACGGTGGTAGCCCGCCGCTGGTTTGCATTCATTTTCCACATTCGAGCCACCGTCGGCCCACCATCGGGCCGACGGTGGTGTTCCGACGTTAGGTTTCAATCCCTTTCCACTTTTGAGCCACCGTCGGGCCACCGTCGGGCCTATGGCGGTAGCCCGCCGCTGTTTTGCATTCATTTTCCACATTCGAGCCACCATCGGCCCACCGTCGGGCCGACGGTGTTGATCCGCGAATGCGCAGTTCATTAAATATAGTTTCCAGCTCGAGTCGCCAGAGGAACACGTGCAATCGTTCAGCAGCGTTCTTTTTCTACAAATAACTCCAGAAATCGGAGGACTTTTAAGGAATTAATTAAAAGGTTTGTTTATTAATATGTTTAGATTATTTTGTAAAAGTTTTGTAATTTATTACGATGTATTAATGGAATTATTCATGTTAATACGATTTGAACTACCCGGTACGGAATGTTGACGAAGGACTGCCATCTTGGTGTTTTCCGGGAAGACACTGTCACTATAGTGTCAATACGTACAGGTGCAAAATACTAGTTTTATTCAAAATTAATAGATATCAAGAACCCTAACCTTATAAATTTAATATAATCTTTTTGGTAACGATGTTGTCTATATGTGCACCAAGCGATTTGTTTCTACGTGGTGTGGTTGTAGAGATATTTCACTTTTTCTGTATTTAAATAAGCACTAACCCTAACCCATACCCATACAGAAAAAGGAAAATATCTCTACAAACACACCACATAGAAACAAATCGCTTGGTACACATATATAGACAATATCGTTACCAAAAAGCTTATATTAAATTTATAAGGTTAGGGTTCTCGATTTCTATTAATTTTGAATAAAACTAATATTTTTGCACCTGTACGTATTGACACTATAGTGACAGTGTCTTCTCGAAAAAAAAACAAGATGGCCTTCCGGCCGACGGCGTTTGTCACCTTTGGGCTGATGGCATTTGTTGCCGTCGGGCCGACAGCGTTTTGTCGCCGTCGGCTCGTCGGCGGTTTCCGCCGTCGAGTCAACGGCGGGAGGTTGGACAAAACAACGTCGGCCCGACGGCGGTTTCCACCATCGGGCCGACGGAGCGGCCGCCGTCGGGCCGACGGCTGTGTGCTATCTGGATAGGATCAAAGGACAAATGGCATAATGAATTAGGGCTACTGCTCTAAAATAGTCTAAGATCACCCTTGCTCTGATATCTTAAAAAGCTCATAGTCTCTGAAATGTTGTTGGGTGTGACTACATGAGTATTTTGTTCCATAAGATCACAGGGAAGGCTTACAGTATATGTATCGTCGTTCTGCTGTCCTTCTTCCTCCTACACAATAGCCCACATAATATATATATGAAACATCAAAATCTGAGAGAACAGGTTACGAAAACAAGATACCAGCAGGGTTATTGAGTGGAGTCAAGTTCATGTCTACATCATAATTTAATTTTTTTGCTAAATGATTCATTGCAATAAACTTCTTTCTAGCTGACCATACATATGACTCAACCCAATGACTTACAAATTTGGGAACCAGTGGTCCGCAAGTGGTTCATCAAAGGCTGTGGTATGTGCTGTCCTGTCTGTGGGAAAGTGCATATAAAAGACCCTTGCTGCTTATTGGAAAGAGTAGCCTATGTGGCGGTAGTAGGCATCCTCCAAAGCAATATGTCAGAATGACCATATGTTTGACGTCCAATAGCCAATGATAAAAATCAATGTGTTCTAGAGGCGTTATCAAACAAAACAAGCTTGTTTTTAAAAGAATTGGTATCTAGCCTTGCTTTTGCCATTATTAGAATAGAGTTGGAATGACGAAGACCAATTGTCCATGAATAAAATGTCCGTTGCTTAATCATCTAATGTATCAACAACAAAAAGAATAGAAAAGATGACATGTAAGACATACACTGCTCAATTCCTCTCTCCTATGTCCAATTTTGCTGTATATCTCCTACATAATAGCCCACATAAGACATGAAGCAGAGACAGTCTCAAAACATTAAAAGATGAGAAAACAGTTCATGAACAGAGAATACTGGTAAGGTTATGAGTACCTACATGGCTACATCAAAATTTCATTTTGGTCAAAGGCTTTGTTCAAACAAACTTCTTTCTGATTCACCATACATATAAACAATGTTAAAGTGACAGTGCTGCAAAATACAGAAAAACTGAAACCGCACAAATAAGTGAATGACTTCAAGCCTTTATCATTCAAACTGAAGACCGCAAACATCAACTTGAAGCAAACATTCACACAAGATAAATGACAATAAACATAAGATCCATTCATAGGCCGCATTCCATTTAAACACATCAGTTAATTATTGGTGGATTAAAACTTGTTCTCGCAGAAAAAAAAATAGATGAATAGTGATATGCTATAACATTTCTATAGACATTAAAGAAAATAGGTCTATTTGCTATTTCCACTTGAAGGAAGTCTGAAATCAAATGGAAAATGACAAATGACATAAGGCTAACATTTACTCCTCTAAAATATTCTAAACTCACAGCTGCTTTGACATACAGTCTCTGTAATACGATTGGGAGTAGTTGCAAGAGTATTTCTTTCCATAAGGTAACATGAAACGCTTACAGTGGAAACATCTTCTGGTTTCTCTTCCTCCAGCAGTTCCCAGTTCTACAAAGTAGTCCACATGAGATATATATGGCAGAGGCAGTCTCGGAACAACAACCAGGAAGATAGAAGCAGTTCATGAACTCCGAATGCTGGTAGGATTATCTATTTGTGGTGTTCTCTATGGTTGAGTGGTTAGAGTGTCCAACTTTTTTCTAGGTCGGACACCTAATCTGAAGGTTGGTCGTTCGATTCCCCATGCCATTACCTCTGCCAATTTGGATTTCCACCGCTGTGTTTAACTTACAGCATCATCAAAGGCTGTTGTTCTCATACCATGGCTATATGTGGTGTGGAAGGTTAAAAATTCCTTGGGTCAGTGAAAGTGTAGGCTTGGTATTTCTATCGAGCAACTGTCCAGTGGTGAAAACAAGACTATTCAGCCTTATCCATGATAGGCAGTATAAATCTTCAAGAGAACATGTCTACATCGTAATTTCACTTCTTCTAAATGATTTGTTAAAACTACCTAATGACCATTAACACATTAAGGTGAAGACAGTCAGCGAAAGTAACTATTGGCAATTATCCGATTGTAGAACGACCAAACTCACAGAGGTTTGGGGGATGTGGGAGAGTGCTTACAAACAGAGAAAGAATGCATGCAGTAGATAGCTACACAACAACTGAGAGTGATAAAAAGAAGGGGAGTCACAAGATTATTACTGTCTAGCAGTGAAAACAAGTCATTAGACTTAACCATTATGGGCAGCATAAAAACACCCATCACAAAAAAGAAAACAAAAAAAACCTTCTTTCTCAATCATACATATAAATAGTGCTATGACCGTCAACAGTGCTGCAAAAGCCGGCAAGACCAAAAGGCCCAAACAGTTGTACTTATACATGTATTCCTGACTGTTGTTTCTGACAATGGGATTAGTAATGTTGGTTACAATTGCACAGCATAGTCAGGAACCACTTCTATAACTGGTAAAATTCTTGCACTTGGTGTAGTAAACTGTAAGTAATGCTGCAATGAAAACTTATTGGTAATAAAATCAAAAGAGTAGCTGTATAACTAAAGCAAGCACACCTTTGTACTGTCTTAATTGATTGATTATTGATGTCTTATTACGATATTGACAGCAACGATCATATTCAAGGTGACAAGTTTGTGATTTATTCTGTCACTTTTGTTTCACAAAAAAATGTGCTAATCACATTTGTATGTTTACATTGGAATTTACCAGAAAATCTTAAATGGTCAGATTTGTGTCAAATGACAGCAAAAGAACGATCTCAGGTGCAATTTTGAAATTGTTAAATTTGCGGCAAATAACAACAAAAGCTAACTCACTAAGCATTGCTAAAATTACAAGAGATACAGTCCAGTTGGTCTGAGGAACTATACAATTGTTTGTGCTTTACGTATATTGGTGTAAAATGTTATTTACATTAAAGCTTTGTTTGTACAAGGCCATGTAATCTACACATTCAAGTAGAATGTGTCAAGGAGGGGGGGGGGGGGGTTCTCCCAATTTGTTCAATTCTGGGGTTGTTTGTAACCTTACGACGTTACTGGTTGCAGAACTGCAACATTAATAGAGAGGCTCCGATAAATCAGCCCAATCTTTGGTTGAAGATTTAACTTCAGTCGGAAGTGTTATAGGAGCTGGGGACATCTTTACAACGTTGTAATGATGAGGCATTGGGGCGGCAGCGAATCTCTTCGGTCCGGCGGTAGTTGAGCGGTAGATGTAGATGAGCACTTGTAGCCAGTCAGCAGCAAGGGATTCGAGGAAGGGCGGGTAAAGATGGGTGCAGCAGTGGTTCCAGCAACGAGAACAAGACAGAGAAATTGTAAAGGTGAAGGGCCCCACCCAAGAACACAACTACCCTGGTCAGGGGAAGAAATATGCCTGGGAGAAAATCGAAAGGGCACAGTCTAGGAAAGAGAAATGAGGAGAGTTGAGTCAAAGGACCGTGTCTATTTGCTCTATGGTGACCAACCAGCGAGCCATAGACACAAACAGAGTAAGAGTAGAAAGTGAAATGCCCGCGGGCTCCCCCTCCTGGAACTCTTTCAGACGTATCAAGGAGGAGCAAGGCCGGCGGAGAGGTGATAGAGAGAGGCGTGGACAGAGTGCGGTCCGGATAGCAAGTGAGGGTTCTCCCTTGAGTAGTAATGCATGAGTCAGCCTTCTCGATATTTCAAGGGGGGGAAAACCAGCCGGGGGGGGGGGGGGGGGGGGGATGAGCTATCCATCACCATCCATATATATGTGCTATATAATTAATTATATTAATATAAATATGAGCTGGTATATATATTCTGTATGTAATTATTATCTCCGGCGATGCAAATTGTGCCATTTCATGTGAGCCGGAAGTTCCGATACGGAACCTTGGCCCGTATTCCGGCGGATTGGCCCATCATTTCCGAATTGTGGTTGATCCGGCGGGGGAAGCCCGGGACGCCCCCCTTCCTTTCCCGCGTGGGCCCTCCCCCCCCCCCCCCGGACTCCCCTCTGACCTGCATTCGGGCTCCAGCAAGACTCCAAGCTTGTTCTTTTAAGATACCCGTCTCCACCCACATACTTTTAGGATCCGTAGCATCGCAGGAGAGTAATATTAAAAAGGTACCCACGTGAAATAAGTATGCAGCAAACTCGACGAGCCACGGCGCAGAGAGGTAGGCCGGCGAAGCGAGCAGCGCGGAAACCGCCAACATCACCGCGAGTCGATCAGAGCGACTTGGACGGCTCACAAGATGGCGTCGCATCCCGGCAGCCGCCCACGCCACCTACGCCGCCGGCGAGACAGTCCGTTCGCCCCAAGAAGCCCTCAGCGAAGGCCAAGCAGGCGGACGGCTTACTACGAATGCAGGCGTCGATCGACGCAATTGAGAAGCGATGGTCCGAGCTGGAAAAACATGCCTCGACCCAGAGACAAGAAATGGCCACTCAGAGGCAGGAGATAGCGGCGCAGACCCGGGTGCTCGCGGAAACCACCACGGCCCTGACCGCCGCCACCACAAAGGCGAGCCGGGAGGGACGCGACCGTTCCTCCTCGCTTCCCCGCGCCTCACCACGCCGCCCCAGGGTCGAGTCGCCCCCGAACATCCGACGCAGCAGGCCCAGAACACTCTCACCGGCTTCCCCGAGCCCCGCCCCCGCGACTAGACGGGAGCGAGCCATAGCTCCGGGCCGTGACGGGCGTTACAGAAGCCCGGCGAGCGACTGGTCGTCCCCGTCTCCGCCCACACGGCCCCGCAGCAGGCGCCACCGAGAGGACGCGCCAGCCCGCCACCCTCGCCTCTCCGACAACACGACCAGGACGCGTACGGAAGGGGCGCCCGGTCGTCGGCCGAGGAGGCGGTGCGCCTCATCGTTGCGGCGGCGGACGGCAAAGCGACTAGCAGAAAGAAAGGTATTCCGGCTAAATATCTCTTTCCGTACGATCTAGTAGACAGGGGGGATGAGGGCAAAACAATTAAAAAGGGGGAGGCGACCCGGGAGGAGTATACCCTGGGCCTGAAGCGCCTCCAATACTAACGTACCTTCCCAGCGTCGGCCCTGGAGGCGTTATCACACCACCAAGAAATGGTAGCGCAAGACAATTGTTCGTTGCCGTGGACGGTCGTGCGCCTATACTCCGAGGAGATTTTCACTCGGATCGCGGACGGCCACGGGACTCGGCGGCCATCAACGCCACGAGAGTGGAAATATTTGCCATGGCGAGCCACCTCACGGCCGCCCCGGCCGCCTCAAGCGACTCCCAGTCAGGGAAATCCCATCACCAGAAGGCGGGCCAGGAAGCCCGAACCCAATACGACAGGTCGAGTATGGGCGCCCCCTGCTAGGCCTGGAACAAGGACCCCCAGGCCTGCGATAAGGCGGCAAAGGGAGAATCCCACGGATCAGGTGCCCAAAAACTCGCACACATCTGCGGGTAATGTGCAAACGTACGAAAAATAGTGACCAACCATTCGGAGGCTTCCTGTTATTCAAAGAAGGCCAGGGACAAAACTGGTAAGCGAACCCATTCGGATTTTTAGGCCCTCGGCGGGAACCCACGCCACCGCGACCCCCCCCCCCCCCCGTACACGACCGTACACGACCCCCCCCCGCCTGCCCACGGACTAAACCATTTGTTGACATTGTATCGAAGCCACTTGGCTTCCCTCCCGGGTTCCCCGGCCCCGCCGGCGGCCCGGGGACCCCCCTTAATGACGTCACGATCCCCGGCATCCCGCCCGGTTCCCCGGCCCTGCCGGCGCCCCGGGGACCCCCCATAATGACGTCACGACCCCCGCTGGCTCCCGGCCCGGCCGGCCGCTAGCCCTCTCATTGGGCCCGCTGGAACCAGCGCGCCGCCGGCGGGGGGGGTTCCCCCGTGGCAACCCCGAGTGACGTCGCGGCTCCCGCTGGTCCCGGGCGACACGGCGGGGGAGGCTGCGAGCCCCCGGGCACGCCGGCACAGGCGGACCGCCACTGGCCACAGGCCCCGGCTCGCGCCGCCCCGCACACCCCCGGCTACCGCAGCTTCTCGGAACACGCCCACGCCGCCCGGATCACCTTGACGCCGACCACAACAGACGCCGCCGCCTGCGGCGTCTGCGACGTGACCGAGGCGGCCCACTCGACCGGCCCGGGGGCCGCGGACCGGAGCGAGCCGGTCGGTCAGGTGCTCGACAACACCCTTGAGCACTCCTGGACCCCCGCGGCCGCCTGCGGCCCCACCCCGGCCGAATACAAAGAGACTCTCGACGGCTTCTGGCCCGTCCTCTCGGGGGAGGACTGGGCTAGGTACCCGGGCTACGCGGCAGCTTACGCCGCCGCCCGGGCCTCGGCCCTTCCTAACTTCTTGGCCGCCCGAGTCCCGGTCGACTCCGAGCTAAACATCGAGGCCTGGCGCGAGATGCTCCGCCGACACCCGGACACCACCTTGGCGGATCACCTGGAATTCGGCTTCCCGGCGAATTACACCGCGCCGGGGCCGCCCACGCCGACCTTCCACAACCACCACGAGGACCCGGCCTACGCCCACCATGTCACGGCCTACGCAGAGGAGGAGCTCCGACGGGGAGCCCTGCTGGGTCCTTTCGAGGTTCCCCCCTTCTCCCCCTGGGCACAGTGTAGCCCAATTATGACACGCCCCAAGTTGACCCCCGGTAAGCGCCGGATAATAGTCGACCTCTCCTTCCCCCCAGGACGGGGCATGAACTCGGGCATACGCAGGAAGGAGTACCTAGGCCGCCCCCATCACTACTCCCTCCTGGCGGTCTCAGACATCGGCAAGCAAATGACGCTCCGGGGCCGGGGGGGCGTTCTGCTGGTCGGCGGATGTCTCCCGGGCCTACAGGCAGCTATGGGCGGACCCCCTCACCGCCCCCCTGTTCGGTATCACGGTCGACAGCAAGCTCTACCTCGACATAGCCCTCCCCTTTGGCTGCCGGACCTCGGGAGCGGCCTGCGTGCGGGTCACCGGGGCCATTTCCTGGATGCTCAGAGAGCGCGGCTTCTTCAGCCTCGTCTATGTCGACGATTTTGTGGGCTGCGAGACCTCCTACCTTGACGCGATGCGGGCCTTCGCGCACTCCGAGACATCTGTGCCCGGCTCGGCCTAGCCCTCGCCACCGATAAGTGCTGCCCACCCGCCATCTGGCTGGTCTGGCTGGGCATACACTTCGACACGGAGGCCATGGTGCTCCGCATCCCCGACGACAAGCTCGGCGAGGTCCTAGCAGACTGCGAGCGCTGGATGGCTCGCCCCACCCTGACGCGGAAGGCCCTCCAGCAGCTCGTCGGACGACTGGCCCACGTCAGCACATGCATCCCGTCCGCGCAAAAGTTCATGGGCAGGATCCTCGCCAGCCTACGCGCCTCGCCCCTCGCCGGACAGGCCGACGTCGACCCCGACCTACGCCACGACGTGCAGTGGTTTCACGACTATGCGAGAAAGGGGAATGGCGTCTGGCTCCTGCCGCCCCCCCGCTGGGTCATCGAATGTGACTCTTGCCTGACCGGCGGGGGGGCCTTCTCCCGAGACTACTGTTATTCCGAAGCCTACACCGACACTATGATGACCGCCTTCCCCACGATCCACGAGCTCGAGGCCGTCAACTTCGTCATGGCGGTCAAGACCCTCGGCCCTCCAGCCCCGGGCGGCTACAAGCTCGTGGTCAACACGGACAACGCAGCCTCGGCCCTCGCCCTCGAGTCCGGCCGCGCCTCCGACCCGACTCTCGGCGCGTGCGCCCGAGAGCTCTGGCTGGTCGCCGCACTGGGCTCATACACGATCGTCGTCCGCCACAAGCCGGGCGTCGAGCTCGTGCTGGCGGATGCACTCAGCCGGGCCCACTCCTCCCGGGCCGCCCTCCAAATTGTCCGGGCTTACTGTCGGGATCTGGGTCTGGGTCGAATAATAGTTTCGCACTCACCGGAGCTGCTATCTAACCACCTATAACTCTGTCTTCCCCCCAGATTACGACCCGCGGGACCACGACCACCTCATGACCCTACACGCGGCAGCCCTCGCCCCGGGAACCTTGCGGAATCGAACCCGGCACGCGAGGCGGTACCTCGAGTTCATGCTGGAGCGGGGCGTCGACCATCTCCGCCCCCTCCCATACGACGTGGGCCAGTTCATCGCCCACCTCCACCGCGAGCTGCCCTCCCCCGCCTCGGTGGCCAATGTGATCTCGGGCGCACGCGCCTGGCTCCGGGAGGCGGGAGGCGACCCCGCCCCCTTTGACGCCCCCTTCGTGGCACGCGTTCGCCGGGGGGGGGGGGGGGGGGGGGGGGAAGAGGCTATTCGCCGCTCCGATCAAGAGGGCACTCGCCATCACCCCAGCCATGATGCCCATCATCATCATCGCCCCCTGGGCCGCAGTCGTCCTCGCCTACTTTACCTTCCTGAGGCAGTCTAACCTCCTCTCGCCCTCCCATGACGTCCGGCACGCCCCAGGAGGCCTCAGGGTCATGGTGTCATCCTCAAAGACCATACGCTCTGCCGCTCAGGCGGTATCCCTCTTCGTGCCCGCCCTCCCCGGATCACCCCTGTGTCCGGTCCGGGCCTGGGACCGGGCGCTCACCCTCGTCCCGGCTGCCGGAGACGCGCCGGCCTTCCTGGCCCGCAAGAACACTGCCCTCACACCCCACGACATCACGCCGCTGCTCCGGGCCGCATTCGAGGCGGCCGGGATCCCAGACGCCACAAGATACACCCTGCACGGCCTGCGCCGGGGCGCGGCCCAGGCCTGCGCATCCAGGGGCGTGGACCTTTCGGCCATAATGGCCCAGGGGACCTGGGAGTCTGACACCGTCCACGCCTACGGGCCTACCTCCTCAGGCTCCCAGGTCCCCCTTACACCTTCCTCAGATATTGACCAGGTTGACTAAAACATTGCATCGACTCAGATTGTTGAACTTTTGATTGTACCACCTTGTTTCAGAAATAAACCCTTCCTTTCCTCCCACGCTCGTCTCGGTCTTCCTCTGTCTGGATCGGCCCATCATTTCCGAATTGTGGTTGATCCGGCGGGGGAAGCCCGGGACGCCCCCCTTCCTTTCCCGCGCGGGCCCTCCCCCCCCCGGACTCCCCTCTGACCTGCATTCGGGCTCCAGCAAGACTCCAAGCTTGTTCTTCCGCGCCCACCCACCCTCTTTTTTATTGCCACTATGTGGGGGTCGGCTCCCGGGCCTACCTCCTCAGGCTCCCAGGCCCCCCTTACACCATCCTCAGATATTGACCAGGTTGACTAAAACATTGCATCGACTCAGATTGTTGAACTTTTGATTGTACCACCTTGTTTCAGAAATAAACCCTTCCTTTCCTCCCACGCTCGTCTCGGTCTTCCGCTGTCCGGATCTGCGCCAAGCTAGGCGCTTTCGGCCGTTGCGAACGCGCCGGTTCTCTTCATTGCCGTCGGAATTTTGACTGGTTGGTTGTTCGCTGGTCCTCCACTACACTTCCATGTTACTATGCCGGCGGCTTTCTGCAATGAATGTGGGGTTAATCACGATCCTGAGAGCATAGAGTTGTGCAACAGTATCAGGGCAGAAACTGGGAGGAAGACGAGGCGGGCGACTGCCGTTAAAATGGCAAAATCAACCAGGGTGGAAAGCACCGATGTCACAAAGGAGATGAGTGCGCTATCATTGGTGGAGAGGCTCAAAGTGGCGATGGAGGAAAGCGCTGAGATCGAGTTGCGTGAAGAAGTTTGCGCTCTAGAAGCGAAGCGTGAAAGTTTACGGATGAAATATGACGATTACGAGAAAAGACTATACGTCGCCTGGCGGAGAAGGTAGGCTTTGCTGCATTCGGGAGGCTGTACCAAGGACATAGTACAATGTACTACGGGAGCGGTAACCATAGGAATCGGAGATCAGGCCCATCGTCCTTTGGTCAGGGACTACGCACGGCCAGTGAAGGTGGGCAGAAGAGGGCATGTTATGCTTGGAACGACGAGGGGGCTGCTCTCGTAGTGAGACGGAATGCCGCTTCAGACCTCATCAAAAGAGTCACAAGGGACTGAAGTGTAAGGGGTGACTCGGTTATATGGGTAGGGCTGCCATAATCCCCACAGGTGCAAGGAGGAATAATATAATTTGTGAAAGACTGGACAAGGAGTTGTGTAGGCACCCTTCTCCTGGGGTTATATACCCAGTTACCGAATCACATGAGCGCAGTGATGAGTGTCTTCCTGCAGGAGACAGCTTTGATTGTAACACTTCCAGTCGGGGGAGCAAGCAGTGTTCTTCTACTGGCCATATTGAGACTGAGGATATGGCTACCACAGTGGTGGCCTATAATTGCTATCGTATTGATGATGGCTGTTCTGCACAACTAACCACTGTTGATGATTATGTTGCCACCCCATTTGGTGGAATCAATGATTTTATTCCAGCTGTAGACAGTGATGCCAGTAGGTAATCAAATAGTAATATTGCGGGAAAGGAGGCCGGATTTCCTAATGTTTCAGAGGGAAATGATGATAATGTTGTTCCTATGTTGCCCCAAAATTTGTATTGTGCTGATGACATTGGTACTGTTCATCTAACCACTGTTGATGATAATGTAGCTGTCCCCCATCCTGAAGTCCTGAGGGTCGCAGGCAGGACAGGCGGTCGATCAATTGATTGCGGCTGGGCCAGGGTCCCGGAGGGGAGGGGGGAGGGCAACCTAAACCTAAACCTGGGCCGCGTTCAGGGTCCGTCTCGGAGGCGCCTCGGAGACGGCATTGACATCACGCTAGTCTAAACTGCACAAGCAGTTTGTCGTCTCGAAAATGGCCGCCCCCTTAGGCGGTGGCCATTTGCAATGGTAAAGCTGTGCTGTGATTGGCTGCAAGCACTGGATGCGGCGGCCATTTTCGAGGCTCTTTTCATCTCCAGTCTGAAAAGAGAGGCGTCTCCGAGACGTCGCCGAGACGCACTCTGAACGGTATTAGGCCAAAGAGCATCGCCGAGACGTCTCCGCGGCGCCTCCGAGACGGACGCTGAACGCGGCCCAGAGTTGTGAGGCACCCAGGTTCATTAGGCCAGTTGCACTGGGTCAACGATCAGCTGACATGGGGGGGGGGGGGGGGGGGATGCTGCATGAAGGGCACCTGTTGGTAACTTTACTGGCAGACGATATGGTGTTGTCAGCAGATTTTGAGGTAAGGCATGAGTGCCTGGCGGGCTATTGCATCTGCACACACGAGGTGGCAGGATTTCCCACACATTTAAAGCCATGTAGGAGGTTTTCAGAATGTTTCATGAGGGGGGTCGATTGATGATTGTATCTTATGAGGGGGTCACCTTCGGGTATGGTGTATTGATAACGACTTCTCGGGTAGTTATGACTCTGGGCGCCCGAAGAAACGGTCACAATGGGAGTATGACATGATAGAAAGCAGGATCAGACCGAGTTAGCTCAGAGGGTTATTGCTGCAGTCGACCAACCACCGCAATGCACACACGGTATATTTGTCGTCCCAAGGACGACCGAAAGGGGAGTCGATCAATGTCCACATGGGGCACTGCTGCACAAAGTTTAGATACCTGGGGCTGGATGACATGGTGGAGTCTCTTGAGAAAGGGGAATTCCTTGCTTCGATTGACATCAAGGATGCCTATCGGTCTGTGACGATTCACCCGGACGACAGACCCAAGCAGGGCCTTAGATGGAGGTTTGTTGAAAATGATAAAAATAGTTACTTTTTAGACAACAAGCTCTGCATGGGTTTGTCATCCAGTCCTTATATATTTGTCCGTATCTCGGACTTTGTGGTTAGATGCGGGATTAGGGAGGGCATCCTTTGGACGATTAACTACCTCGACGACTTCTGCCTAGTAGCTGGTTTGTTCGAGCAGACTAGGAGTTATCAGCTTATATTAATTTCTATACTCCGACATATTGGCTTTAGGATAAGTTACGAGAAGCTGCAGTCGCCAGCTACTAAGATTAGGTTTCTTGGCATTGACATAAACTCATTGACAATGGAGTTGACTTTGTGGACGACAAGCTTGTCCTGCTTCGTGCTATAATTAAGAAACTCCAGGATAGGCGTAAGGCCATGCGGCTCAAGCTGAAGCAGCTTGCCGGGCTTCTGCCGCATTGCACTAAGGTAATCCGGGGGAGTAGAACATTTTTAGGCATGTCTATGACCTAGTCGGTACCCTCTGGGAGGGCCACTATCATGCGCGCCTGAACAAGAGCTTTAGAGCTGACATTTCTTGGTGGCAAGAATTTGCCAATACATTTAATAGCAAGGCTGGGATTATTGGTGGCTTTTCCCCAGTATTGGTGGCTTTTCCAATGTGCAGTGACGTATCCAACTGGGGGTTTGGAGTGACCCACCTGGATGAGTGGCCAGTGGGATCTTTCGTGCCAAAGGAAGATGACACCCTGGCTGGGATTGTAGGACACCACCATGCAAACCTTTTGCGGAGAGTCAACACAACAGCACGGGGGCAATGGAAATTTTCCACCAGTTGCGCATATGCAGACATTACCGGTAGGTACGTCTCACGCGTATCTGCAGTCACGGAAAAGCAATGCTTTTAGACAAAGAAAGCATAGTTCAGCACCAAAGCGTATGATATCTTGTTACTTGTGTAATGAAGCACATATGATGCGCGATCGTCCATATAAAATAAAATTACTTTCGGGTAATGTTAATATGAGCGGTACTACACCATCGTGAAACTAGAAAGCGCACTTGATGCTCATCCTTCCATTAAAATTGAATTTGACGGGTCTAATTTATCTGGTCTTGTAGACTCAGGTGCGGCTAAGAGTTTGATACATTTGCCCGTTTTCCAGTCTTTGATTGACATCAGTGTATCCGTTAGGGAATTGTATCTGGGTAGTAGATTGAGATCTGTCAGGATATCTAATTCCTACTGTAGGTATAGCGTATATTTCTCTTTACGATATGTGATGTCCTTTCTTGGTAGTAGTCACTGAGCTTTGATATGCTCATAGGTACAGATGTAATGGAAATTTGTGCAGCTGAAATTAGTTATAAAGATAAATTTGTTTCCTTGTGTGACTTTCTACATCCGTGGATAGGTTTAGAGACTATAAATAGAGGAATTGCAGGTATAGTTCTAGAATTAGACTATTGGAAGATACAATTTCCTTCTTTATTTCCTGAGTCTGATATGGTTGTAGAAATGCATATCCTGTTAATCAGAGACCTTATAGGATACCTTTCAGTAAACGACATCTTGTAGAAAAAGAGTTAAATATCATGCTTGAAGATGAGATTAAAGAGGCAAGTTGTACCTTGGGCTTCACCAGTCACTATACTGCCAAAAAAGGATGGTACCATTCATCTTTGTAGGGACTATCGTAAGCTAAATGCAGTGACAACTAAAGATGCTTATCCTCTGCCCAGGATACAGGATATTTTTTATCAACTTCATGGAGCTAAATTTGCTACCACTATAGAACTAAAATCTGGTTATTGGCAGGTAATGGTAGATGAGAAAAGTAGACCTAAAACAGCTATTAACACACATATTGGACTGTTTCAATTTAAACGCATGCAATTTGGATTAACTAATGCACCAGCTGTTTTCCAAAGAATGATGAATGTTATTTTCTCAGAGTTTTGGGGAAAATGTTGTTTGATTTATTTAGATGATATAATTTATTCACCTGAGGAGGAAAGTCATCAACAAGATGTAGCTAACATTTTGGCCATCTTGCAGGATAAATGTATGACTATTAAAGAATCTAAATGTGAATTTGGAGTCTCTGAAGTAAAACTCTTGGGTTATGTTGTATGTGAAGCAGGGTTTAAACTGTATCCTGAAAATATTACTGCAATTAGGGACATGGCTTCTCCGACTAGTAAAAAGGAAGTAAGACGATTGCTAGGATCTGCAGGATATTATTGACAATTAATTCCTAATTATGCTGATGTTGTAGCACCTATTACTTGTTTAACTAGTAATAAATGTCACTTTGTTTTGACAGTAGAATGTGAAAAATCTTGGAATGAGTTAAAAAGTCTATTATTAGAATGTGTCCTAAAATTTCCTGATCCTTTTAAGCCTTATAAATTGTATACAGATGCTTCTGAGTACCGTTTGGGTGCTGTCCTAGTGCAGGAAGACGAAAAAGGGCTAGATAGGCCTGTACATTTAATAAGTACTAGATTTTCTTCTGCTCAGGGTAATTATCCTACATAGAAAAAGAAGCATTTGCTATAATTTATTCATTGATTAAACTAAGACTTTACATATATGGTGCTGAATTTACTATTTACACAGACCATGCTCCACTAAACTGTTTTTTCACTCATGAAATCCATAATACACGTATTCAACATTGGGCAGTCTTATTAGCAGAATTTTCAGCACCAATTGTCTATAACTAAGGAGTAGATAATGTATGGGCTGACATGCTGTCCAGATTGAGACCTAATACAGAGGCTGAGGAGCCGGTAGAGATGTTTGCACTCGATTCTATTTTGGCAGAACAGGCAATTCCATTTCAGCACTATAAACTGACATTCGATGAAGTCATGAATGAGCAGAAAAAAATGCCCAAATATAAGTTTGGGAAGAATGAAGAAAACAATTATTTGCTAATGGATAATCTTTATTCAATGATTGCTCCCACACATACAGATACGTATCCTCGACTAGTTTTGCCAGAGAGATAGAGGGATTCTCTAATTAAAATAGCTCATACTGAAGTAGGTCATATGGCTATGTCGAAAACCCTGAGACGACTACAGGAACACTTTTGTTGGTCTGGTATAGCTAGAGACGTCCACAAGATAATTACCAATTCAAGGATTATATTCCTCACCATTCAATTCCCAATCAATCAATAGTTCCATCCTCTAGTCGAGGGTTGGATGCAATGGTTCTCCACTTGTCCCGATGTTGTGCTGTTCTGATAGACTGTGAATAATTCAAGCCTGTCCACTGTGAAATATTTGTAAACCATGATGTTCTTGGTCTCCCTCTCCCTCTGCTGCCATTCACCTTCCCTTCCAACAATGTACGGTATATTGAACTCTGACGAATGATGTGGCCAAAATAAATAAGTTTCTTTGTCTGTATAGTGGCAAACAAGCTTTTCTTATTTTTAATTTTTCTGAGAACTTCTTTATTGGTGATCTTCTTTGTCCATGATATTTTCATCATCCTTCGATAAGTCCACATCTCAAATGCTGCTAAACGTTTGTACATTTTCTTAGAGATTGTCCATGTCTCTGCCCCATACATTAGAGTAGACCACACATAACACTGAAGAATACGCTTCCTTGTTTGCATTAATATCTTACTTGATGTTAGCACTCTATTCATTTTGGAGAATGTTGTTCGGGCTATTGTTATCCTTCTTTTAATTTCTTCCTCACATCTCCCATCATTTGTAATCTTTTGTCCGAGATATATGAATTCGGATACTTGTTCTATGTTTGTGCCATCTATGGTTATATTGACATTTGGTTTATCTGTCTTTTTACTTATAACCATTGTTTTGGTCTTCCTGGCATTCATCTTCATGTTGAATAGTATTCCAGCTTTATTGATTCTATTCACTATATCTTGTAGGTTTTTCTCACTGTCTGCTAGTATTATACTGTCATCGGCATATCTAAGATTGTCGATGTTCATGCCACCTATTGTCACTCCCTTGCAATCTTCAATGTGTCTGAAAATCATCTCTGTGTACAGGTTAAATAGACATGGTGACAATACACACCCCTGTCGAACTCCTCGTTTAATCATAACTTCATCCGATAGGCCCTGCTCCATTTTTATAAATGCACGTTGTGTCCAGTATAAGTTCACAATTAGTTTAATGTCTTTGCCATTGACACCAATATCTTGTAAACATTTGATTAACAGTTCATGATTGACTCGGTCGAAGGCCTTCTCATAGTCAATAAAGCAGGCATAAACATCCTGGTTCACTTCACAATAACGTTCACAAATCATTCTCATATTGAAAATCCCTTCACGTGTACCTCTTCCAGATATAAACCCACTTTGTACGTTACTGATTTGTTCTTCAATTTTCTGTCTGTTTCTCAGTAAAATTATTTTCAGGATCATCTTCAACATATGACTCATCAGGCTTAATGTTCTGTACTCAGTACACAATGTTGGTTTTAGCTTCTTTGGGAGTCGTACAAATATGGATTCATTCATATTCAATGGTATAAATCCAGTCTCATAGATGTCAGTTACTAGCTTATGAATGATTTGAATCCCCACTTCATCTAGTCCTTTTATCATTTCTGATGTTATCTGGTCACTTCCAGGAGCCTTACCTGCCTTTAGATCATTGATAGCCTTCTCAACCTCTGATACTAATATAATATTCCCATCTTCTTTCTCGATTGTGGGTGGGTTCCCTCTGTCATCATTGTATAGTTTGTTTACATATTCTTCCCATCTGGACTTTATTTCATCTTCTTCAAAGAGCATTTTGCCTTCAATTCCATGTCTTGTTTATTTCTGATATTGGGTTGGAATTTAAGACTAAGATGATTATAGATCATTTCAGAGAACTTGGACTGGAGGTAAGGCATACTAGATCATTGTATCATCCAGGCTAATGGGATGGTGGAACGTTATCATAGAACACTAAAAAGTTGGTAAATTCTCGGGCTAATCTATGGAAAAGTTCTTTACCTGATGTGATATATGCGTATCACACTGTGCCTTCCGACAGCACAGGTTTTTCTCCTTTCTTTCTAACTTGTGGTAGACATCCAGGTACGAAACATAGTTCTTTACTATATCGTTCAACAGGTATGGAGGATTCGAACTTAGTGTATTGGATAGATAGATGACTTGTCTATTGCTTTAAGGAAAGCAGTTGACAATCGACAGGAGAGTCGAAAATATAATATTACTCGTGCGGAGAAAAAGGTGAATGCAATCAAATTAAAACCAGGTGATAAGGTTGTTTTATTAGTGAATGAATCTGGACCTTTGGAGCGGAAATATGATCCAGGATACATTGTAGTTCGGTAGTGACAGGGTCGAGGGCTGAAAAATGATTAAAAGAATTGTTAATCAAGAAAAGGTTTGAATAGTTGATTCTAAAATTAATTGGGATGATTTGGCACCTAGATTAACTCATACAGAGAGGTTAAGAGGTAGTAGGCAACCTTTGCCATTCGATCCAATTGTTTCTGGCCAGGATAAACAAACTAATGTATTTTTGGTTGATAAAACAAAACAAAAACCTAAAATAATACATTCTCATCATATTGGTACTGGAGCTTTTATGCGCTAGCAGGCATGTAGAACAGAACCGCTTGTTGCTAGTTTTACTGTAATCCATAGAATTGATGAATCACAGCAAAGAACGCCGCGGAGGGATCGACGGCAGCACAGACGGCGCAGTGCTTCGCCTCTGCCGGACGGTAAAATTCTTTGTTCGGCACCACTAATGAGGAGCTTTCATTGCAATACCAGTTTGCATGACTCTGTCACCAGATGGCGCACCATGTCGGTCCCATGTAATGCTGTGTCTCATGTTTCGCCATTTTCACTGTGTCGCCCATTGAATCAAACTGAACGGTGCCCCGCCATTGAGGTTGTCGATATGCATCGGACAAAACTTGGATTTTATTCAAAATTAACAATAATGATTACATAACAATTTGGCATAAACATGGATGCACACATGCAATATAATGATCAAATGAATATATTTAAGACAAAACTAGCCATAGATAAGGATTTTTTGTTAAGAAACATACAAATCCATACAAACAAATGTGTACAGCCATTGAGTTTGGCGATACGTGTAGAGCAAAACTTTGACTTTATTCAAAATTAATAGAAATACATAACAATTTGACATAAACATGGATGCACACATGCAATATAATGATGTGATGAAAATATCTAAGACAAAACTAGCCATAGCTAAGCATTTTGAGCTAGGAAAACATATAATTCCACACAAAACAATCAGTAATTTACTCCACTGGCTATGGCTCTAACACTAGTCTGAGTGACCAGATTTGTCTAGATCTAAATGCTGATGGCATAAGATGTGCTGATTAGATTGATGTAACTGCAATGCTGGATAAAAGATAAACATCTTAATTTATTATATATATATTTTTAGTTGATATTCTATGTTTCAAACAAGAGCTGAGAAGAGATGAAACTAGCTTGCTGCCAATGGACCAAAAATACACACAGATTTGCTTGGACTGGGAACGGGTGCTGCCACCAAGCGCATAGCGAGAGAAATGGCTCATGAAAGCTCCCCATTGGGAATGATTGCGCCATACCTAACCATTGCGGTAATACAAATAGTAAGATTATTGACACTTTTGCTTACTGATGCTGCTGCTTACATTTCAGGATGGATGATTTGTATAAAATGTGGGAATGGTATAAACATGGACGGAGTTGTATAGACATTGTCGTGTACATCCATGTACCAAATAAATCTTGTTATTCTCTCGTGACATAGATGGTAAAACGTACACCGAGGGTGAGCATGACGTCATACTAACAATTAATAGATGATCTCTTTTCCCATTGACTTTCTATTTATCTAGGTTGATTGTTTGTAGCCAGGTCTAGTGCAGGTGTGCACTTGGCGTATTACGTAACATGGCAGATGCGAGGTTGTGATCAGCTGATCAAGCTGAAACTTGTTTATCTACTGGTAAACCTCTGAACTGTCACAGTAATGATGGAAATGCCCTGGGTTCGTTAAAACTGTACACCATGTAGCTCTGTGGAAACTTAGATGCTCTGAATTTGTTTTCATTTATATATATATGTGTGGAATATCGAATATTAGACTCCCCAGTGATGATATCTTTTGTTGTGTTCTAGAAAAACATAATAAGATACAGAATCAACTTGTGTTGGGTGTCCACTAGTGGTGGATGGCTCTGCAAGACTGCTCCGCTGGGATTTAATGTCATCAGACCAAGTATTTGGTTCAATGTTGAAGACTGTCCATTTGAATATAATTACCCACAGAACTTTGCAACATATGTATATTAGACAAGAGCCTAATGAGCTCTAAATATATCTGGGCCATCAATAGACTGTATCTTTAACTTCTCCATCACCAGACATTACTGCGCCATGTGAAATACCATCTCTCCTAAAACCTTTAAACAACATCAATGCATTTTTAATACAACACCTTACAAATACACAAAAATCATTAAAATATAGGTGGAATTTCTTCCATTTCTTTCAATTGCTAATATAACTGTTATTTTCTGATAGGCAAAAAGTCAGCTCAGCTTACCCTATCTTCGTTTTCATAGTTATGTAGACATATAATTGAGCTACACTTGAAGTCGTAGACCATCCTCCAGAAGTCTACTATTGTATGTGGGAGCGGCGCTTGTGTGATCAGGAATGTATCCCGTTTGAAGTATCCCTAGAACAAACAAGCAATTACTATTATATGAACATGGTTACTTCGATTCATATTGCAATCAAATTTGCTATAGAATAATAATTCACAACATGACAAGGGACCATAGTATGGGATTTTATTTAGCATAAGTTCAGCATGAATGAGGATCAAGTCAGTTTGTCTGGAGGTCTGGGGTTCGAATCCAAGACCTGGCACTCGACCAATGAAATTTGAGAGTGCCTGGGTCCGCATTAGTGGTGTGGGTGCAGGCCATTGAGGAGGTGCGGCAGCCAAAAAGGGAGCGGGGGGGGGGTGATATCGAAATATGTATCAGTCAATAGTGATGCATAGCAGTGGTACCGAGAGGCTGCCTATTGACCTGGCCAGGTCGGCGGACCACAGGTAGCATCCCCGAATGAGTCATGTGGTCTCGGCCAGATCCATGATGCCCAGTAGCGTGTCCTCCTTGTAAGTACCCCTTCCTAATGCCAGAGTTAACACTGGCCCCCATGGGGTAGCTTAGATCCACGATGACCCGTCGTTCGTCCATGTTCTTCTTTGACCGGTCATCAGGGGACTTGTCTGTACCCAGGGTCAGAAAGGGGAGGCGGGGAATGGGCTAAGACCTCCCCAAGGTTGGCTCCTTTCCTCACATACCTTCTTATCCAGTTGGTGTGGGCAGGGTTCTCCTGGGGGTTGGAGCTGGATGGTGTGAAAGTATGTCTGAACACTTTGGCTTCTGGATACTGAATGGTTTATTCCCGTCCAGGGCTCACTGAACCACCGGCTAAACTTTCCATGACGTCATCTCATTTACATACTCCTTTGTTTCACTCACTGTCTAGAACATCATGCATCTCATTAACATGTATTACACACGTGTCTGGACGTCTATTACGCATATATCACAGATGGGATCGGGGGCTTGTCAACCGAGTAGTCGGCTGGCGATCCATATTCCAAGAAGTCAACCAGCTGGTCGTCGTGATAGCTGATGAGTAGGGCCCTCCATCGATCTATGTTGAGGGCCGAGGGCATGCATGGGTACCCTCATGACAATATGGTTGCGCAGTCCGAACCTCCTGACCTCATTGTAGATATACCTATAAGCATCATTCTGCCAAACATGGGGAACTGAGGTGGGCCATATCTTAAGTAGGGTCGATCTATAGGATAGTGGCGTGTGAGTTGGATTGCATGTCAGAGCTGCACCTTGTGCTGGTGTACCAGGTCGTCGAGGTCCTCGGTGCCATGGGCCCTCTCTTTGTAGGTTAGGAGTGTGTTGGCCGGCTCATGGTTCTGGTCGGTGGAGTCACTGCTTTCCGCGTGGTGGGCATGGATCATCGGCTGTATGCAAGCAATAGTCATACTTGGGCCGCATTCAGGGTGCCCCTGGGACTTGCCTCAGAGAAATTACGGACGTCGCGGAAGTCTGACTTTAGCATGACCTTAGAT
This sequence comes from Branchipolynoe longqiensis, assembly GCA_030323885.1. Classification (NCBI taxonomy): domain Eukaryota; kingdom Metazoa; phylum Annelida; class Polychaeta; order Phyllodocida; family Polynoidae; genus Branchipolynoe; species Branchipolynoe longqiensis. Next base: position 16,714,243 of record CM059188.1, on the reverse strand, counting down.
GTTGCTAGGATGTAAAACAACAACAAACAAACAAAACAAACTGCTTCGCTGAAACCACTGAAATCCAAGGCCATTTTGGAGGCGTTTTTGCCTCCTACTTGAAAAACACGTCTGGGAGTCGAGTCCTAGGCGCACCCTGAAAAAATTGGCCAAAAAGACATCGCAGAGCGCTCTCAGTCAACTTTGAGGCTATGAGTTAGAGCGTCCGTCTCTCGTGCTGGTAGATCCTGGGGTCATGGGTTCGAACGCTGGTCGAGTCAAACCAATGACTTAAAAATGTATACTTGTTGCTTCCTAGCCTGGCGCTTGGCATTATTAGGATAGGGCAAGTACTGGTTGGCTCAGGGTCAGGATAATGTGACTGAGTGGGATATCAGGTCATGGTGCTGGCGGCCTGGTCTTCTAGTGGGCAGCACTATAAAGTCGCCGTGAGTGTGCACTGTCACAAGTCGGTATTCGTCCTGATATGACCTTAGATGTTGCTAGGATGTAAAATAACAACAACAAACAAACAACTCTGAGGCTACCCTGAATGCAGCCAAAATGGTTCTTCATGTATCACGACCGATGTTGGTCGGCTGGGTTTGTCTTCAATGGCGGTGGCCGGGTGGTCCGCGGTCGACTGGACATGTCGTAGGTGTCTCTGTCTTGGGCAGCTGTGAAGTTCAAAGGTCCCCATCTACATTCCCGTCATCAGTTGCAGTATGAACAGAAGGGGCGAGGGTGGGCGGGGGTGGGCGTGGCCGGGCTAACCATGGTGGCTGACGGTGGGAGCGTGGTTTGTTGTTGTTCCGGTTTGGGGAGGGGCTTCCGGTGAGCGGGCGGAAGTGGAGTGGGGGTGTTGGCCGACAGTTGGGTTTGTTTCTTTTTGTTTATTTGTTGTTTTACATCCTAGCAACATCTAAGATCATATCAGGATGGGTACCGACTTGTGACAGTGCACACTCAAGGCGACTTTGTAGTGCTGCCCAACTGGGAAACCAGGCCGCCAGCACCATGACCTGTTTTCACACTCAATTACATTATCCTGACACTGAGCCAACCAGTCCTTCGACTCCTTGCCCTATCCCAATAACGTCAAGCGCCAGGCTAGGAAGTGACAAGTATCAATTTTTATGTCATTGGTTTCACTCGACCAAGTTTCGAACCCACAAACTGATGGGTTTGGATCTTCCGATCTCCCAAAATAGGAGACGGATGCTCTACTCATTCGGCCAGCCCGTCTGGCTGCCAACCGTTGGGAGGCCGTCGCATCAAGGAGGAATTTGTACACGATTTTATCCCGATATTTCTACTGAACTTCAAGTATTCACTTTCGTGATTCGGAAGGTGAAATAGCAACAAGAAATGCGATAACTGGGAAATCACATCATGATATTAAATAAACAATCGTCGCATACAACTACTAAGTAATTTCAGAATTATTATGCTACTGAGTACTGGTTTATGTCGGGTGCCATGCACGGACATGACTGGATTTGTATCAAATGAGTTCCTCACTGTAATAGTACACTTCTAAACCTAAGGCTTAGGCTAATGGTGCTGTCACATTACAACGCTTCTCGCCAATGCGCGTCGACATATGTGATTTTTTGCGGAATGTCAGGAAGTGTTAGGCGCGCATTGGTATTCGTTGATGGACGGCGACGGTCGGCGGCGTGCGTCAAGGGATCGGCAAAGTTTTGTGCTTGCACAAAACTTTCGACGTGCGACAACGCGCGGGTGCCAACATTATGGCGATGTTAGGGGCGCGTCGAGATACGTTAAACGCACTGGAATAACGATATGCGAACGCTAGGAACACGCCGTGCCCATGTGAGGCTCATTGCGCCAAACTGTTGCTCTTTTGTTTGTTGTTGTTTTACATCCTAGCAACTTCTAAGGTCATAATAGGACGGTGAGCCAAACCTTTTTTTTTTTTTTTTCTCATGCGTCGATATACGTTACCACAACGTCGGCTGCACGCTACCAACACGTTGCACCGACGTCAAACATTTTCGCACTGAGCCGAAAAGTTCGACGTTTCTCGCCCCAGCTGGTGACATCGGCCCCGCCAAGTTCAATAGTCCGTCGGACATCGGGCTGACTGACTCCAACAAAGTTCCTGGCACTGGGGCGACTCGTGTCGGAGTGGAACTCGCCACGGCACCGGAAGTCAACGGCCAGCCCACTAGCTGGGCGGGCAACTAGTCCTGGAGGGGCCCTGGTGTGGCCCACCATACCAAGTGTCCGGAGTGCAGAAGGCAGCTGCACCATCGCCACAGACGGACGTTGCACGACCTGACACTGAGGCGGGACTGGCTGAGGACACATGTGGAGCGGCTGTACGGGCAGAGGTTGAGACAGAGGATGAGGCAGAAGAGGCTGAGGCTGCAGCATATACTGCTGCACATACTCCTGTGTCGGCGATGCCCAAGGTGATGCCGGTGGTGGCTGGTGAGGCCACTGGTGGGGCTGAGGCTGGTATAACTGACTTGGTGATGGTGCGCAAACCACAGGAGCCGGTGCAGCCACAGAAGTCGGTGCAGCCACAGGAGCCGATGCAGCCATATGAGCCGCCGCAGCCACAGGAGCCTGAATGCCTTGCTGACGTCGGCAATCCGCCTCCAACCCCTGCGACAAGATCCGGTTGATCGCCGCCCGTGTCTCCACAAACCGCTCCTCCGGCATCGTCATGAGCGAATCCCGCACATAGTTCGCAAACGCCGCACGCTCCGTCATCGCCGGGGTAGGGGGCAGCTGCATCACCTTCAGCATGTCCCCAGACTCGTCAAACCTCTTCTGTATGGCAGCGAGGAGGTTCGCGTCGTCTTGTGCTGACCGCTTCCCCTTCCCCTTTCCCTGCTCTCGGACTAGATTTTGTACTTACAGTTCTGCAGGGCTCCGGCCGGTGACAGATGACGGACCGCAGGAAACCGAACTTCTGCATGATCCACTGCTCCCTCTCAGTGAGTTTGGGCGGTCTGTCCCCGCTCTTTTTTTTGTGGAGGCGCGTGTTGGTGTGCCGGAGTGACTTGAACCACTTCTGGAAATGGAGGGATGTCCTCCCCAACCACATCGCCTGGTCCTCCCACATCTTCCCCTTCCTGTCCGAGCGGCGGTAGTCTGTCATCTTGACGTTCCAGATGACTGGATTCTCCTGCAGGAAGTCGAGCATCTGATCCTCCTCGATCAATGACAGAGAACAGTCGCTTTTCTTCTCCCTCCTTTTCTTGGCAGAGGAGAAGCCGGAGGTGCTGTTGGAGGCTGAGGCAGTGGTGGTGGAGGCGACGGATGACGTACGTGAGCTGCCACGAGAGGCAGGAGATGGAGAGCTGGAGCGGGGCTGCCACTGACTCTACGTCTGTGTCTCCACTTCCATCTCCATCTCTTCCAATGCAGAGTGGTGTTGTGGAGAGTGGTGTTGTGGAGAGTGCTGTTGTGGAGAGTGGTGTTTTGGAGAGTGGTGAGGTGAGGAGGCAGGTGAGGAGACTGGTGATGGTGAAGATGGTGAAGTTGGCATAGTCTGCCTCTTCCTGCCTCTCCCACGGCCTAGTCCTTCTCCAGAGCAGCCTTGGAGGCTGGTGTAGCAGCAGCAGCAGTAGTGGTGTTCCTCTTAGGTGGCATGGTGGCAGAGTGTGGAGAAACCAAATTCTCCAGGGTATTTATATACCCAGGTGGCGACCGACCACATGACCCAACGTCGATAGCATACGTCATTGCTTTGCAGACGTTACGCATAGGTTTTGAATAGGTTTTGCATACGCTACTCATACGCCATTACGCTAGGCATAGGCTGGCCATAGGTCGGTGTAGGTTATGTATACGCTTGACCTGTCACCTGTAACCGCCAACAAATGTCCCAGTATGCCGCGCATAGGTTGTCTTACACTTTGCATAAGCTAGGGGTAGGTTAGGCGTAGGTTAGGCATAGGCTACGCGTATGCTACATACGTCGCTGGGACCTCCCACAAAAAGGTCGCTGTATCTCGACCTATTATGATTTTCAAATTATTTTGCCACGTTACGCATACGCCGCCGCCATACGTCATAGTGTGACAGGGCCTTTACGCATAACATGTACAATGTTACAAAAATCTCTCATTATGTGCAAAAAAAGAACTATTCTTGGAAATTCAGGTCTTTTTAAAGTGAGTGAACAAGTGGGCTGCCTGATTGATTGCTTGAGTGCTTCTCCGAATGACTGCTTGTCTGATTGAGTGACTGACTAAATGCATGCCTGGCTGAGTGCTTGTCTGACTGAGTGAATGACTGAGTTCTTTTCTGACTGAGTGAGTGCTTGTGTGACTGAGCGAGTGCTTGTCTGACTGAGTGATTGATTGATCGAGTTCTTGTCTGACTGAGTGAGTGCTTGTCTGACTGAGTGAGTGCTTGTCTGACTGAGTGCTTGTCTGAATTAGTGCTTGTTTGACCGTGTGCTTGTCTGAGTGACTAATTGAACGCTAGTCTGACAGAGTGTCTGACTAAGTGACTGACTGAGTGAGTGCTTGTCTAACTGATTAACCGACTAAGTGAGTGCTCGTTTGACTAAGTGAGTGCTTGTCTGATTAACTGAGTGCTCATCTGACTGACTGAGTGTTTGTCTAACTGATTAACTGACCAAATAAGTGCTTGTCTGACTGAGTGAGTGCTTGTCTGACTGAGTGAGTGCCTGTCTGATTCACTGGCCAAGTGAGTGCTTGTCTGATTGCTTGTCTAACTGACTGACAAACTAAGTGAGTGCCCGTCTGCCTGAGTGCTCGTCTAACTGAATAACTGACTGAGTGCTCGTTTGACTGAGTGAGTGCTTATCTAACTAATTAACTGACCAAATAAGTGCTTGTCTGACTGAGTGAGTGCTTGTCTGACTGAATGAGTGCTTGTCTAACTGACTGACAGATTAAGTGAGTGCTCATCTGACTGAGTGAGTGCTCGTCTAACTGACTGTGTGACATGTCTGACTTAGTAACTGACTTAGTAAGTCCTCCCCAATAATGATATCCTCGAACCAATGACTCCTCGCTTTCTCCATCTGACTGATGCAAGTGGTGTTGTAAAATGCACATTAAAAAAAATAAAAAAATAAAACAAACAGAACTATACAGGGCCTAACTTCCATATAGGCTGGTACGCAGTTGCATACCACCTGAGATTACAAATATTTCTTTTTACTTAAAATAAATGATGTTTTATAGCACTTTACTCCATCGCGTTATATTCCAATAGCGTTTCATTCCATCTGTGTACCACCTGAAAATCCTAAGTTAGGCCTCTGCTATGTAAAGGATTTTGTTGTGTTTGACCATGAACTCATTTTAAAAAGAAAATTCAGGATAAAATAAGATAAAGAAAGGATACCGGACAGAAGACGGCATTAATATAGTCTGTAGTGCCTTCAGCCGGTGTTTGTAGATAGGGTCGGTAGAAGTTGGCTGCAAGGGAACAACAGGAAGTAGATATGTAAGATGGGAAAATTTGGTATCCATTACGCCCTTCACTCATAAACAGTCTGTATCATATTACCACACATTATTTTCGTATGAAATAAAGTTGCATAGTCCGATAAATGCATCAACGTTTCAAAAGGTAAACACTTATCTAGATTTGAACCTACATATCAAACTTAGATACCACAGCACTTATTAAAGTGAACCGGTGTACCTCTTCGGGAAAACAAATGAACTCGGAGTAGTTCTAATTTGTGCCACAGGGTGATGCATGCTTAGTGCTGAACTTTGCCACTTGGTGGTGTAGAGTGACCCAGATTGGTCATCTGACAGCTGGTGTTTTGAAAATATCTGGGTGAGTGGAGAAGGAAGAGTAAAACTGAGGTATTTTCTTTCTTTTCATATAGGAAATATATTTGCTTTAATGTAAAATATGTTTGTACAATTACATTGTATAATTCAATCAGAAACACATATAGAAGGGAAAGGTTTTTTTGTTGTTGAATGTCAAAAGTAGTGAACTGTATGGGGTTTGAACCCACAAGACCAAACAACTTCAGATTTCAAGCTCAACACCCTAACCACTAGACTACAGTTTTGTTTGTTTGTTGTTGTTTTATATCCTAGCAACATCTAAGGTCATAGACACGGCGTAAAGCAACCACCAATCAAATCAAATCTAAGGTCATATCAGTGCTCTTATGGCGACTTTATAGTGATATCCCACTCAGTCACATTATCCTGACACTGAGCCAACCAGCCTTGCCCTCTCCTAATAATGCCGAGCGCCTGGCTAGGAAGCGACAAGTATCAATTTTTAAGTCATTGGTTTGACTCGACCAGGGTTCAAATCCACGATCCGATGGTCTACCAACATGGCAGAGGGACGCTCTAACTCATTCAGCCATCCCGTCTGGTTAGGTCACATACATTTGGTTGTCTCAGTTCAGGCTATTTGTATATTACTATACACGACGTCATACATACAAGGTGTATGTGTATGTATGTATACCTTGTATGTATTGTATATATATACTGTTTAGTAACTAGTGCATATATCAAATGTATGTGCTGTGTGGCCATCATACGGCACCCCTAAAGTCACTGCACGGCCACCACACGATATTTAGAACATTTCATATATGCCCTAGTATATATGTCAAATATATATATTAGGCATATACATGCATGCATGCAATACATACATACATACACCTTGTATGTGTGACACCGTATATACAAATATCCAGAACTGAGACAACCAACTACATGTGGCCTCTGTAGTCTAGTGGTTAGGGTGTTCAACTTGTATTCTAAAGTTGTTTGGTGTTGTGGGTTCAAACCCCGTACAGTCCAACACTTTTTACATTCAATAACAAAAGTTTATCTTCTATATATATGTGTTTCTGATTGAATTATGCAATGTAATTGTACTAATATATATTTTACAGTAAAGCAAATATATTTCCTGTTTGAACTACTTTAAAGAAAATTGAAAATATCTGTTTTATTCTCCCTTCTCTCCACTCACCCAGCTATTTTCAAAACCCTATCTGCCATCTCCAGTCCCAGCCTCAGACCCCTTCCCCCCCTTGACCTCAGCACTGACCCACTTCTGGTGCCGCGGGTTCATTACTCTCGCCACACATATTTGGTTCTATAAACATAAAAACTAAGCAAGGTTGTGCTTGGAGAGCATTTGTCGGAGTACGGTTCCCGTCGCCAGGCCCAGGGGCCGTATGCAGGAAACGGTGTTACGCGAGTTTTAGGTTAGCCGCTAAACGCGTATAGCTAACACCGACCGTGCGAAATATGTCAAGTGGTATGCAGGAGCGCCTAAACGGCTAGTGTTAGCTAAACGTGAAATTATTTATAGATTTGGGAATTCCCTCTGGGTCTCTACCCATATATTAGGCTTAAATATATTAAATGCTATCATATTTAACAGAATTAGATACGCAATAAGTGAAATTTGATGAAATTAACCGTAAATTCGAAGCAATATTAACGCTGCGGCCGTAATGGCGGCGATATTAACGGTTATATTTTCAAATCGACGAGCGTAAAGTAAACAAATCGCTAATACATTGCCGCCAATGCGTAGACGTCGGCCAGTATAGATGTCGACGTCGACGCGGCGGTCGCGACGGCGGCGATTTGTTTACTTTATGTTCGTCGATTCGAAAATATAAGTATTAATATCTCCGCCGTTACGGCGGCAGCGTTAATATTGCTTCGAATTTAGGGTTAATTTAATCATATTTCACTTATTGCGTATGTAATTCTGTTAAATATGACAGCATTGAATAGATTTGGGTAGGACCGTACGCTAACACCGACCGTAAACCTGCTATGAAACGGGTTTAGGGTAAATGCGCGGTGTTAGCGTAACACCGCTTCCTGCATACGGGATTTTGCTCGCTAAACTGGAAAATCCCGCCGCTAACCGGGAAATCCTGCGCTAAACGCGTTTTGGAGCCGTAACACCGACACCTGCATACGGCCCCAGGGGCCATATGCAGGAGTCAGTGTTAGCGAGCCAAAACGCGTTTAGAGGGGATTTCTGGTTTAGCACCGAAAAGTCGGTATGCACGAGTCAGTGATAGGCCTAACACCGCGCGTTTAAGGTCCGCGACACTAACCCCGTTTCATAGGACGTTTAAGGGTGGTGTTAGCGTAAGATTGTTCCCAAATCTATTCAATGCTGTCATATTTAACAGAATTAAATACACAATAAGTGAAAGTTTATCAATTTAACCCTAAATTCGAAGCGTTATTAAGGCTGCCGCATTGGCGGCGATATTAATAGTTATATTTTCGAATCGACGAATGTAAAGTCAACAAATCGCAACCTCCGCATCGACGTCGATATCCATACTGTCTAACGTAAAATAAAAATGGCCGCCGCCGAATCGGCGCGAATATATTATGCCCATATCTATTCAATGCGATCATATTTAACAGAATTACATACTCAAATCGTGAAATTTCATTAAATTAACCCTAAAATCGAAGCGAGATTAACGCTGATGCCGTAACGTAAAGTAAACAAATCGCCGCCGCCGCCAGTATGGAAACGGACGTCGATGCGGCGGCTGCGGCGATTTCAAATAGCGTTGCTCGCCGGCAACAGGCTCACCACTAAGAACGCTGCTGGTTCCTGGCCGCCGATATTGTCAAATAGCGGTGCTCGCCGGGTACAGGCTCAGAGGGCCCCCCAAGTTGCTAAATAACTAATCCCAATCTATAAATACATTCACGTTTAGCTAACACTCACCGTTTAGGTGCCTCTGCATACGACGTGACATACTTCGCGCGGGCAGTGATAGCTAAACGCGTTTACAACCTAACACCAACCGACGCTATCACCGACTCCTGCATATGGCCCCAGGAGCTAACCGGGGCACTTTAAGTAGTTGTTGCTGCATAGAAGGGCACACTGAGTCATTTAATATAACCTGTTACTGCTGAAGCCTATCGGGCTAGAGTTTTGACAAGCATGTTTACATTTCAAATATCTCCTAAAGTCATTTTAAGGAAATTGACTTCAAAATAAAGTAAGGTAGATTATGACAATCAACCTAATATATTTATCTCAGAAAATGACAGAAATTCAAAATCATCAGACAAACAACTTTAATAAGTTGCCGAACTTGATTACTTGTGCGTGAATTAAAAAAATAATAGAACCATTATTGACATATAGTTAGAAAGTAATAGACATTATTTAACGAATACCCAGATAGCACACAGCCGTCGGCCCGACGGCGGCCCGACGGTGGCCGCTCTGGCGGCCCGACGGTGGAAACCGCCGTCGGGCCGACGCTGTTTTGTCCAACCTCCCGCCGTCGGCGCGACGGCGGCTGCCGCCATCGCCCCGACGGCGGAAACCGCCGACGAGCCGATGGCGACAAACACCGTCGGCCCGACGGCGACAAACGCCGTCGGGCCGAAGGCGACAAACGCCGTCGGGCCGACGTTGTTTTGTCCAACCTTCCACCGTCGACTCGACAGCGGCTGCCGCCGTCACCCCGATGGCAACAAACGCCATCGACCCTAAAGCTGCGTTTACACGGCCAAAAGTAAAACGATTCAAGACAAAGCGTTCTACCTGAAACGTTCTCGTGGCGCGTTTACACGGTGTCGTATTTTCAGAAGTGTCGTGGCTTCTGCGCATGCGCGGATTTTCCCCCTGTTGCCGGCAAGCACTGCTATTTGTTTTGTTTACACTCGGCGATTCGACGCCGATGTAGCTGCATATCGCTTGGAATTTAAGGTTAATTTAATTAAATTTCATTATTTGAGTCTGTAATTCTGTTAAATATGATCGCATTCACTAGATTTCGGCGTAATCGAGCCCTAACACTGCCGGGCACCAGCGATTAGCTACTGCTCCCCCTGTTGCCGGCGAGCACTGCTATTTGTTTTGTTTACACTCGGCGATTCGACGCCGATGTAGCTGCTACGTTAATATCGCTTGGAATTTAAGGTTAATTTAATTAAATTTCATTATTTGAGTCTGTAATTCTGTTAAATATGATCACATTCACTAGATTTCGGCGTAATCGGGCCCTAACACTGCCGGGCACCAGCGATTAGCTACCGCTCCCCCTGTTGCCGGCGAGCACTGCTATTGTACACAATCGCCGCCTGGGAACCAGCTGAAACGTTTCCTGTAGACCACCTCCTGAGGTGGTATTCGCGGAACGTTCCAGCTGAAACGTTTCAGCCCTAAAACGGCGCAGTGGCGCGTTTACACGGACACATTTAAAACGTTCTAGGCAACTGGTTCCAGCTGGGGCGTTTTAACTCGCCCGTGTAAACGCAGCTCATGTCTATATACTAATAATATAGTTATCCCTAAATACAGAAAAAGTGAAATATCTCTACAACCACTCCAAGTAGAAACAAATCGCTTGGTACACATATAGACAACATAGTTACCAAAAAGATTATATTAAATGTATAAGGTTAGGGTTCTTGATATCTATTAATTTTGAATAAAACTAATATTTTGCACCTGTACGTATTGACACTATAGTGACAGTGTCTTCTCGGAAAAACCAAGATGGCGGTCCTTCGTCAACATTCCGTACCGGGTAGTTCAAATCGTATTAACACGAATAATTCCATTAATACATCGTAATAAATTACAAAACTTTTACAAAATAATCTAAACATATTAATAAACAAACCTGTTAAATAATTCCTTAAAATTCCTCCGATTTCTGGCGTTATTTGTTAAAAAAGAACGCTGTCCAACGATCGCACGTGTTGTGCTGGCGACTCGAGCCGGCGACTCGAGTCCGGTGGCGATTCGAAGTAAACAAACCGTATCGGATGATTCAAATCGTATTAACACGAATAATTCCATTAATACTTCGTAATAAATTACAAAACTTTTACAAAATAATCTAAACATATTAATAAACAAACCTGTTAAATAATTCCTTAAAATTCCTCCGATTTCTGGCGTTATTTGTTAAAAAAGAACGCTGTCCAACGATCGCACGTGTTCCGCTGGCGACTCGAGTCGGAATCCAAATTTAAAGAACTGCGCATGCGCGGCCCACCACCGTCGGCTCGACGGTGGACCAGACGTGGAAAATGAATGCAAACCTGCGGCGGCCCACCACCGTCGGGCTGACGGTGGCCCGACGGTGGCCCAAGTGTGGAAAATGAATGCAAACCTGCGGCGGCCCACCACCGTCGGGCCGACGGTGGCCCAACGGTGGCTCAAAAGTGGATAGGGATTGATTCCCAACGTCGGAACACCACCGTCGGCCCGACGGTTGCCCGACGGTGGAAAGTCGGTGCCGACGGTCTGACCAATAGCCGACGTCGGGCCGACGGCTGTGTGCTATCTGGGTAAGGGCTCTAAGTTAACATAATTTTTTTCCAACAGACTACACAGTAAGCAGAACAAATGAAGTAATACAAAATATAAAGTAAGCGCCATAATCGATACTGGTTTGATTGACTTGAATTAATACACACATGGCACTATATCCTCTCTTCTGTTCTTCCTTTTGTTTACATTAAGGACGCCATATTTCTCTTCGATGTCTGCAGTATGTTTCCTTAAAATACCCAATATCTAGAAGAAAATACAATATCACGCCATGTATATGTTATGATTAACAGACGTTATTAAATATTGAAATAAACAGCAAGAGGTCGGCGGGTGGGGGAGGGGGGTGTAGTGATGATTTCATTCATTATATGTTCAAATATATCACAGTGCTGCCACTCTGGATTTTACCCCCAAAAAGTATCAAATCCTTTTTTTCAAGTATCAAAAATTGTCTAAAAATATTTTTAAAGTGTAAATAAGGGTAACCTTTCACTGATTTCTGACCATTTACCACCTTGTTAATCTAACATGTGAATCTTGTGAACAGGCTTCAGGAATGATGTATGCAGTGCTGTGAGGAGTTTTTTGCTGTTGAGCCCTCAGTTTTGCCTAGTTCAGTGCACTGTCACTTGGTCACTGGCAGCAGAGAGCTCAGCAAAGGTTCCACTCAACAAAACACACCCCACTCCCACAACGAGACTAGCAAAGCACATTGCTCAATCTCTGTAATATTCCTAATTCTAAGTCTGAAGAATTTTCAATTACCAGATTGGCAAATTCTTTTTGCAGAAAAAATTATAAAAAGGTATTTAAACCTGAGAAAAGAATAAAAAGTGTTTTTTCCTTGAAAGAAAGTATAATACTTTTTTTTAAAGTATAGCCTCAGAACTGATATTATTACCGAGCATTTGATGCATAAAACAGGGTAGTGAATGCACTCTGAAAACCAGGCACATCAGAACATACCTGGCGAAAATGGCCTGAAGCTAAAAGATTCCATATGGTGCAGCAGATATGTGCAAAGATTGTGGGTTTGATGATAAAAGCATAGCATTTGGCTCACATTTAGTACATACCACTAGGAAGATTTTTTTTATATAGGGACATTGCATTTCCCTCCTAGGGCCAAAATGGTGGCCATTTTACAAAATGGCTGTGATCGGGTATTACATAACACATAATCTGTAGGAGTTGTGCACGTTTTCAACTGGAGATGCATGCAACTGATACAATATCACTTAAAATATAATCTAGGATGCCAATTAAAGGTCATACACCTTACATATCCGATTTATTTGGCCTATTAGGCAATAATTACACAAATTAGTTTTTTTTAATGAGTTTTGTCCATATTTTGCAATCTGAAAATGATCGTTTTAACATTAAACTGCACTGCCACTGTGGAAGCGTGTTTACCCTTACATACTATCCTACATTTATCATTTACCCTTACATTGCCAGTGGGTACATGTCTACATCATATTAAAATATAACAATCCGCCATCCAGACAACTCGAGCATCAAATGTACATTAATGCCAACCACCCGTTTAGACATGTACGTTATGTAGTTGGATCTTATCGCCTAACGAAAGATTCTCCTTGGGTATTAAATCATGGTAGTAGATGGGGTCTGCAATCCCCAGTTGACCTATACAAAGGGGTTATGGATGTGTTCTCTAAGCCATCCATGATACTGCCAAGCACACTGTCTGCCACAGTGGCATAGTGTCATGCGCTGGAGTACAGCCTTCCTACACTCGCATGGTCCTCTGCATCCCTTCTTGCAGCCACGTCTGAGAAGTTGCCAGCATCCCTGTGTTTCCTCCGGGAGGGTTGTCCAGCAAATGTCCCAGCCAGTGTCATTCTTCACCCACCCCCATTCACTATGGCATGGGAGCTCTGCAGCAACAACCAACATCTGGCCCCAACAGTAGCCAGCTTGGTAAGCAGTTCTCCTGATGTGCTGTCTGAGGGTTTCTCGAGTTGGCGGGAGAGCATCTATTGCTCGACACTTCTGGGTGAAGAGCTGCTTACTTGCATCGTTGACATGCTCATGGCTGCTAATGCGATCATACAGGAGAATGACGAAACACTCCAAGGTGTCCAGGCTGTCATCTATGATTGAAGGGTTTGGTGTAGCGCCCAAGGCACAGAAGGTCGCAGTGACCTCATCACAGGCCTTCGACGTTTCCCATGCAGTCTTTGTGCTCCTGCCTCCAAAGCTTGACACGGTATCACACGGTATCATGAAATTAGGGTAACACTTGTCAGGCCCCAATGCCCAGGCCATCTCCTGAGCTGCTAAGAATCTAAAGCTCTTCCTGGTACCTAAGGCAACCCACAGCTTATCTATGTTGAGGCATTCAGCTGCTGCCACCGAAAGGACTACAATATCAGCATCAACTGTGCGGATCGACACCTTGGTGTAGCCCTGCTTCACAGCATCTTCCACTTGGAGCAGCATCCTGGTATCTGCTTCTTCATGTGTACATGGAGCAGCGATGTCTCTGGCATGCGTACAGACCACGTCTTTGTGGAGAGTTCTGATGACTTGTTTCTCTGTCTCTTGAGCAGCTAGTCTAGTCACTAGGAAGGAGAACACCTCCACCTTGTTCTCGTCGATACGTAGGAAAGCCTGCCAGTTTCCTTGTATGGAACTAGATGGCTCGACTCATCTCCGGATGCTTCTACCTCTCTTTGTTTGAGTGTCGGTCTTCAAACTGTCTGGCAGGATCCCAGACAACATCCACTCTGATTGCATCCTGTAGCTGAGATGTGATGTACAGCAAGAAAACCTGTGTTGCACAGTCAGAGGTCTTCACACCACCAGGTGCCAGCATGTTAGTGATAGCTGCTCCATCAAGATTGATGACTTCAACGTGAGCACTGGTAACATTCTCTTGTGGAAGGATCATATCTTCTAAGCATCCCACAAGGTCAGACTTTTTTCCCAGTCTCATTTTGCCCATCTGTGACAGGGCAGGGGGACAGGCCTGGTTCTCATGAGCAAAGAAGTCGTCAGAATCTCCATCACACATCTGGGATGCAATGAACAACCGGAAGAATATGGAGCAGTCATTCTTGAGCGACGACAGCTGAAGCTGGGTTCTTGATTTCTCTCTGACTGCAGATCGGCTGAAGAGAGGAAGTGCTGTTTCTCCTGATTGGGATGATTGATGGGCTTTGTCTGGTTCACAAGCTGCTCATTGCCATACTTGTGGAACTGCTCCTGCCCCAGCTTCTCAATCTGGCACACAGTGTTGATGACTGCTGGGTCTGCCAGGTCCCTGCTGTCTAGTACCAGGAGAGCATTGCTGTCATCACACAAGGGGTTTCCCATCTCTCTCATGACACTGGAGAATGACTTCACATCTCGAGAAAACACCAGCTGTGTAGACTTTGTCTGCTCATGGTGCCTGGATTCAGTTTTCTTTGTTCTCATCTCTGCTATGGCTTGGAACTCTGCAATCACTCTTGCCATCTCAGGACCAGACACCATCCAGCGCCGCAATGCTGCAGGATTCTCACTGATGCGATATTCTGCTCATGTACCTGGTCGATGGCCAAAGCAGAGAATACATGTGTTGTCTTCTTCACTGTGAAGTTCCCATCCATGAACTCTGCGAACACATCTGGATGCTTATCTTTGAGTGCCACCATGTCAGGCAAGTGAACTGGAATCCACCTTGCATAACTTGTCTGCCCCAGGGCAATGGACCAGAGTACAATCTTGGTCAAGGCATCGATGTAGAGCATGAAGTCGCCCTCGCGTAGCAATCTCACGTAGATCATGATTTCCAGTTCCAGCTGCAGGATGATCGACCAGAACTTGAACTGGGGACTTGGATCAGCTCAGCTAGCACACCAGTGTTCTACTGACATTGGAACCTGTCCCTCATCCAATCGATCACAGTATAGACTACATCACGGTTCCAGCGGCGCGGTGCATTGTGGGATGTGTCAGAGCAAAACAACCCCCCCAAAAGCACATGGCACATGCTAATACACTGGGTGCAGCAATGAAATGTGCTCGTTTCAGCTCATCTCAGCTCTTCTTTGAAACATAGAATACTAACTAAAAATATATATATAATAAATTAAGATATTAATCTTTTATCCAGCATTGCATTTACATCAATATAATCAGCACATCTTATGCCATGTGCATTTAGATTTAGAAAGATCTAGGCACTCAGACTAGTGTTAGAGCCACAGCCAGAGTACTCAATGCATTGTCAATGGCAGTGAGTAATCTCCATACAGAAAAAGTAAAATATTGCTAAAACCATACCACCTAGACAAAAACCGCTTGGAACACATATAGAAAACAGGTTTAACAAAAAGATTATATTAAATTGATAAGGTTAGGGTTTGGGATTTCTATTAGTTTTGAATAAAACTAATGTTTTTCAATGTGCGTTTAGGCAAACTCAATGGCCGTACGCCTTTGCTTTGCTCCCAAGGCCGTTTTCGGCGCATGCGCAGTCGGAACCGTGATGTAGTCTATTGGGTGTAATCCTCCTGTTGAAGGACATACAGAACACCGGCTGTGACCTGGTGAGCCCATCGAGTGCGTGTCACATGGGTGGCTTTGATGAAGGAGTCGGCTGTTTCAGGTGTATCAACTCCTGCCTGGACCAGGGCTTCTATTTTCTATTAGTTTCTCTTGGGTCTACACAGTCAACTGCACACCCAGCTCAATCACTTCAAGCCACTGATTCAGTGCCGATTATCTCAAGCAAGCACCCAATACTGAAAACATTATCAAGAAGGCACTGTAGCCACCAAACTTTGATCGCCCCTTCAGTACAGATTTGTTTAAATGTAATAAACCGTTATTGTTTTGTTATGTAGCAAGGCAGATCTGTCAGATATGATAAGCATGACAGGGAAGAAAAACATTATATGCGTCCCATTTAGGCCACCATACATAATTGTGTTCAAGTCCATGTGAGGCCTATGCATAACATGTCAATAACAAATGATACATAAATCCACTTGACCTCTGGATAGACAGTAAACTGTTGGCACTAATTACTACTAAGAGAAAACTGGGTGACACTGCAAAACGCACCAACAACCTAGATGACAAAATAGCCTATAAAACAGCCAGAAACAGTTCACTCCAAGCAGTAAAAACAGCAAAAAAGAAATACATAATAAAGCAAAATGAGGACTGGGGAAGCAACACAAATACATTCTAGAAAAATGTAAATCTGCTATTCCCCCAAAACAATAGAGAAGACTACATAAACTTCCAGGACTACGAAGGAAAAGTGCTCACAAATAGAGATGCAGCCAACAAACTAAACAGCCACTTTACCACAGTGGGACCAAAACTATCACATAAATTCACAAGAAACTGGGAAAATAAGTCAGATGAAATTAAAGAGAAAATCCCCATCTTCAAAACCAATATAAAAGAATTAACAGACCTCATAAACAGCATAGACATAAACAAAGCAAGTGGGATAGATGGAATCCCCACCAAAATACTGAAGGATGCACTCCAAACCATCCCTGGCACAATGATGGACCTATTTGACCAGGGAAAATTCATCAAAGCCTGGAAGATGGCAACTATTACCCCCATCTTCAAAGGTGGTGACAAACAAAACTTGGGGAACTATAGACCAATATCAATTCTGCAAACCCCAGGCAAGCTAATTGAAAAAAGATTTCCACAGGCACATAAATGAACACCTAGAAAAAAACAATATATTGAACAAAAAACACGGAGGTTTTAGGAAACTGCACTCCACATAAAAAACAATAGCCAACCTAACAAACGACATACTGGCCTCAATGAACCAAAAACAATTAGTTGGAGCAGCTTTCATTGATTTCAGCAAAGCTTTTGACACGGTAGACCACAATATACTACTGCTAAAGCTAAACCACATGGGCATCCAATCTAACTCTATAAATTGGATAAAATGCTACCTAAAAGACAGACAACAAACTAAAGTAAACAATACACTATCCGACCACCAACCTGTCACGTGTGGTGTACCCCCAAGGATCAGTCCTGGGACCACTACTCTTTATAATCTACACAAATGACCTAGAAAAGTGCCTTGAAACATAGCACCTCCAGCTGTATGCAGATGATACTGTCACATATGCAGAAGGATGTACAGAAGAGGTAATAACAAAACTAAACAAGCTCCTACTAAAACTAGATGACTATAAATAACCATAAATGCAAAAAGAATCCAAGACAGTCCTTTTCTCACATAGAATAATGCCAGAAAGCAACCTGCACTGCAAGCTAGGGAACCAAACACTAAAAAAGTAAGCCACTTTAAATACCTAGGCCTAGAGCTGGACAGCCAGCTAAACTACCACCTATGTATAACAAAAATGATCCATAAGATAAACTACAAACTATGGTTATTTGCAAAGCTAAGAAACTACATGACCCAAGAAATGTCAATAAAAGTCTTCAAGGTGTAAAATATTCTGATAATGATGCATTGGTGGGGGAATGCAAATGTTCTATTTGTGAAACAGGAATACATGGCCAGGTGCATAGATGTGTTTATGTAGTTGCTGGTGGTGCTTGATTGATAGGTAAATAGACATTGTGGTGCTAGTAAGATAGTGTGTAAGGGGCACTTAGAGCCCTACACACTACCTCCTCCCCTCTCTGCTAGTCAGGATCACCACCCGCATGCTCAAGGCAGGTGGTGGCAAGGGGAGCCACACAGCTTGGTGGTGGTGGGCAGATCACTGTAACCATGGGGACCGGGAATGCTTGTTTCTCATTGGTGGAGCTAGAAATGCTTGTTTCTCATTGGGAGAATGGGGTGGGGGTGATACGCTATACTGGATCCATGTACCATATAAATAATAAACATGAGGGCTTGACTCTCTTCTTTCACCCTTTATACTCTTTCTTTCTCTTTGGCTGTATTGATTTCACTATAGCCTGCCTACACAACCACAGATACGAGCCGTAGACTTTACAAAGGGAATGGTGCTCCCCTACTTCGACTATGCCGATGTCATCTACATGGGTGCCAAACAGAAACTGCTAAAAAAACCTGCAAATACTGCAAAACAGAGCCCTAAAGACCTGCCTTATGGTGGACAAACTACACCCAACCTACGACATCCACACAAAAAACAAAGTTAATTTATTAGAGAAGAGGAGAGTAATACAGCTAAAAACACTGGCATTTGGGTAATGTCGAGAAAAGGCACCTAACCCAGCCACAAAGGAACACCAGAGCAAACAATGCACCAATACTAATGCAAACCAGAAGCCACATCAAAGCACATGAAAGAAGTACACTAGAAATGGCTGCCAAAGTCTGGAATGCCCAAACGGTAAAGGAAAGACAAATTCCTGACCTAAAAACATACAAAAAATATCTGTGCAAGGTAAAACCAGAAAACAACCCCTGAACTGTGACCAAGCGGGGCATGTGATATGTCACGGCCTGCCAGCTGGACAGCTCTTAGGAGGTGCCCAGCTACCCAGCCAACATGCCCTGCTGGGCCCTACGTGGGTTATCAATGGGCGAGCTGGGCACAGCTGGGCAGGGGCTCCAGGTGGGCTCTGAAGTGGGCGTGAGATGGGCCCCACATGGGCTAGATTCCCAGCTTTAAAAGAAATCTTATTTTGTCTAAGGTATAGTGAACATATTCAATAACTGAGATAGGCCCACCTGGGCTAGCCCAGGTGGGGCCCTCTTGGAGCCTGTGGCCAAATTTAGCTGGGCCCCGGATGGGCTGCCCATGTGGGGCCCACTCAGGGCCCAGCTGGGAATGCTGGCTGAGAGGCCAAAAAACTAAGCAGATATCAACAAAACCACACACCAAACACATACCAACCATTTAGTGCGTACAAGCCTATAATATGTAAATAGAGTAGGCTACTCTAGGGATAAGAGTAGAAGGAAAACAATTGTCAAGAACAAAACAAAAAACTAACATAGATTTTACTAACCATAAACACCAACTATAAAGAAAAAAAGCCAAAAAGTGCCCAGCATTGAAAACAAGCCCGATCATCTGGACTTACATGTTATGGACAGCATAAACACCCCATCAAAAAAAAGAAAATGTTGTGCACCAACCATAGTTGATATATTTCAAATTGTTCATGATGGTTCGCCAACATGGATAATTTGCGCATGAACAAGGAGCCCTACGGTGGCGCCACCTGGAAGCTCCCACTGCTCTCCACCCCATCCGGCTTCACTCAGAACCAAGCCCGGGAGACTCTGACGTCACGAGCTCGTCTCCTCCGAGACTATGACGTCATAACAACTGTATAAGGGGTGCTCACAACCCCTATCACTCACTACCAACCTGGCAGTCAGACGAGCAGCTCACCTACCAACTCAACTCAGCCGCCCACCCAACCCTTCAAAACGAAGTCACACGCACGAGGTTGAGGGCCTGAGTCAAACTTTCAAACTGTCTTTATGTACTTGTCCTACTGTACTGCTATGCCTTATTTTCTTGTCATTAAAAATCCATAACATGGGCTCCTTGTTCGCATGGTTAATCATGGGCCAAATTAGTAAATTGTGGCCTCCATTTTGTAAATTGCCCGCCACAGCTACCATGGGACAAATATGCGATGTCCCTATATCCAAAAATATTCCTAGTGGTATGCCCTAACTGTGTGGCAGATGCCATGCTTTTATCATCAAACCCACAATTTTGTCAAAATCTTGCACATATCTGTGCACTAATATACGAGGTATGCGGCATGCGAACGCGGCATAGATATCGATGCGATTTTCGGTCTATCATTCTACAAATTTGTGATGGAAAGTCAAAGTCGCTGTTGTTTCCTATGACAAATGGGGCAGCATTATCATTCGCATTCGCACGGATCGGTCCTCGTATCGATCGGCTTGCCACATTCGCATTCGCATTCGCATTCGCATTTGGACATATGGAATCGCTCCTGTGTGTTTACATGCTTTTCCATTTTTTGCCGCTTACATTCACACACCGCGTACCGCATATATGGAATCTGAACTTTAGTGAATGAACGACACTGGTTTCTGCAATATGCTAAGTCATCAAGATGGCGGTTCTCCTCCCCGCCAAACCCAGGCAGTGGGTATAGAATATATCAAGTAGGCCTATACCTAGGCCCGTATGCATGAAGCTGTATTAGGGCTCCTATTCCGGTGATAGCACCTATCATCGGAATAACAGTGACAAAATCGGTTATTTATGAGTGTGATTTTCACTGCTAGTGCTAATATCAAATTCTGTTATTTATAACTGTGATTTTCACTGCTAATATCAAAGTCGGTTATTTATGAGTGTGATTTTCACTTCTAGTGCTAATATCAAATTTTGTTATTTATAACTTTGATTTTCACTGCTAATATCCAAGTCGGTTATTTATGAGTGTGATTTTCACTTCTAGTGCTAATATCAAATTCTGTTATTTATAACTGTGATTTTCACTGCTAATATCAAAGTCGGTTATTTATGAGTGTGATTTTCACTGCTAGTGCTAATATCAAATTTTGTTATTTATAACTGTGATTTTCACTGCTAATATCAAAGTCGGTTATTTATGAGTGTGATTTTCACTGCTAGTGCTAATATCAAATTTTGTTATTTATAACTGTGATTTTCACTGCTAATATCAAAGTTGGTTATTTATGAGTGGGATTTTCACTGCTAGTGCTAATATCAAATTCTGTTATTTATAACTGTGATTTTCACTGCTAATATCAAAGTCGGTTATTTATGAGCGTAATTTTTCACTGCCAATATAAAATTCTGTGCTTTATGAGCATGATTTAATAATAAAATAGTGCTAAAATTGAAAACCGCATGTGAGAGGCTGTGACTGTCAACATTGCGAATATTAAGCAAAAGCAAACGACAAAGAAGAACAAAGCACAGACCGGCTATTCACTGATAATATCAAATTCTTTTATTTATGGGTGAGATAGAATTCCAAAATCTAAAAATAGCAATGGGGATAGTTATCCCTGCCACTTTTCACATTCATTTTCTTATATCAGGTTGATCGTCATAATCTACCTTACTTTAGTTTGAAGTAACTTGCATTTAAAATGACTAACTTAGGAGATATTTTTAATGATTTGTTTGTTTAATGACCCCCCGCACAAAAAGTAGACATCGGGTATTGGGGGATTTTAAATGAAAACATGTCAATTTAATTTTGGCATGCTTGTCAAAACTCTAGCCCCATAGGCTTAAGCAGTAACAGGTTATATTAAATCGACTTGAACTACATCGCTATCCTTGCAATAGTTACCCTGGGTATAGCACCTATCACTGGGATAAGCTAACACTGCTTCATGCATACGGCCAGTGGGTAGACACTTCATACCGAAGCACTACGTACTGTACTGCGCAGTAAGTAAGACTACATTAAGCCTGCTGGGAGTAGGTAGACACTCCATACTGAAGCACTACTGTACTGCGCAGTAAGTAAATAAGACTACATCAAGCCTGCCGGGAGTAGGTAGACACGCCATACTGAAGCACTACTGTACTGCGCAGTAAGTAAAGAAGACTACATCAAGCCTGCCGGGAGTAGGTAGACACACCATACTGAAGCACTACTGTACTGCACAGTAAGTAAGACTACATCAAGCCTGCCGGGAGTACGTAGACACTCCATACTGAAGCACTACTGTACTGCGCAGTAAGTAAGACTACATCAAGCAAGCGCAATTGATACTGGACATCATAAGCTAGGCCAAAATGTAATTTTTAAGAATTTAATGGACCTGACATTGTTATTGACTGGCATGTAAATTATGGGGGTCATTTAATCATAATACATACTTTATCAATTTCAAAAAAAAAAACATCAACAAACAATAGAAATCCGATGTCACACTTGCACATAAAACACTTGGTAAATAATTCTAAATAAACTAAATTAAAAAAAACACCACCCAGATACTACTAATTTAGAACAAACCCTTTCGTGATTGATGCTTACACGTAATTGTACGTCCAACTTGGTCTCTCCAGTCTCTTCATTTTCGATGAGCCAGTCAGCGTATATCTTTGAGTATTGGGAGCAGAGTATCATTGTATTACCAACAGTCACTGCTTCAAGCAGCAAATTATAGATAAACTGATACTGGTCCTGCAAAGGGAGATCGGTAGGTCAGAGATTAGCAAATGCAATATTTTGAAGAAATCATTTTAACCAAAAAGGATTACATCAATTCCAAAATTAGGTGTCATACACTGAACTAAATTTGGCTCTAAAGCAGAATGTTGCACTAATCACATATTAAATAGCACAGGAGATAAATTTATGGAGGGATAGTTTGAGCAGATGATATAAATCTTAGTGATGAATGAGTAAATGTTACTTGTAACTCACCCATGTTTGAACCATATTTACTCGCTGAAGACGCATTTCCCATACATACTTGAACACGTCAATGATCCCCTCTACCTCTGCCTGTTTCTGCAGGTAGTCCAATGCGATGAAGGTACCTGTTCTACCGACACCAGCACTGTCAGAGGTGAAATGCAGTCAATAAAATTGTTCTTGAATGCAAAAAAATTAACAGAAAAAATATTAACATTAATCATACAAAAGAAATGAAAACTAGATGCATATGCATAAAATAAACAGTAGGAAAATGCATAGAAAATTAATTGAAAAAATTAATAAAAATTCAGAAACATGATCAGCATACTAAATACCCTAAGGTGACATAAAAACTTAATCCAACAAAAGCCTTGTCCATTAATTAGTGGAAGACAACGAGAAACAATTAATGCAGTCAAGCTAATTCTTGCTTATTCTGCACGAGCTATCAAAACAGCAAATAATTAAGGTTCAATAATTCTACGAATCATCACAATAAGGCTTAGCCCTATATGCAATAACCTCTCAATGACTTAGCCAAATATTAGAGTTGGATTTCAATAGGCCATCCAAGAACCAATAATATACGATACTATAAAACATGCCTATAGCAAGAATGTATACAGGTGTACCCCGCTTAGCGCTACCCCGTCTGGCACTGATTCCTTTTAGCACCCTTTTATTCACTTTCCCAACTTATTCAATAGGAATAAAACCACCTCTCTCCACCCTCCTACATGGGAGATTGAAGAGGAGGAATACATTTAAATCAAACCTGGGTTCCTTCCACTGCTCCTCTTACTCATGCACATGCAGAGGTCATCTAACTATAACACAATCGACCATTGAGGCCAATTTACCTACTCAACCATTTTATTAACAAGTGTAATGGCCCACGGCCCTCCGACTCTCACTCACACGGTTACTCACGGAAGAACACCAAGATTCAATTAGAGTACGCTTCAACTTGGTTTATTGAACCATCTGCTCACCGCGGCGTCATGAGTTGTCTGATCCGCCCCCTGACTCACCAGATCCCACATCGACTCTATAGGTGTGTGTGTGGGAGGGTTGGGGGGGGAGGGGGGGGGTCAGCCACCCACAGTAGAGGGCAGCCCAGTCGGGGTCTGCCCGGTGGCTACCCGTGCCGCCACCTGGCGCAATATAGTGGTACTGTGCTGGTGTACGACGTAGTCTCCGCTGCTACCGTGTGGTAGTAGAGCTCATGTACAGACTACTACACAAGTCCCTCACAACATTAAAATATCATTCTGTTGTATTGTAAACTGCTGCCTTATGAACCTATATTTATTGAATATTGTACAAAAGTGCATATCTATTTATGATATGTTATAAAGACAGGGTTTCCACTTTTTCCGGCTTCTTTTTTTATTACATTTTTAGGACCATTAAAACTGTTTTTTAATTACCAAAATTAAGAAATTCCAGATTTTTCAGCATGCAATATAACTGCAGGTTCCGAGTATGCTCCACAAGTCCTATTGCCAACCAGGTGGGGGGAAATTCCAATGTAATCTTTGGAAGACAGCCAAGGTTGGCCCAAAATTATTGTCTGTCTGCAGTAACCCTGAGAAATTATTTCAAAATGACACCAAATGATTTTAGAAACAAGACACAAATTTTGAAAACATATTTTCCATTATATGGACATCCATCATTTTTAATGATTTATAATACTTTTTGTATAATTATAGGAATTTTTAGTACTTAATTTTTGCCAAAAGTTAGTACTTTTTTGGTTTTTGGTGACAAGTGCGAACCCTGAATGAACCCGTATAGCACTGATTCGTTTAGCACTGCATTTTTTAAAGGAAGATAACTAAAGCGCTAAATAGAATTGTTAAATATTCCGATATACGGCATAGGGGGGAATGCAAATGTTCTATTACTGATCGGTGTACGTGACCAGGCACATGTGCACTCAGGGCCTACCCCCTCTGTTGGGATAGTGATCACCACACTCAAAGGTCAAGGTTGGTGGTGGCCAAGGGGGCCATACAGCTTGGTGGTGGTGGGCAGACCACTGGTAGCAATGGGGACCAGGAATGCTTGATCCCTATTGGTAGGGCCAAGAATGCTTGTTTTCCATTGGAGGAAAGGGGTGGGGTGATACTCTACAATGAACCCATGTAACCATATAAATAATAAACCAGAGGGCTTGACTCTCTCTTCTTCTTTACACTTTATACTCTTCCTTTCTCTTTGTCTGTATTTCACCTCAACAATGAGGAAAGTGCTGAGGGAGCCCTTGAAATCGGGGTATCATTCAAGTAGTATTTGACAGCATTACTTGACCAAGAGCCGGCGTGCTTTATGTCTTGCAACGGAATGTTAGCAGCAAGGCAAGCCTGTGTGGCCCCTCTTCTCAGACTATGCAAGGTGAAATCGGCTCGTTCTGGGAGAACGACTGAGGCAGCAATGTTGAGCACTCTCGTGAGTGCACGGGAGGTAAGGTAATCTCCGGAGGGAAGGACAAATGCTGGTGAATGTCGTGGGAGGGCAAGAGGAAGGATATAGGACTTCCAGGCAGTCAGTGGGCAACAGAGAGAGCCGGGCTTGGCCGGGAGGGAGAAGAGGAGGGGCGGCCTAGAACGAGGACGTGTCTTCGTTGAATGAAATGCTACTAGGATAGAATTAGTGTTGCTTGTACGAGAGCCAAGGTGGAAGTGAGGGAATACAGGTGGGGGAAGTAGGTCAGTGCGGAGGTCAACCTTGCCTCGTGCGTGAATTATGATCCAGGATCATAGTAGTTACATCACGGGGTTCGGTAGTAATCAAAAAAATTTTAATCGGGAAAAGGTTTGAATTGTTCAAATTAGTTGGGATAATTTGGCACCTAGATTAACTCGTACGGAGAGATTAAAACATAGACGACAACCTTTGCCATCTGATCCAATTGTTTCTCAGGATAAACGAACTATTGTATTTTTGGGTGATAAAACAAAACAAAAACCTAAAATAATACATTCTCATGATATTGGTACTGGAGCTTTTACACGCCAGCAGGCACGTAGAACAGAACCGTCTGTTGCTAGTTGTACTGTAATCCACAGAATTGACCAATCACAGCAAAGAACGCCGTGGAGGGATCAACGGCAGCTCGGACAGCGGAGTGCTTTGGCTCGGCCAGCCGGAAAAATTCTTTGTTCGGTGCCACTAATTGGGAATGATTGCGCCCTACCTAACCATTGCGCTAATACGAAGCATGAACTAAAAATAGTGCAAGTCGACAGCTTTCAAACTGATCGACAGGGTTTACAAGGTTTAGTCATAAGAAATGTTTATGTTCCTAACTAAACTTGCGCCAAAGTTTCAGCGTAGTAACGTAAGTTGCGCCACTAATATACATTACTAATTCAATGGAGTTACAGGATGTTGGAGATGCGATAGACTCCACAGTAGCATTGCTATAGTAAGATTATTGACACTTTTACTTGCTGATGCTTCTGCTTACATTTCAGGATGGAAGATTTGTATAAAATGGAGAAATGGTATAAACGTGGATGGAGTTGTACCAAATAAATCTTGTTATTCTATCATGACATAGACTGTGATGTCACACTAACAATTAACAATGAATTCTTTTCCCATTGACTTTCTATTTATCTAGGTTAATTGTTTGTAGCCAGGTCTAGTGTAGCTGTGCACTTGGCGTATTACGTAACGTGGCAGATGTGAGGTTATGGTCACAGCTGATCGAGCTGAAACTTGTTTATTTACTGGAAAACCTCTGAATTGTGACAGTAATGATGGAAATGCTCTGGGTTCTTTAAAATTGTACACCGTAGAGCTCTGGATTCGTTTTCGGAGTAGACTAAGCAGGTGGAGAGATGAAACTCTGGATGAGGAGACGAATGCAAGAAATCAAAGATGCTGCATGCTAGTGTTAATGTGTATGTATATATACCAGGTATGTGATTGAGTGCAGTAAAAAAAACTGACATTTATTTTAGGTTATCATGGGGACACTGAGTCGCGCGAGGGATGCAAATAGTGTATTTCAGAGGTGTTTCGGTGGCCAGAAAAAAACCCAGAATTAAACCCAAAAAAAGGGATTCAGGTTTCGGCGGCCATAAAAATAACCCAGGAATTCAGGATAAAACCAGAGAAAGGACATGCCTGATATACATATATAAATCACTTATGTGGATGTGCCTGGGTACAATTGACACACAATTGCTGTATTACCGGCTAACCATAGTACAGGGAGATGAAGGCCCTTCCGGTAAAACAGTCTTTACCTTGTTACCTATTAACAACCACAAAACAACAGGCACATTCTGCTGTATTCTCAACTTCCATCCTTTCAAATGGTAGCAAGGCCCCCATTCTATTTCAGTTGAAGGGCGCGGAAGGGTGGGTCAAAGCTGAATCCTCGGTAATTTAACAGCAATTATCTGTCAATTATACTTATGTAAGCTTAAGATCATTTTTCTATTTCTACCTCGTTCTCGAACCCCCTGATTACCATTAGCTCAAGGAGATGGAGACTTACGTAATCATAATTTACTCAGAATAATTAAGTTTCCACAATTTGAAAACTCAAGATCTAACTGGAAAACAAGGATCAGAGCATATGACATATATATGCCACAGCTGCAGGAGTTGTTACAAGAACTGAACCAGTCCAGTGTTGTATATTCCTGCATGTCATCAGCGAAGAAGCGCAGAAAGTCTTCGCAAACATGGTCTTCACGCTCAATGACCAAGACAAAATCGAGGCTAACCAAGGCCTTCAAAGTATACTGTACCGGTAAATTTAACTTAATAATTACTCGGTATCGCTTTAATTTGCATAATCAGACTAGTGAAAACATCCCTATGTACGTTACGACACTCAAAGACAGAATTAAAGACTGTGAAAATGGACCCATCGAAGACTCACTTTTATACGATCGCTTAGTTGCCGGTGTAAAAAACAGAATTCTCAGAAACAAAATGCTGCAAACCTTGAGCGATGCATTTATTATAAACATGTGAGAATTCAATACTGATCAACTGGAGGAGAAAAAATCGGACGTTGAATCAAAGGAAGTAGTCTATTTGAACAAATACGAAGTTCCGCGCACAGATGCCCTGGTGGCTCGCGGGCCTGGATCCAGGCCACCATCTTGGAAATCGAGCAACTCGTTCGGCACCGGTGCAGTCAAAATAAACTGCAGGAATTGCGCTATCAGCATTGATGTGGGTCCTGCCCGGCACTAGGGAAGATCTGCATAGTATGCAAGAAGATCGGCGACTTCGGAAAGGTTTGATGAAGCAGACCTACTAAGGTCAACGAATTGATGGTTGATGAACCTGACACTAACAACGTGGACTCAGACCCAGATCTGGTGGAAGTCAATGAACTGATGGCTGATCTGTGTGTCGGTTAAATAAAGACCAACACCAATCGAGACGTTGATCTGTGGTACTCGACATCCGGTGAAATTCAAACTCGACACCGGGTCGGAGGTGATCATGCTCCCGCGAAGCATATTCGACAAAATCGCCTCGACACAGCTAACGAACACCAGATGTTCGCTCATCACCTTTTCTGGACACCGAATCACTCCAGATGGCGAGACTGTGATCAGGGTCGATGGCAGGGACATTGTGTTCCAAGTAGTTCAGGACTGTCAACCCATACTCGGTAAACAAGCATGTGTCACTCTAAAATTGTTAGCAAGGGTTAACAAGGTGAACTCTCACATACCAACAAACATGCGCAACTGTGCCAATACAACAATGTTTTTCAAGGTTTAGGTCTCATTAAGTCAAATGATATCATACATGTCGATAAAAATGTACCATCTGTTGTTGACCCGCCAAGGAGGATTCCATACCCCATTCAAGACAAACTGCATGACAAGCTTAATTGTATGGTAAAAGAGTTAAGCAGGATGATCAACTGAATAGATTAACTCAAATACCATCGTAAAAAAAAAATCTGAATCTGTCTCTGAATCTCTGTCTCTGATCAAAATCTGAATCTGTCTAAGTTAAACAAAGACATAAAAAGGGGGGAATTTCCTACTAAAACAATAGACAAAATAATTGCCAAAACAGCTAACACGCAATATTTCACGGTATTAGATGCCATGACAGGACTGGCAGGTAGAACTAGACCATCAGAGTTCGCTATTGTTCACGTTCAACACGCCATGGGGCCGATATCAGTATACGCGATTACTTTTCGGTATCAAGACAGCCGGTGACATTTTCATTCAGGAAATGCACCTAAATCAGGTAAGGGGTCCCCAATAGTTTTTGCAGTACAGGGAGATGAAGCAGTTCCGGTCTAAAGTCAATCTTTACCTAATTAATTTAGGAGGGTTAAATGTGAGCCATTTATCTATTTAGCTTCTGTCTTTATTATTACAATTTTTATTTTAAATTTTCTTGTGTCGCACGGAGCGGGTTGGTTGGGCCCTGTACTGAGACTACCAAGGGGCACAGCCCTCGGTAAAACAGAAGCTATCCTTCAACTATACCCAGGTAAGTCTCGTCTAACTTATCCTCGGGCTGTTGCCACCAAGGCATTCACAGCCCAGGGAGATTTTTACGTACTGAGTATTTACCCGACTACCTCCTTACTTATATGCCTTATTTAATAAATGATGACATTAAATCTTTCTTGTGCTTAGCCTTTTCTTTATTTTTGTATAATTCTTGTCAATCTGGACGAACTCTACAAGCTTCTCCTCACATGTTACATCAAATTTTACACCATTAGGCTATGTTTACCTTACCGAGTTAATGTTTCTTGCCTCCCAGATAGCAGACAGCCGTCGGGCCGACGTCGGCTATTGGTCGCACCGTCGCGATCGACTTTCCACCGTCGGGCCGCCGTCGGGCCACCGGTGGATTTCCGCCGTTGGGAATCAATCCCTTTCCACTTTTGAGCCACCGTCGGGCCACCGTCGGCTCGACGGTGGTGGGCCGCCGCAGGTTTGCATTCATTTTCCACACTTGGTCCACCGTCGGGCCACCGTCGGGCCGACGGTAGTGTTCCGCCGTTGGGAATCAATCCCTTTCCACTTTTGAGTCACCGTCGAGCCACCGTCGAGCCGACGGTGGTGTTCCGACGTTAGGGTTCAATCCAAATTTCCACTTTTGAGCCGTCGGGCCACCGTCGGCCCGACGGTGGTGTCCCGACGTTAGGTTTCTATCCTTTTCCACTTTTGAGCCACCGTCGGGCCGCCGGTGGTGTTCCGACGTTAGGGTTCAATCCCTTTCCACTTTTGATTCACCGTCGGGCCTCCGTCGGCCCGACGGTGGTGGGCCACCCCAGGTTTGCATTCATTTTCCACGTCTGGTCCACCGTCGAGCCACCGGTGGTGGGCCGCGCATGCGCAGTTCTTTAAATTTTAATTCCGGCTCGAGTTGCCCGCGGAACACGTGCGATTGTTGATCGGTGTTCTTTTTCTACCAATAACTCCAGAAATACCAGGAATTTTAAGGAATCATTTACCAGGTTTGTTTATTAATATGCTTAGATTATTTTGTAAAAGTTTTGTAATTTATTACGAAGTATTAATGGAATTATTCGTGTTAATACGATTTGAATTATCCGATACGGTTTGTTTACTTCGAATCGCCACCGGAACACGTGCGATCACCAGGGTGATCTATAACCCTTTAAAATGACATTTAACAATTTTCGGGGTTTAAGACTGTCTTAAACTCCCTAAAAAGGTAAAGAAGTACCTTGAAACAACTCAGCGTGGTGTCTGGAGTCTGTTGGAAATATGCTAATTGACTTGACACCGGAACTGCTTCATCCCCCTGGGCTGTGAATGCCTTGGTGGTAATAGCCCGAGGTAAAATATATATATATATAATATACATACATATAAATTTATTCAGTACATATATATGTATATATATATATATATATATATATATATGTCTAAAATCCTGCTATTTCACAAACCTGAGCTCTGTAACTCCTCGTCCATCAAGCTAGATGCACATTTACTGCTGAATGTGCCATGCACATTTCCACATATGCACCATGACATATACAGCATGAGTGTTAAAGGAATCCAGTATGGGCCATTGGGACAGGAGCTGTACTCCGGCAAATGCTTTCAAAGCACACCTTTGCCTTGTTTGTTTTTTACAGTTTATACAACCAAATATGTGGAGGGAGAGTGCTGAGGTCTGTAATTTATGAATGATGTCACTGGTAAGATTCCATCATCACATGACCTAGAGTGGTTCCCCACAGACTGGGGAACACCTCTAGGTTGCACTTGCACACTAGCCCTCGTGGACACTGACCTCAGCACTGTCCCTCCACATATTCAGTTACACAAATTAAAAAGGTGTGCTTGGAGAGCATTTGTAGGAGTACAGTCCCAGTCTCAGAGGCCTATACTGGATCCCTTTAATTCATTTGATGCGCGAAAAGGAAGAAAGCAAGGCGGGGGTGGGAAAAAGAGGCGTTTATTGAGGCGCCTCTGGCAACAGAGGGGTTAGACATGGGTACATAGCAACAGTGGAAAACAAAGATAAGTAAGGACAGAGGCAAGTAAGGTTCCTGAGGAGCAGAAACAAGGATAAATACAACAGGGGCCCATAAGGAGCAATGTCAGAGGTAAAAGAGTTCTGGTGAGGGGGGGGGGGGGGGGGGGGCCGAGGAGCCCTCCACCAGCTGAAAGAGAAGAGAGGAGAGGAAGAGACAGTTGGGTGGGTGGGTGGAGGAAAAAGGGCAGAGCATGGAGGACGGCTAGAAGGCGAATGACTGAGGGAGGCCGGCGGGCGGCCTTATAAGGGCGGTGACAGGTGAGGTGCGAAAGCAAGGCCGGGGGAGGGGGGGAGGAAGAAAGCTGAGAGGCGGGCGTCGCGCGAGGTGAGAATGCTGCGCGACGACCGGGGAGGCGGGGGGAGGGTCTCTTCCTCTCCTCGCATCAAGCGCAATGCTTCGCATTACGACCAATTCCAAACAGACCATAAATCGATTCACTCTAAATAGATGACATTGACAGTGATGGACTGTTGGAGGGAGACAATTATTCAAGAAAAATGTCTTTGTGTGCATTGGTGTATGTGTGCATAACTAATGGAAGCCTCACCAGCAGTGTACAACAATGGGCCCAGTATCTTTTGGTTTCGTACTCAGCTCGTCCCTCACCTTCCTCTGTAGGGTCAACAGTGGAGTCGGCAGGGAGGGCACTCCATGATCTGGCCATCCCGTGAACTGAAAGTGCTTTACCTTCCGTATCGTTTCATCCTAGAAAATGTATGCAGTGACTAAATGAACAATGTCTTCTCATGCCTTTGCTGAAAGGGTGACAAGCCATGCAATATTGAGGACACTTTTTAATTGAAGTATATCTTTGGAACCTACTAACAATAGAAGGCAGATTTTTCACTCCTCAAAAAGCACAAAAGTTAGTCCATTATTTATAATATATATATATATATTTCGATATGCGTGTATATTTATACACACACAAATATATGTATATATATATATGTATATATATATTTATATACAAATATATAGTATAGTTATACGAGTCTTACCTTGGTACAGATGATGGATAACTGTTGTTTTACCGAGGTATAAGCCTCGGATAGATGTGGGCTAGGGAGAGGTAAGCACGTCCGGTACCAGCAATCTTAACCTACTTATTGAGGATAAAAATGACTTTCAAACAATGGATACTATTACTTTACCGAAAAGGTACACCAACGGAATAGATGTGGCAGGGTGTGGCGGGAGGGCCCTAGCCCACATCTATCCGAGGCTTATACCTCGGTAAAACAACAGTTATCCATCATCTGTACCAAGGTAAGACTCGTATAACTATACTATTTTACCTCGGTAAACAGCCTCAGGCTAGCCTCAGGCTAGGGAGACCTTTACATAATTCATTTTTATCCTTAATATCATTCTTTCTTATTATTATAACATTCTAAATTTTTGTTCTCACCTATTCTTGTTAGTTGGCGAGAAGACGCTTTGCAACGCCGGTAGGCTTTTCTAGTCGTTTATTATAATGTTTTGCAAACGACTTAGCCGTCTTCCAGCCTGCATGCGCTAGTATTCTTTTCACAGAAATACCAAGCACCCGTGCCTTGGAGACCATGGCTCCTCTAGTTGAGTGGGAAGAGTATTTACTCGTATCCACTCCAGCCAATTTCAACACCGTAATTGTCCATCTGGCAAGTGTGTCTCGTGAAATCGCCTTATGTGGCTTTATAAAGCTCACTAATAGTTGTTGTGATGCACGTAAATCCTTTGTCTTGTATATATAAGCCCGTATGGCCGACACAACACATAATTTCCGATCATTCGGAAAACAGTCTAAGTGAACCGTTGATAAAGGGTCACCTAACGTGTTCGATTTAAGCAATTTTTCTAAATCAAACGTAGCTTGTTGCTTGTCTATTTCTAATCCAGTTAGGATAAAGCAACAATCGTCTGTCCTCTGTGTCCGGTTACTAACAATAACAGGACCGCGACCTTAAAACCTAACTGTTTTATATCTAACCACGAGTTGTGAGGCCAAGCCTGAAACAACTTAAATACTATAGAAACATCCCAAAACCGACTATACTTTGGTTTTGGAGGATTCCTTTGATAAATTGAACGAAGTAAATAACAAATAACATGATGTTTTCCAACTGTTTCGCCATCAATTCTAGGTAATATAATTGATAACGCACACCTCGCCGCATTAATCGATCCAAAGGAAAGTCCTTCATCCTCTAGAGAACGAAGAAACCGAGCTACTTGTGAAATCTTTGGATTTGTTGGCTTAACTTTCATTAACAAACAATGTACACCCCATTTCTTTAAATAGGTTGTATACATTTTGACAGTTCCTGGCCTCCAGGCATCCGATACTATCCTATCCTCAGTAATTCTGTCCAATCCAAATTGCTGTAGCTGCTTCCTTAGAAAAGGAATGCCAATAGGGGCGTCGTTGACACGTCGCCGTGAACCACTAGCGGTCCGTGGTGCGTCAGATTCCCGAGTTTTCTTGGGAATCGTATACGATCTTTTGCCAGTTGTGAAACTGCTGGCAGCCAAGGTTGCGTGTCCCAATCGGGCACCACCAGTATCGCATGTGTCCCTTCCAAGCCGATTTTTCTCACTACTCGGCTGATAATGCTAAATGGTGGGAAAATATAAAAATAATTATTTTCCCAGGTAATAGCAAACGCATCTACTTTCCAAGCATCCGGTTCAGGATGCCAAGAAACATAACAGGGTAACTTGTTATTATTTCGTGATGCAAATAAGTCAACTTCAGGTGTACCCCATTTTTCACAAACGAAGTTAAACAAATGTGTAGAGAGAGACCACTCTAAATGGTCATGGAAATTTCTACTTTTATAATCTGCAAGTGTATTTTGTGACCCTGGAATATGCGCTACAGTCAGCCAGACTTGTTGAGCCTGTGCCCAGTTCCAAATCAGTTTAGATAACTGATTGCAAGACTTTGATTTGGTTCCACCCATGTTACAAATATATGCCATGGCAGTAGTATTATCAGTTAGTATTCTAACCTGTGATTTATTTATCTTTACTAAACTACGTAAGCCCAGATAAATAGCACGCAATTCTAGTGCATTAATATAGTCTGATTTTTCATCATCAAGCCATCTACCTCCTGTTGTGACCCCATCTCGATGAGCTCCCCAACCTTCTAACGAAGCATCAGTAGTAATTACTGTATTAGGTTCCGCCATGCGGATTGGATTTGGTGAACTTGCTATGTGTTGCATCCACCATCCAATATCCTGTAACCCTTCTTGCGAAATAAACATCTTTCGCTCAAAATTGCCTTTAGTTCGTGTTAACGCTAAATTTTTATCTATTTCTAGCGACTTAATATGGGCCTTCCCATATAACACAGCAGGTGCATATGAGGTCATTATGCCAATAAGAACAGCAACCTGTCTAATTTTTGGCTTTGATAACTTAATAAGCTCAGTCGCTGTAGTCATAAACTTAATTAGTTTTTGTTCTGTTATCGACACTGTAAGAGACTGTGTATCCAGAATAAACCCTAAACATTTAAGTTGTTTTGTTGGTTTAAACAGGTTTAAGCAATTTAGTAAATAAACGTGGCGCACAAGCTAAGCCATTCGGCATACAGGTAAACTCATAGAGTTGGTTATCCCAAATAAATCGAAGAAATTTTCGGTATTGTTCCATTATGGGAAGCGTATAATATGCATCCTGTAAATCAACACTAGCCATCCACGCATCTGGTGTAATCAGATCCCGTGCCGTATCTAGAGAGAACATTTTAAAATGTCGATATTCCACCCTTTTATTAAGGATTGTTAAATCCAGGATCATTCGAACATCACCATTAGGCTTCGGTCTCGAGAAAATGTTTGAAATAAACTGTCCTGAACAATGTGTCACTTTTTGTATAATTCCTTTCTCAAAGAATTTATGTACCTGTTTAGTTAGTGCGTCTCGTTCAACTGGTTGAATGTTATATGGAAAAGGTATTATACTTTGTACAGGAATTTGTGTAAAAGGAATTTGAACACCCCTAACTATTTCTATAATTTCTTGGTCACTAGTAATTTTGTGCCACTCAGAAATATGATTACTAATATTACCAGCCACAAAGTTGCTTACAGTTTGTGTGTTTTTAGAGGCTGCAGGGACTTGTAAAGTTTGTGTTTGGACCTCTACTTGGACCCGCCCCTGGGGAAAGGTCTCGACGAGTTGAACCCTCGACCTATTGGCCGTGCGGTGTTGTCGGTCCAGCCTGGGCGAGCGCCCCGGCCCCGAAACCCTTGACCGAAGTTTGAACTCGGTCTGGTTCCTCTGGTGAACCGTCGTGGACGAAAATCCCCTCGTGACTTTTTGAAACGAGGAACTTCCTGTTTCTTCTTGCCATCCATGTTTTTGCCACTCTTGGCTGCAGTCTCTACCTCTTTATAGAGGTATTGTAGTTGACCGCCAAACATCTTGGTATTATCTAAAGGTTTCCCTTTAATCGGCTCTGGAGCAAGATAGAGCGTAAACTCCTTCCCCTCATTATCGGTAACCTTCTTAGAGCGAGCCACTTCTTTGCCAGCATCTGTGCAAACTGACTTGAAGACATTTTCATATCTTCGAAACGACAGGTAATTACCTGCCGCCGCTAGTACTGCAATGCCTTTGTCCATTGTCTTAGCCAAAGACGAGAACTTATTTTCACTCTGCATCCTATTAGCCACAGGAACAATAGCTGTTAGGGTAGCCAACACTGCCTTATGCACTGTGTGCAACACATCCTCAAACTTCTTACGGTCATCCGTCATATTGACATCCCGATCCATCTCTTTAATGATGGAGTTGGGAACACCCTTTATGCCTGTTAACTCATCTCCTAACTTGGAGATAACCTCCGCCGGTTTGAACGTGCGAAAATGACCATTCACGGTCTCGCGCATAAGCGTAGTGGTTTTAACCCGCTTAGCCTTTGGCTTCTCCACCTTCTTAGCCACTTTAGTGCCAATGTCCGCATAGACCCCTTCATATACGGTGTCTGACTCTGATTCCGTAGAAGTAGACTCAGTGGACGACTCAGAAGAAGAATATTTCCTCTTCCTCTTCTTCTTTTTGGACTTAGTCTTCCGCTTTTTGCGCAAACCAGACTCTGCCCGCTCCTTGGTGAATTCATCACCCGAAGAAATCACCTGTTTCTTCTTCTTCCTCCGTTTAGGAGAAGGAGGAGGAGGAGCCTTAAGCTCCACCGCCGAGTCTGTGTCCAAGAAATCCTCAAATGAATCCTCTTGGACACTCGGCCTACGCCGCTTCCGAGACACAGGCGATTTGGCAGTCAAGATGTGGCTTTCCAATCTTGCAAAGCGAGCCTCCCAATCTGGAGGCGCAGGCACATCAGGCACTGCGTCCTCATCCGGGTCGGAGAGGATATGCGCCCGGGGCTGTGTCGACGGCCCTGCCGACAACACGGGTGAGGAGTCGTACTCCTCGTCCACTCCACTCGGAACACGCCCCTCGGCTGCTGCTGCACCGCGCTTACTCCGCTTCGTGGCCATCGGGAACTGAAACAAACATTTTTGATCAGTCCCGGTATATATATATGTCACAATATGGTTGTTTCAAACTCATTTGGACATCTATTGGTGTTAAAGAACGTGTTTATACCGTTATAACACAGGCGTAATAAGCTAAATTTGTGCGTGGGTTGTGGGTCAAGCCCAAACCTTACGCGGGGTCGGGACCAGTGTATCGGCCCGCCCATCCCTCTGTTCCGCACACTTCTCCCACCTGTGACTACTACGTCAACAAGTTGGAGAAAATGCTACGAAACTCGGAGAAACGCCTGAAAAAGTTTTGTCTAGGGGAGTCTATAAAAGAAACCCAGGAGCATCTCCAACATTACTCTCTATTAGAGTACGAGAGAATTTCCACATGAGATAGGGCGAAACCCACATCTCTACCCATAGTCACACGGTGACCCGGGTGTTGACATAACCGCTAATGACCGGTTTGGTTCCTTCGCGAAACCCACTCGAGTGTTCTATCCTTGGTTGTTTATAACCAAATAACTCGTCCAAATTGGACCAACGAAAGTCTAAACTTTCCATATTGATGCTCTAATGCATCATAATTAAGCTAACCACAGTTTTTATTATACTTACTGCGTATTTGCTTGTATGTAGACTAATTTTGCCGGAGCAACCCAACGACACGTTATCCA
This sequence comes from Branchipolynoe longqiensis, assembly GCA_030323885.1. Classification (NCBI taxonomy): domain Eukaryota; kingdom Metazoa; phylum Annelida; class Polychaeta; order Phyllodocida; family Polynoidae; genus Branchipolynoe; species Branchipolynoe longqiensis. Next base: position 16,676,918 of record CM059188.1, on the reverse strand, counting down.
GTCGTGAGTTGTATATGCTAATTGCTGGTACCGGACGTGCTTACCTCTCCCTAGCCTGAGGCTAGCCTGAGGCTGTTTACCGAGGTAAAATATATATACAGATATATATATTATATACAGGAATAAAATGGAATCGGTATTCCCTTCTAAACAACAAAAATGCTTAATAAGTGCATCAGTACCTAAGTTGGATATGTAGAATAAAATCTAGATATAAGTGTTTTGGTTTCGAAAATTGTATGCCTTCATCATATATTTTTACTGTTTGAATACAGGGTGCTTCCCCAGACCCCACTGGGGGAAGGGGCTACTGTTATTCTGAAATATGAAAAATTCCGAATTCCGAAACACAACTGGTCCCAAGGATTTTAAATAAGGAATTGTGGACCTGCATATATATATAAAAATGCTTCACAATATTAATTAACATCAAACACCAATCTTGACACTGTAGCATTGCCCTATATATACACTTTTAATGGTTGTGCTAGTCACACAAAAGAAAATATAGTAAACTTGGCGATACTGATCATGGTAAACAAATCATTGAAATCGAAACTGATCATCCACATAAGGCTGAATTTGGCCATTTTAAGCTAAGAATATCAAATCAAGAAGCAAAAATTAAGTGCTAACTGCTGCCACCCCCACCCCCATTCTTTACATTGCTCACCCACAATTCCACCTCCTCAATCACTGGTTTTGTTTGTTTGTTGTTGTTTTACATCTTAGCAACATCTAAGGTCATATCAGGACGGGTACCGACTTGTGACCATGCACACTCATGGCGACTTTATAGTGCAGCCCACTGGGAAATCAGGCTGACAGCACCATGACTCGATATCCCACTCAGTCACATTATCCTGACACTGAGCTAACCAGTCCTTGCCCTATCCTATTAATGCCGAGCACCAGGCTAGGAAGTGACAAGTCTTAATTTTGAAGTCATTGATTTGACTCGCCCAGGAAACGAAGTCCCAACCTTACGCACGCGATGCACGCTCTCTACTGATTAGGCCACCGAGCCCGGTTAATCACTGGCAATATCGCTTCCTACCAACTACACAAAGCTGCCAGACGTCTGTCCCAATCAACATGGCTGAATCATTTAGCTGCACCATGAAATCGATCACTTAATGTGGTGCAATATGTATGCTGTTATAAAGTAGAGATGAAAGTGGTCTCTGGCAAAAAACTCGGAAATCAGGCCTAGACCGTCGCACCACCTAGTGGGTTCTGGCAGAACCAACAGCGAATTTCCACGAAAACGCGGATCCCCCTCACCCCGCCCCTCCCATAGGATTAGCAAGTCCGATTTCAACTGTTCTTATTGTAACTCTATTATCGTCCATACCAAATTCTTTCTTGTTTGGATTTTATGTTTTACATACATGTAAGGTCATATAAGAACAGAATTTAGACTAACCAATTGCTGTCATATATTGGCATTTTGTGAACTTTAGTCGCTAAAAATATACAAATTCTGGAAATGCATGAAATCACGGAGATCTTACATCCTTGATAAAAGAGTGTATCTCTTCAACAATTCGTCTCTCTACCTTGACTTATATAGATGCTTGATGGCTGACTTATATTGGCACATACCTGTTTCAACATAAGAGACCGAATTACATAGTTGCTAAACAGTTCCTCCTGTATGGTGTGGATTGTGTACATTCCCACCCTCATGACGTTACCAATAGGTGGCCAGTATTTCTCCGATTTTATCTGAAAGACAAGGTGCTTCACCACAGTGACTACTGGCAAAGTGTATGGAGCAATGGAAAACTGAGATGGGTATCAGCTCTTAATTCTACTGTCTTATTAATTTTTTTATTTAAAAAAAAATATTACCAGGAGTTCATATACGATTTCTGGGGGAAATGGTTCACATATTACCTTATTCTGAATTTGCTCTTCAAAATTAGTCAACTGACCGCGGGGTGGTTTAAAGGAAAGGGATCTGAATTATTTTATTTTTGGTAGAGTAGAACTCTGTGAGACTGGGGAGTATCAGACAGATTTTGAGATTTGTGGCTCCGGATCCCCATCATTATAAGTTTAACGGAGATAACACATTGCAGAACAAGACCATATCATGACTGCCCAATGCACCATTTCAGATTCTTAATGTGCATCTACGTTTTAGGGCCAATAAGCAGCAGCAGTTCATGCATCAACACATCTTGTCAATCTGGAAGTGTTTTTCCAAAATGTCCTTTTGACAAACATCATCTTAAACCATTAGTATAATAAATAGCATGTCCTAATTAGAATGGCTGAGTGACAGTATTCGCGGAACTTGGGAGGTGGGGGTGGTGGCGCCACCTGTCCCACCATGAAGAGGGATCACCCATAAAGTAGTACACAACATCAGGGTGGCCAATAGGGACTATTCCCTTATGCACCTTTATACTCGCATAAGTTTTATACAACACATATATATATATATATATATATATATATATATATATATATATATATATATATATATATACGCAGGGATGAAAGTGGTTTCTGGGAAAAAAAGCGGAAATGCTGATATTCTCCCATAGGTTTAGCATTGTCAGGGAATTGCGGAAAAATACCGGAAGTCGGGTCTCAACTAGCTTTGTTGTGATTGCATTATCGGCCATATCTAACAGGTTCTTGCTTAGGTTTTATGTTCTAACTACACCTAAGGTCATATAAGAACGGGATTCGAACCACCCAACTGTTGTCATATACATCCCATCTTTTGTTGAACATTAATCGGTGGATATAAAAAATCCTGGAAATCTGCGAAACCGCGGAGATCTTTCATCGCTGATATATATATATATATATATATATATATATATATATATATATATATATATATATATATATATGTATATATATATATATATGTGAAGAGTTCAGGTGCAAAACCCCGTAAACGCCAATCCAAAGATAGAGATAAAAATTGGAATCAAACCATCAAACAATAAATTTGTTTACATTTGTATCTTTTTGTTCATTGCTCCATTATCAGTTCATCATAAGAAAAGTGGATTTAGTAATAATTAAAATTACCTTCAGGAAAAAAATCTTTTATTATAATGGCATTTTTGGATTGGAGTTTACAGGGTTTTGCGCCTGAACTTCTCATATATATATATATACATCTTCATAGTTTGCGACCACAAGAACCCGCGTCTCATCCGCCATGTAATCCACGGGCCAGCACAACTCCAGAAAGTCTACGAGCTGATGGTCCTGGTATCCATGCAACAGTGTGCGCCATATCTTGATGTTAAAATTGCCGAGTATAAACCACCAGAGTCTGTACTCCAACAAATGCTCTCCAAGCATACCTTTTTAGTTCATGTAACTGAATATGTGAAGTGAGGAGTGTCGAGGTTAGTTAGTGTCCATTATGGCTAGTATGCAAGTGCAACCTAGCAGGATTTCCTGGGCCGCATTCAGGGTGCGTCTCCGAGACGTCTCCGCGATGCTTTTTGGCTTATTTCCATTCAGGGTGCGTCTCCGAGACGTCTCCCTTTTCAGATAGGAGGAAAAGATCACCTCGAAAATGGCCGCCCTATTCAGTGGTTTCAGCCAGAGTGATTGTTTTTCATTGCAAATGGCTGCCGCGTATGGGGGCGGCCTATTTTGAGGCGACCAACTGCTTTTGCCGTTCAGACTAGCATGACGTCAGGGATTTCTCCGACATGTCTCGGAGGGATACCCTGAACGCGGACCTGGTCTGTGGGGAAACCCTCCAGGGGCCGTATGCACGAATCGGGGTTAGGCCTAGCTGGAGTTAAGGCACTAGCCGCGGTTAGATACCTCAGGGTAGCGGGGGGTTTGAGAAATGTGTGAATCAGTATGCACCAATGTTTTAGCCGCCGCGGATAGCTAACCACGAGTTTATTTATAGATTTGGTAATTCCCTCGATTTGACAATATGAATAACGCCGCCAATGCAGCGGGAGCGTTAATAACAGTTCGATTTTAGGGTTAATTTGATTAAATTTCACTTATGGCGTATGTAATTCTTTTAAATATGACAGCATTTAATAGATTTGAGCCTGATATATTGCCGCCGATTCGGCGACGGCGTCGGAGATGTGTGTTTTGTTGATATGGGACAGTATGAATATCGACATCGCTGCGGCGGCGGCGATTTGTTTACTTTACATTCGTCGATTCGACAATATGAATAACGCCGCCAATGCGGCGGGAGCGTTAATAACGGTTCGATTTTAGGGTTAATTTGATTAAATTTCACTTATTGAGTATGTAAATGTGTTAAATATGATCGCATTGAATAGATTGAGACCCACACACACACACTAACCGCCCTGACTAGCAGTAAAACCTGATTTGAAAATGGTTTAGCTTAGCCTAAGCTAAATTTTGCGGTTAGCGCTAACACCGATTCGTGCATACCGATTTCTCACATTTAGCCATGTGGAGCTAGCCTAGCCGCGGTTACGGCCCTAACACCGATTCGTGCATACGGCCCCTGGTCATGTGATAAGGGAATCCCACCAGTGATACGATTCATACATTACAGACCTCAGCACTCTACATATTTGATTGCTTAAACTGAAAAACTAGGCAAAGGTGTGCTTGGAAAGCATTTGTCGGAGTACGGCTCCAGTCCCGGCAGCCTATGCTGGATTCCTTTAAGAGTAAGTTAGAAGGGCGTGGGTGTGATCCATTGTGCGGACATTGGCGGCCATTCCAACTTTTCCCGCGCTGTGAATTACCCATGTTACAGCTTGATGTTATTCATAGATAAGCCTTCACTAACAATTAAAGCATGAATATCATGAATAAATTAATATCCCTTGCTATACACAGAAATACATAAACATCATTAAGGTAAGTAATCAGTAAGTAGTCGTATTCCCAAAAGCAGCAAGGAATGTTATTTTGCATAAATATAAGATGTAAATGCATACATTATCAAATATCAATGTTATGTAAACATACCCGGCCGGATTCGCTACAATTGGTGACCATGACGACTATGGCTACATTGTACTCCCAGCACATTCGCCAAAAATCGTTCACTGTACTGGGTAGAGGACCTGTAAATTTGCATCAAGATTGTTAAAGTTGCATGGTCTGATGAAATATATATTTTTCAAAACCAAAGCACTTAGATCTACCTATATTTGATTATATATATTCAACTTAGATATTGGTGCATTAACTAATGATTTCGGACAGTATATACAGAATAATCAGTGAATTTATTTATTATCTCATCCCTTTGGACACCTACATTGAGAAAACCATGAGGCAGGGAGGCGACTAACCAATTAGGTCAATCTTGTGGCCTCATTAGTCTTGCCCTCATTTCCAGTACCATATATGGCTTTAGTCAGGTTCCAAGACATGTCATGTATTTAATAACTTAATATGCTTAGTTCAAAAGCAACCTTGATGGGAATTGTAAATGCATGGAATTAACAAACTTTCTAAACTAAAGTGGGAAAAAGTGCAAAGCAAAACACACTATACCTTGCGTAGCTATGAAGCGTTTCGGTTCTTGATAGCCCTGAATATTCAAATACAAAGAAAATAGTATGCAAACAACTGAGATGTTATAACACAAGCACAAGCAAAAATTAAACTACTTTAGATGATAACAACTGATTTGTTATATTAAAGAAGGAACATAACTATTTATTATAAAATTTCTGAATTTTAAATAAGCAATGTTTCTTTGAAAAGGAAATTTGAAGAAAAGGTAGTGACAACAATATCTGTAATAACACAACCTGAACATACATTTATAAAGTTGGCGTTTATATATTGTGAGGCCGCATCTTGCATCTTTAAAAGGGGCACTCTACTGTGATCATCTGAAAAAGCAATCATTATTTACCATCATTATTTATGATATACCATTTGCAAAAATGGGTGCTCCAATTCATAATAGAAAAACGAGGGCTTTATTTCTTGCAGTTACATAGTTCAATGGTTTTGAGTTACTGACAATTTATAAAGATAAATATACTAAGTTGATCGTTATAATCTACGTTATTCATAATGGAAAAACGATGAGGGGTTTTCTTGGAGTTGCATCGTTCGATGGTTTGGAGTTTCTGACAACTTTTAATAAATATACTAAGTTGATCGTTATAATCTGCGTTATTTGAACTTCAAGTAACTGTTATTATAAATACTTAACTTTGGGAGATATTTTAAGTTAAAACATTCAAATATAACGTCGGTGTGCACGTCGAAATTCTGACAAGATAGGCTTCAGGATTTAGTGTAGCAGTCTATACAGAATAATCAGTTGAATTTATTACCTCATCCCTTTGGACACCTACATTGAGAAAACCACGAGGCAGGGAGGCGACTGACCAATTAGGTCAATCTTGTGGCCTCATTAGTCTCGCCATCATTTCCAGTACCATATATGGCTTTAGTCAAATTAGAGCCCCCATAGTATGCCATACACCTCAGCTTATTTAATATGTAAAATGGCATAAACCCCACACTATAAAGCACCAACACTGTGGCCATTATAAATAGGGTGATTACAGATAATCTACAGTTACAGTAAGGTAAAAGACCTGTGTTCAGCCACCAGTCTAGTCACTCTTTCTATAATAGTTCAGTGGTAGCTTACTCTCGCAAAGATCTACTACTAGTAGTACTAGTGACGACTTTGACTAGGGAGATGGAGTCGAGGAGGGGGGAGGAGGGGTAGTAAGTTCAACCAATATCTACTTGGATAGCCATTTAGTCAGGTAGCCATTTGCCGAATCACCATGGGTGAGACATTTTTGCACTGAATACGCCTTGCCAATCGTGTGAAAATAAATAGGCCAAGTATGCATGGTATGCAGTTCATCTAAAGTGTTGTTTGGCTGAAAACATCTTCAGGCAGTTTCCGAATTTCGCAACAGGCAGTTTATATGCATTGTCAGTTGCTCGACCAGATGCTGGAATGTCTCCATCCGCATTCGGAAGTTGGCAACCCAGTCTTGCTCCCTGAATGTCACATTCACAATGTGAGACCACCAGCCCACAGTAAATTCGTCAAAAGACTTATACTCACATGCGAATATACCTTTAAAGCGGTTCTTCTCACGAATGCTTTTCTTTGAATTCGCATATTTCCATTCAGCGGTCTGACCCTCAGGGATTTGCTATAGAGAGAACAGTTGTAAAATACCTACTTGGGGGTGGCTGATATTGTATGTTCTATGAAAATATTGCAATTGCTGACAATCTGCTCATTGACATGGAACCGGCCCCAAACCGATATATGTTGTATCTGTTCAATGAACATTAACATTTCAAATTCTACTTGATCAAAAATTAATGCTTTTAAAGAAGGCATTGGTCGTAATGCTTGCATTATGATTGAGTCGCGGCGGGAGAAGACCCCCCCCCCCCCTTCCCGCTGCTGCTGACACCTCGCGGCTCACACCTCTGCCCTGACACCTGACCGCCTCTGCTTGCCCACCCCCCCACCCCCCACCCCCGCCGCCTCTCACCTCACCTTCCCGCTGGTCACCCCTGGGGGTTTCTCGCCTCCCCTCTCTCTCCCCCTTATAACCCCGGCCGTCGCTGCCTCCAGCCAGACACTTGCTATCCGGACCGCACACTGTCCACACCTCGCTCTATCTCCTCTCCGCCGGCCTTGCTCCTCCTTGATATGTCTGAAAAGAGTTCCAGGAGGGGGGGCCTGCCGGCATTTCACTTTCTATTCTTACTCTGTCCGTGTCTATGGCTCACTGGTTGGTCGCCATAGAGCAGATAGACATGGTCCTTTGACTCAACTCTCCTCATTTCTCTTTCCTATACTCTACCCTTTTTTTTTCTCTCCCAGGCATACTCCTCCCCCTGACCAGGGCAGTTGTGTGCTTGGGTGGGGCCCTGTACCTTTACGTTTTCTCTCGCTTTGTTCTCGTTGCTGGAACCACCGCTGCACCCATCTTTACCCACCCTTCCTCGAAACCCTTGCTGCTGTCGACTGGATACAAGTGCCAACTACCGCTCAACTACTGCCGGACCGAAGAGATTCGGGGCCGCCTCAACGCTTCGCCGTTACAACGTTGTAAAGATGTCCCCAGCTTCTACAAGACTCCCATCTGAAGTTAAATCTTCAACCAAAGATTGGGCTGATTTATCAGAGCCTCTCTATAAATGTTGCAGTTCTCCAACCAGTAACCGTTGTAAGGTTACAAACCACCCCGAATGTCAAAGCCTCCAGCCATTCCGCCTCCTGCTGCCTCCTGCTTTCATGTTTTTAATGAAGGCATTAGCAAAATTTGAGTTTTGAAGAGCTCAGATTGCTGAAATATCGAAGCTCATCCTAGAGGGTTTGTTAAAAATCCATATCATGCAATAGATGCAACTACATCATCAATATGTGCCTATGATTTAAAGTCATTTACCCAAAAATAATTTATTTGCATGCAATTTGTTTCAGTAACAAATGTAAGTACTTTCGAAATGACTTACAAGCATTTTACCAACAATTCAGACCCTCCATATCGCATGGTATGTGTTCACATTGAAGACTAGCTTGATTGGAAAGATTTGGTTAGAAAAATACATGCATAACTGCCTGAAGAAAATACAACACATGATGACCAAATGGGTAAGGCGCTTACTTCCTATGTTGGAGTTCATGGGTTCGATCTCCAGCTGAGTCAAACTGAAGACTTACAAAATTGATACTTGTCGCTACCTAGCCTGGCACTCAGCATTACTAGGATAGGGCAATGAGCAGTGGGATGAGGAAGACCAATTGTCTGCAATTAAAACGTCTCATGCTGCATCAATGAATGTAAAAATAATAGAAAAAATAAATACCATGCCTTATGCAAGATTAAAGGATCGGTAACATAACAAAAACTTCACTTATTTACAATAATGATCATGATCTGAGGATCTCTGGGGTAGAACTGTGGCTATTAGTGTCATTCGGCCATAATGACTTGCCATAATACTTGGGGAAAAGGTGCAAATTCTATCACGGTAGTCAATTCGAAGGTTTTTTAGTATACCGGATAACGTATATATATATACATTCTCCATTCCCTTCCCTACGTGACGTCACAGTACTACTACTAATAGCCATGTGGTAGTCAGGAGTCTAATGGTTCCGGGAAAACCAATCGCGACCTTTTTTTAAATATATTCTAGTGATGAATTTCCTGCTCATGACGGATAAGTGTGTTAACACTTGTTTTCACCTACCGCGTTTGAACACAAATACCCCATTCTAAGGGTGACCTTTCATTATGCCACAACAGATTTTCGTAGGAATACACGACTTCAAGGAATACATGGTAAAATGAAGTGACCAGATCTTTAAGTAATTCCACCCAATGCTAAACCAACCAACATGAATTTGTGATTACGTAATCAATTCAATTTAGTGGTTTTCTATCAACCAACTGTCTAATAGTGAAAACAAGTATATTCAGACTTATCTATGATAGGCAGTATAAATCTTCAAGAAGTGGTTAGAGTGGCGGAGTGGTTAGAGTGTCTGACTTTTTTCTAGGTCGATCTCCTAACCTGAAGGTCAGTGGTTCGATTCCCCATGCCCCCACCTATGCCAATTTGGAATTCCACCGCTGTGTATAACTTACAGCATCATCAAAGGCCAGTTGCTCTCATACCATGTCTATGTGGTGTGGGAGGTTAAAAATCCCTTGGGTCGGTAAAAGTGTAGGGTCAGGGTTTCTCTCGACAAACTGTCTAATCGTGAAAGCAAGTCTATTCAGACTTATCCATGTTAGGCAGTATAAATCTTCAAGAAAAAATGAAAAAAAAAAAAAAATAAAAAATTTGACACTGATGATGTGTAGCTAAATGCATAAAGAAACCCTGAGATAATAAATGTGCACTGAATTGTCAGATTCACCCATCTTCCTCATACAACTAGCTCAGCTAGAGATTTGACTATTCTAGACATTGTGTGCAGATAGCGGGGTATTTTTGGACATAGAAATCAGAATACTGAAGTTGAGGGAGTGTAGCCCATAGGCCTGAGCAAGCAAATAGTGAAGCTACAACAAGCACTTGTGAAAGTGGTCTGTTGCCAAAAAAAATCCACGTGGAAATCAGGCCTAGACCTTGACGCCACCTAGTGGATTTCAGCAGAACCAAACCGTGGCCGCCAAAAAACCGCAGAGACCCTGGTGTCACCTAGCGGGCTTTGGCAGAACCAATGGCGAATTTCTACGAAAATGCAGTTATCTCCTCCATCCCCCAATCCCACTGCCACCCCCACCACACCACCACACCACCACACCACCACACCACCACACCACCACACCACCCCACCGCGCATAGCATTGTCAGGGATCGTAGAAAAATGCAGGAAGTCAGGTTTCAATTATCCTTATTGTGATTGCATTATTGCCGATGCTGAACTCTTTCTTGCTTGGGTTTTATGTTCTAGCAAAATCTAAGGTGACATATAAGAACGGGATTCGAACTAACCAATTGATATCATATACATTGGCATTTTGTTAACGTGAATATAACAAAAATCGTAGAAATCCACGAAATCGCATAGATGATGCCAGTGGGGTCAGGGAGGGCAGAGGTACCCAGGAACTTTTGTGGGTGGGTGAATGAGAATTCCTGATGACCATTAAGGTATTTTTTAGCAAAGGCTTGGTTCACCACATCCATCCCAGCTCCAGTGTTTTCAATGGTAGTTAACATACTATAAACCTACATCAATTCTTCTGAAAATCTAACGCTGCAATCCATAGGTAGCTAGGAGACCTGGGCCGCATTCAGTGTGCATCTCGGAGGCGCCTCGGAGACGCCTCTGTGATGCTTTTTGGACTATTTGCGTTCAGGGTGCGTCTCGGAGACGTCTCGCAGATGCCTCCCTTTTCAGATAGTAGACAAAAAGCGCCTCAAAAATGGCCGCCGTATTCAGTGGTTTCAGCCACTCACAGCACAGCTTTTCCATTGCAAATGGTCGCCACCTATAGGGCCGGCCATTTTCAAGAAAACAAACTGCTTTTGCCGTTCAGACTATCATGACATCAGGGCCATCTCCGAGGAGCCTCCGAAACGGACCATGAACCTGGCCCAGGGTGCACTGATACTGACTGGCTGTACAGGCACATGAGCTATTTCCCCACACCCACCCTACCCAAAATAAAAACTTAGCCTTGAAATTTCGAGAAACCCTGAAGACTGGCATTGTAAACTAAGTCAATGTTACTGTCATCTCAAACATAAATTGGACGAGTCTCAAAGGAGAGTAGCTGCAAAGACAATGTATGACAAGACACTGTGAAATACAGCGAACAAGGTAATTGGACAGGTCACCTAGCCCAGCCTGACTGATGTACCACATAAACAAGGACCAAGTTCCCTAGCCCACCCTGACTGCTGTACCATCAAAGACAATGTATGACAAGTATAGTGTATTATCTAATATGAATAATGAAAACCATATTATAGTATAGTAAAGTTCAAACATACTTTCAGCACTTTAATCTGTGCGATATATAAATAAAATTTGTGATTATGTCTGAATAAGAAAACTACTTCTACACCTGATCAAAGACAATGCACCTCTTTTGATGTGGGATGGCACCACTGCATGATTATTTAAGAAATTCCTATATGAAAGTGCTGAGTGGCGTGTCTTGTCGTACATTGTTTTTGGTAGCTGCCAGTATCCCTATAACTAGTGACCATTCGCTATACTGATATATTGCTGATAAACCCTTATAACTGTAAATGACGCAACCAACAGCACAAACACTACAATTTGTATATTACCTTGTACTCCTGCCTGAATGGGAATGGCTCATTTAGAAATGTTGTTTCAACGTGATCCTCCAGATCTGACACATTCAGTGAGTAGTCCTTTGGTGGTATGGCCGGCATTGGAACAAATTCCTTCTCAGAGCGAAACAGAGAATTCTTGGTGAGGATACTAGACATATTGTCCGTGAATGAGGACTGTTCATATCCATAGTCATCTGAAGTGGAAAACTAAGATGAAGATTCAACTAAACTTATTCAGCAGAGGTTGGTTGTTTGAGTTTTACATCCTGGCAACATCTAAGGTCATATCAGGACGGGTACTGACTTGTGACAGTGCACGCTCATGGTGACCTTATAGTGCTGCACCACTGGGAAATCAGGCCACCGGCACCATAACCCGATATCCCACTCAGTCAGATTATCCTGACACAGAGCTAACCAGTCCTTATTCTATCCTATTCATGCCAAGCACCAGGTTAAGAAGCGACAAGTATCAATTTTAAAGTCATTGGTTTGACTTGACCGGGAACCAAACTCCAGACCTTCCACATGCGAGGCGGTATATATATATATATATATATATATATATATATATATATATATATATATATTTAGGTGGTATAGTACAAAGGCTATTAGTAATTAACCCCATATGTAGGGATGCTGACTATAGTATCCCATTAGAATATCTCAGCATGTCTGATGTTGGGAAATCATAATTCTAGTGTACCCCATTCAAACACCACAAAATCAGGGATGAAAGATATCTGCGAATTCGCGGATTCCCGCGATTAGTTTTGGCATGCTTGCCAAAATTAATTTGACATGCTTGCACTTCAAATATCTCAAAAGTTAGCCATTTAAAATAAAAGTTACCTCAAACTAAAGTAAGGTTGATTATAACAATCAACCTAATATGCCTCTCAGAATAAAATGACAGTAACTTAAAATGCCCATGATGCTTGAAAACAGGTAAACAACACTTATGGCCAATTATTTCTGTGTGAATGCCAACATTACTTTTTTAGGTTTTCACTTAGAATATCTCTAAAGATACCCAACTAAAATGAAATACACTTTAAACTAATATAAAGTAGATTATGGCAATCAACTTAAAATATGTATCTTAAAAATATGTCAAACATTGAAAATTACGAGATCTTACCCAATGTCAAATTTTGCAGAACTATGGTTAAATCAATGTCTATAAGTATCAATTGTGTAAAATTATGGAATGATCTTGTGCAACATATAGGCTACATGAAATTAACTCTCTGTACAATTCATTAATATTATTAAGAAAATGTTCATTAACTCATATAGACAAACAGATTGTCCAAACTTCTAATTAAAAGAACAGTATACAATTCTATATTGTTGCATTGGCCGGGGAGGGTTTTAAAACCATGTGTTGTGTTAGTCTATTTATACTTGTCCCAAGGGGAATGTATATCATCAGCTTTGCGCGTCTTTCATTCTCATTTTCTTCATCCACTGTAATTAAGTTTCGTGGAAATTGTAACCGTATATAATGAGGATGTTGAAATAAACTTGATTGAATTGAATATACCTACCAATGTCGTTAAACTGTTGGTCGCTGGCCAAGTCCTTCTGATGACTGTAATTTACAATGAATCAAGTTGCACTGTAAATCAACTTGTATTAAGAGGGGGGGGGGTTACTTTGGACATTTTGATTAGCAACAATTGCTAAACAATTTGGAAATTGATTAGCAACAGCTCATTTTGGTTAGTGATTTGTTGGTTGTCATGTTAATTTCAGTGACCGAGCCAATTCCACTTCGGCTGCCAAGCTGCTCCCAGTATAACATACTGCTAAACATGGTTCACGGTTTCACATGAGTCGTTTTACTATTAGTGGATAACCTTTACTTGGATTTACGACACAACAAACAAAATGTTCACTCTATTTATATATATATAAAAGTCTAAGAGTTGATGTGTGATTGATTTCCCTGTGATTGTTCATAGGAACATTGATTCTGCTATTATTTAGAAGGTTTTCACTTTTTCTTTCCATGTTACACCTTATTTCCCAATTTCAGAGAATAATAACCCATATATATATTTCCACTAATTTCATTTATATATATATATATATGAAATTAGTGGAAAACATGAAAAGTGGAAAGTTTAGTTCGGGCAGTACCCGCTAGGTGGCGCCACCATACTTCGGCCGCTGCTGACTGGGTATGCTCAGTATTGACGGTGTGTTCTCGTGATGCGACAGGAGGCGTCACCGGTGGTGTCAGTACTTTGCCTTATGAGAAAGTTGTCATCAAATATTGACCAATCACAGACCACCAAATTCTTCATATTTTGACCGTTCCATTAAAGGTTTTCCAGCAGAAAAAAATGGTTTAATGTAAACGTCCCAGATTATCTAAAACGTATAGAAAAATCGCCATCTCTGCGTCCTACGATGCCCCGCCGGCGCCTCCTCCACACCCGGCAGCCGCGCGCACACTCCATCCCCAGTATCAGAATTACGCCCGGCACTGGAACCCGGCCGTCGCCGCCTCCGCGACAGCCTCTGTCTACTGCCCCGTCGCCCACACCCCGACGTCCGCCGCAGAGGCCGTCCAAGAGATCTTGGAGTCGGCCGAGGCGCACCACACCGCAAAGGTATACCGTCAAACTACATCTTCCCCCATGATCTCGTGGAGAGGGGGGCTGAGGGGAAGGCGGTGAAGAAAGGGGAGGCGACCAGGGAGGAATACAACATCGCCCTCCGGATGGTCGAGGCCCACCCCTCCTTCCCCGCCGACTCCGTCCCCGCTCTCACCCACCACACCCTCACAGTGCTGAGGGATAACCTGATGTATCCATGGCCTACCGTCCATCGATACTCCGAGACCATATTTACCTGGGTCATGGTCGGTAGGCTCCCGGAGGGATGGCACGACCCAATGGCGATTAACGCCAACCGCCTCGAAGCCCTCACCACCCCCTCGGCGACCACCGCGGGCTCCACCTCCACCTCCCGGGGCACCAAGTCGGCCCGCACTAAAAGCCAGCCCCGCGCATCCCAGGCCGATGCCCACACCCCGTATACACGAGAGGCCTACGGCACCCCCTGCGCCGCATGGAACCACGACCCCACCTCCTGTGACCGCGCGGTGCTCGGCAAGGTGCACAGTGACCAGGGCGTCAGGCAGTGCCACGCCTGCGCATACTGCACCAACGTCAGGCACATCCTGACGGTGCATAGTGAGGCCGTGTGTTACGCGAAACGGAGCCGTGAGCATGTGACAGCAGACGCAGCCCACCCAGACGGCAGCAACCCAGCGGCGCCCCGCGACCACGGCCCCATCTCTGATGTGGTGGGCCATTGCCGGCCCAACGCCGCCACGGCCCCCCAGGGGGCCATCATCCTCACCATGTCCGTCCCCCATCCGGGGGCCCTGTCACAACCTACCAGAGCCCTCAACGCCGGCTCCAACGGCCGCATGTGCGGTAACACCACCGCCAACACCCCCACCTCCCCAGGGGCCGTATGCACCAATCGGGGTTAGGCTTAGCCGGAGTTAAGGCAGTAGCCGCGGATAGCTACCTGAGGGTAGCGGGGGGTTTGAATCGGTATGCACCAATGTTTTAGCCGCTGCGGATAGCTAACCGTGAGTTTATTTATAGATTTGGGAATTCCCTCTGCGTTTGTACTCATATATTAGGCTCAAATCTATTGAATGCGATCATATTTAACAGAATCACATACGCAATAAGTGAAATTTTATCAATTTAACCCTAAATTCGAACCATTATTAAGGCTACCGCCGCATTGGCGGCGATATTAATAGTTATATTTTCGAATCGACGAACGTAACGTAAACAAATCGCCGCCGCCGCCGCATCGACATCGCTTTCCATACTGGCGGCGGCGACGGTTTGTTTACTTTACGTTCGTCGATTCGAAAATATATTTATTAATATCGCCGCCAATGCGGCTGTAGGCTTAATAAGGCTTCCAATTTAGGGTTAAATTGATAAAATTTCACTTCTTGCATATGTAATTCTGTTAAATTTGATCGCATTCAATAGATTGAGAGCCACACACGCACACTAACCGCCCAGGCTAGAGGTAAAACCTGATTTGAAAATGGTTTAGCTTAGCTGAGGCTACGGTCGGCGGTTAGCCCTAACTCCGATTGGTGCATACCAAATTTTCACATTTAGCCCTGTGTGGATACCTTAGCCGCGGTTACGGCACTAACCCCGATTCGTGCATACGGCCCCAGATGTCGCCGGCCAACCACCGGAAGTCGCCAGGCCGCACTCAGATGCCGCCGCGCCCTCAGATGTCACCGCGCGCCACAACTGTGGCAGCCATGCCGCCAGGAATTACGCCACAGCCACAGGCGGTGAGCACTTTCATTACGGCTCCCGCTGCGAGCCCACCACGCCGCCAGCATCACCCATGTGGTGTTATCACCCCCTACTACCCCGCCTCGTCAGATCTCGCCGCCTCGCCGCCCAGACGTCGCCGCAGCACCAGGGCCCATATGCATGACGCGGTGTTAGCGAGCCAAAATGCGTTTAGACGGGATTTCTGGTTTAGCGCCCAAAAGTCGCTATGCATGAGTCAGTGATAGGGCTAACACCGCAAGCTTAAACTAGGTTACGGTAAACCCGTTCCATAGCTGGTTGACAGGCAGTGTTAGGTACCGATTAGGGCCAAATCTATTCAATGCTGTCATATTTAACAGAGTTACATAGTCAAATAGTGAAATTTTATTAAATTAATCCTAAAATCGAAGCGAGATTAACGCTGCCGCCGCAAGGCCGGCGATATTAATATTTTCGAATCGACGAATGTAAAGTAAATAAATCGCCGCCATACTGTCGATTGCTGCCGCCGCCGCCGCCACATCGGTAGCAATATATTAGGCCCAAATCTATTAATATTTAACAGAATTACATACGCAATAAGTGAAATTTTATCAATTTAACCCTAAATTCGAACCGATATTAATGCCACCGCCGCATTGGCGGTGTTATTCATATTGTCAAATCGAGGGATTTCCCAAATCTATAAATAACTTCATGTTTAGCTGTAATCAAAGTCTTACGCGCTCCTGCATACCGCTTGACATATTTCTCGACCTCAGTGATAGCTAAACGGTGTCAGGCTGTAACACCAAAAGCAGCTAACACTGACCCATGCATACGGGCCCTGGGGTCGCCACCGCCCGCCGCCAGCTGCGCCCTCGCCACTCCCACCCCAACCCACTCCGACGTCGCCGCAGCCCACCGCCAGAGTGCGCTGCCTACTGTTGCCCCCCTTCCTCCCCCCCTACCCCCCCCTACTCCCCCCTACCCCCCACCCCCACCCCCCACCCCTACCCCCTAACCCCAACCCCCCTACCCTTCCCGGCTTCCACTCCCCCACCCCCCCAAGCCCGATCTCGCGCTCCCCCCCCCCGTGGCCCGGTCGAGTTTGGCGCCCCCCTCTCTGCCCCCCACCGGCAAGTCAGGGTGGCTTCGAACATGACCAAGTGGACAACGTCACTCATGTGTGTTTCGGTGTGACACAAAAACCCTCATTATGTAATATTAAGAACAAGACCCTTATTATTTCCTAGTTGGGTTTTGAACAGTAGTCACTAGAGTAACTAAGTGCAATTTTATGAGTGTTCATGCACTTGAGAGTAGAACAGACAACATACAAAATTGTGACACTGAAACATGCATGACATGGAAAGGAAAAGTTGTGTCTTCATGATGAAACAAATACCACAGAAGATGAACAAGTATTTATGCATATTAGTTTTTGATGCAGTGGACATATTTCAAAGTAATCTTGGAACACTTCCCTAACTTCTGATGTTCTTGGAATTGTAACACATGTTTCATGTAACATGTAACGCATGTTTCATGTGACACTCAATAATGACTTGGTTAGAAACTGCTAATAGCATGCAAAAAATGTATTTGTTCAGGGCATTATTTGTGCACATTACATGTATGCAAGTAATTCTTTTGAGTGTTATAAGGTTTCTTAATGTAAAAATTAAATATTGTGATGACTTAGAGGATGAAGATGACAACAGGTGAACACGTGTTTCTTCTTCATCGATCTGTGACACACCACAGTAATAGCATCATAGCACAACATCCTGTTTATGACTTGACACCACATGATCAGTAGGTGTGTAGATACCCACGGTATATTTGAAAATTGTGGTGAGAAGAGATTTGATCCATTGTTGGATTTTGTATCGCGACATAAATTTTCGCCATAACGCTTGTTTCACCGGTGACACAAAGTTTTTATTGCACTTTTAATGCATCTTAGGAAATACTATGATAACTTTTGTGTTTAGAACTAGGCATCTATGATGCTATGCTATTTATAGAGGCAGGGTTTTCTTGGTTTGCATGGTTGAATATTGTGAAAATTGAAGGCGAATGCGTGTTTCATGATGTTACACCTTGTGAAACATGCGTTATGCTCACTTTCAAGCATCATTGTTTTACACAGAGACACTCAACAGTCCTAAAATTAGCTTTCTGACATTTGTGCATGTTACAACTTTGCAAATAAACTAGCTATGTTTGAATATTTTGGTCTGCTATGAAGTAGTTTCCAACACAAGCAGTAGAGTATCACCATTCCCATTTTTAACTGTCATATTTGCATGACAAATGAATCTATTTTTGCAATAAAAAATCAACCAAACATTTTTTTACCAAATTGCTCTCATTGCTTCTTTGGGGTACAATGAAAGGAATTGTATTCATTTGGTATGAAAAGGAGAATCAATTTAGAAGAAAACAGTTAGAATGTGAGGGACCAACCAATTAGGACCAGTACTGAAGAAGAACCCTACTACAGTGAAACCTCTCTAACTGACCACCTCCACAGATCGACGACTCCCCTATATCGATCGCCCAACAGTAGTACCATTGTAAGGATATTTTAACTCCCTAAACCGACCACCTCTCTAAATGTACCTCTTAAAGTCGGTCCCATGGTCAGTCCATTTAGAGATGTTTTCCTGTACTTCGACCTAGCATTTTCAGACCAATCATGACATCATGCATTCTGGGCCTTCTATTGTACACCTATCCTGACTGATGGTTCCCAACCAAAATAAGTGGAAATGGCTTATATTTTTAAAAGTTATGAGAAAAAGTACTAAATTTAAGCGGTTGTTTGAATCCACAGCACTTACTAATGACAGGGTTCATACACTTGAAGGAAATCAAAATTCAAGGGTTTTTCAAGTACTTTCCAGGTCAACTTGACCTAAATTCCAGGACCATACCAAGCTAAAAGTGACAAACTTTCTTTTTCAATATGGCGACATTATTGCTTGTGACTGTGTACTTCTCGTATCGTGAGATATAAACAAAAGATTATTTTTTAAATTATTTTTAGGCATTTATATTTTATTTGACAAAATTATGATTTGAATATATTACTTTATTTTCAATAGGTTTCCAGGCATGTACGAATCCTGTAATGATCAAAGCTATAGACTCATCATAATGTTTTCTACTTGTGCATGATTCGTGTGTTATGTTACCACTTGTATAATAATACTTGTGAGAGGGTTACTAATTGGAGCCTTCATTTTGTACTGCATAGCAATTCAACCCATGCAGGGTCTGAGGAAGTATCTAAAAATGGGAGCTTATACTTATTTTATGATCCGCTGCTTATGGGCTGATTCAATCAGCCTTGCGCCTCTAAGGTCATATCAGTTATGGTACCGACTTATGATAATGCACTCATGGGGACTTTATAGCGCTGCCTCACTGGGAAACCAAAACCATGACCTGATTTCCCACTTAGTCACATTTTCTTGATACTGAGAAAACCAGTCCTTGCCTTATCCTATTGATGCCAAGTGTCAGACTATGTAAAGCGACAAGTATACATTTAGTAAGTCATTGGCTTAATTCAGTCGGGGTTCGAACAAGCACAGGAAGCCAGCTCCCTTACCAATTCGATGACCGCGTCTGGTTAGTGTCCTGAACACAGTTAACAACTTATTATATTTGGACCTGATGAAATTTGCCTCTGATCTGCCCAGCAGATTGTTCAAAACCTATCTAGGGTGAGGGACTATTTATAATTACTACACTGTCGTAAATGATATTGTTGAAAGGCATATCTGTCCTCGTCTTCATCAAGAACTATATCTCTATGGACAGCAGATTATTATGGGGAAAAGTGTATATCACTTACCTTAGTCGATAGAGGAAAATACAGAAGGCAATAACGAGACTGATTATGATGAAACCGCTAACCATAATTATGTTTTTCATTAGGGTCTTCTGGTTTTGTTCTTCCAGTTTGGTGTAATTGCCAGTGGGTATGGGCATTGAAGACGTATTATTTTCATCATTGCTGATCATAGTAATGTTAGAGTCGTTTGCAGTTGTCATCGTGACAGTCTCCATGCATGGAAATGAACACTGAAAGAAGCATTAAATCAATATTTGCACTTCGCTGGGCAGGGAGGGAATCATTGCCTCTGTATGACTATATATACTGTATATATATATATATAATGTTTGGTGAAATGTTCCCTCTAATTCTCGCTGTGAATATGGCCTATGCTGATGACACGGCGTAAAGCAACCACCAATCAATCAATGTTCCCTCTATGCACCAGTAGGAATGCAAGTGGAGAAGGACATTTTTAATATATATTTATTGTAACTGTCTGCAACTACCTGTTACCACAGGGCCGATGGGCATGCACACCCAGCCATCCTGCATACATTATGGACACCACCTGCAGCTGGGGTTGAGTGACAGCTGCCCCTATTAGGGCGTTCGCCCCCCCCCCCCCACCCAGGCTGTAGAGGGTCTCTGATTGGCTGGCTGTGGGAGGCCCAGTCACCTGCACCCCTTGCACCACCTGACACACAGACCTCACTCTGATATATATGATGCTACTGGCACTTCTGGAGACACTCTTGAAAGGAACACACTCTTCTCTTGTCCAGGGACCCAGACACTCTGTCTGAGGCTCCACTTTATATACAAACTAGCAGCAGCTATTCAAAAGGCACTGAGCTGTGTGCAACAACCATAGGACTCCGGTTCAATGGGCTGTAGGCACTGATTCCTACACATACTAACGAGAGTAATGAGGATCTGTGTGGACAGTAGGTAAGGAGTGAGGGTGATAGGTCGCAAGTAGGTGAACAGGAGTTGATGCCAATAAAGCACAACTTCTTCACTGTCAATCTTGCGCAACTTGTCTTCTCTTTCTTTCTTATGAGTTTGTTGGAGAGGGCCATCCGGTGTGAACTGATTTGGAAACAGTTTGGAAAAACCTAACAAATTTGTAATTTTAAATTTGCAATACTAAACCCTGGTAAGGTTACCAACCTAGGTTTGGCTTTTACATATCCGTTAGGTCTAAATAATTAACTGTAGTTAAGCTAAAATATATGTGAAACAAGTGAGTGATGCTGTCTCATGCACATCTTCGCTCTCCAAGCCAGGAATGCTCTATGTGCCATCAGGATATGCTCACCTCTCACTGTGCTATAATTACTCAGGAGGATGAGAATGGGTAGAAATATATGAGTTCTTCTTCAATGCTGGTCCTAAAAATACAATCCAAGGCATTGATATGAATGATGGCTGGAATGAGAACTGGTGTGCTCAGTGTCAGGATAATGTGACTGAGTGGGATACCAGGTCATGGTGCCGGCAGCCTGGTTTCCCAGTGGGACGGCACTATAAAGTCGCCCGGAGTGCGCACTGTCACAAGTCGGTACCCGTCCTGATATGACCATAGATGTTGCTAGGACATAAAACAACAACAAACAAACAAACAAGCTAGAATGAGATAAAAGGGGGGAAAGAAGTATAGGGGGACGTAGCTGTGTTAGACTAGCATGCCAATAGTAAGGGGGGGGGGGGGGGGGGGACAAAACTAAATATCTTTCTAGAGATGGACTATTTTGCCAAAAGAATGGTGGTGACGGTGGGGTGTAGGGTGGGCCTTTGGCGTTGAAGTGGTCTTCGAGGTTATCTCTGGTGGGGCCTATAGTTTGTGTAAGTAGGTTGATATTATATACCTCAGCAGGATGCAACTAGAAAGTAGCATTTCTAGGCTCACTCAGTAGGTGGGTTGGTCGCTACTACCAAAGACCCTATAATACTAAGACGGCTCACTCAGCCTCTATTATGTAATCAAAATGATCAAACCCACCACTTGGTGTGATGGCTGTTCTCTGATTAAACAGGTGCTATATTATATGTATAAATGTATATAGGAATATGAAAGATGTGTGATGATGGCAATGCTGATGGTGATGCTGATGATGATGTGTATTTGTTCAGAGCAATTTCATACTGATGTGTATTCATGCTTACCTATCTCATTTATAATATAATTGTATGTGTTTACATGTGAAACACCAACCAGCAGCCAGCTGATCAAACCCACCACAAGGTGGCACTGCGAAATTTACATTACCATTGGAGAGATACGGAGTGAGCCGTCTTAGTATAAAAGGGTCTTTGCTACTACCACTAGACGAGGGTGTGAGTATAATGTTTATAATGGTGAATGACCTGCATATACATTTGGATTATTTAAATATTAATTATGCACATCAATTATATAATTATAAATCAAATGTAGGGGGGGACCTATCGAATTTAGTTATTTAAAGCGGCCAGCTATCCGCCGCGTGGAAAACAAACGAACTCGGAAATAGTTCAGATGTGTGCCACAGGGGTGGTGCATGCTTAGTACTGAACCTTTCCACTTGGTGGTGTACAGGAGAGTGACCTAGATGAGGGTAATTGGCATTGAGTTTGCTGGAACGCGCAGTGCGAAACGTTAGTTTTATTCAAAATTAATAGAAATCCAGAACCCTAACCTTGAGGAAATATATTTGTGTAATGTGAAATATATGTTAGTACAATTACATTGCATAATTCAATGAGAAACAGATATAGATGAAAAAGTTTTTTTGTTGTTGAATATAAAAAAAAGTCCTGCTGTGGAGGGGTTTGAACCCACACAACCAAAAAACTTCTAATCACAAGTCCTACACTCTAACCACTAGGCCACAGAGACGACACATAATTACTACCCTCAGTTCAGGCTATTTGTGTAGAGGACATCACATATAAAACGTGTGTGTGTATGTGTTTGTTTTGTTTGTTGTTGTTTTACATGCTAGCACGGGAGACGGATGCTCTAACTCGAATCCTGGTCGAGTCAAACCAATGACTTTAAAATTGATACTTGTTGCTTCCTAGTCTGGCGCTCGGCATTATTAGGATAGGACAAGGACTGGTTGGCTCAGTGTCATGATAATGTGACTGAGTGGGATATCAGGTCATGGTACTGGTGGCATGGTATTCCAGTGGGGCAGCACTATAGAGTTGCCATGCGCGCGCACTGTCACAAGTCGGTACCTGTCCTGATATGACCTTAGATGTTGCTAGGATGTAAAACAACACACAAAAAACGTACGTACGTATGTACGCACATACATATGTACGTACATACGTACGTACATACATACATACGTACGTACATATGTACATACATACATGCATGCATACACATCTACATACATACATACATACATACGTACATACATATGTGCATATGTACATACATATGTACGTACATACGTACGTACATACGTATGTATGTATGTACATACGTATGTATGTACATACATACGTATGTCTGTATACATACATACATACATGCGTAAATACATGTAAATATATGTGTGCGTACGTACGTACGTACGTACGTACAAACCTTTTATATGTGATGTCCTATACACAAATACCCTGAAGTGAGACTACTAATTATGTGGGGTCTCTGTGGCCTAGTGGTTAGAGTTTCTCATTGAATTATGCATTGTAATTGTACTAACATATATTTTACATTACACAAATATATTTCCTGATTGAACTACTCTAAAGAAGATTGAAAATACCCCAGTTTTACTCTCCCTTATCTCCACTCACCCAGCCATTTTTAAAACAACAGCTGCCAGCTATTCCCAGCCTCAGAACTGACCCACTTCTGGTGGTGAAGTGGGTCCCCTACTCTCCCCACACATACTTGGTTCATTTAAACATAAAAACTAAACAAAGTTGTGCTTGGAGAGCATTTGTCGGAGTACGCACAGTCTCCCAGCGAGCTATAGCTGGTCCCTTTAAGCATACTTGTAAGCATTTTACATTTCAATAAACTGTCAATAAAAGATTGTAAGCATGCACACACGTCCTACATATAATGATAAGGCCTATCATGCAAGTTATGGTCATATGCCTACATGCGCCGAGAAACACTAGACAATGACCAAGAGATTTAAATATCCATTTTCAAGTTGACAGCATTGGCTATGTGACATGAGTCTTCATAACTCATAGTCATGTCATCACTCATTGTGTGGCAGTGACACAGTGAGAGGCAAACATGTGCGACAAGAAACACGTTGGACCGGCCTAAATAAGCGTCCGATATGTGTTGCAGGCACACACCGGAAAAGTCTCAAATACAAAGCAGATTTAGCCAATAACAACTTACCAAAGCGACAAGTGAAGCCTTAGTTTATTTCCCACACATTCAGACATGAAAACTTAATAAAGTAAGACATACCGGAAGCGATGGGAAACAATGCAATATCTGATTCCAAAAAGTGACGTCATAGCTGGCGATGGGCATCAGCCGTCATTTCAACGTCGATTTGAAGTCACGACGTCCATCTACTAAAGCACCATGGCGAACCGATGTTGATATGTTGGAGTAGAATTAACGGCACCATATGAACATGAAACCACTACTAAAAATTGGGAAAAGTGTGTGGAAGTCAAAATGGCGCCCAACATTAGTAAGACAGGAAAATAGTGAAATAAGGAAGAGTCATTCTCCACAGATGAACGTAATAAAGTGTGTGTAAGTCAAAATGGCGCCCAACATGACTAGGACGGAAAATAGCAGTGAAATAAGGAAGAGCAATTCTCAACAGATGAATGTAATAACACAATTTATACAATTTTATGGTCGCTTAAATTGTGGCTCTATGTCTGAATTATTTGCACAGTTCTTGGTATTTGTAAATGGTAGTTCAATCACAGTAGGTAAATAGCGTTGAATCAATGTTGATTCAACGTCATTGTCTGCCGCTGGTCTGGGTTTGGTTGGATTTGGAAATTGGATCAACATCGGGATTTCTACATTGATCCAATATCAGGGAATATACATTGATAAAATGTCAGGATTTCTACGTTGATCCAACACCAGGGGCCATATGCAGGAGTCGGTGATAGCGGATTTTGGTGTTACAGCCTATTACCGGGTAGCTATCGCCGACGTCGGGAACTGTATGCAGGAGCGCGTAACACTTTCATTATAGCTAAATGTGAATTTATTTATAGATTTGGGAAATCCCTCTGCATTTGTAGCCATATATTAGGCTCAAATATATTAAATGCGATCATATTTAACAGAATTAGCTACCCAATAAGTGAAATTTGATCAATTTAACCCTAAATTCGAAGTGTTATTAAGGCTACCACCGCATTGGCGGCGATATTAATATTTATATTTTCGAATCAACGAACGTACAGTAAACAAACCGCCACCGCCGCCAGTATGGAAAGCGACGTCGATGCGGCGGCACGGGCGATTTGTTTACTTTACGTTCGTCGATTCAAAAATATAACTATTAATATCGCCGCCAATGCGGCGGTAGCCTTAATAACGCTTCGAATTTAGGGTTAAATTGATAAAATTTCACTTATTGGGTAGCTCATTCTGTTAAATATGATCCCATTGAATAGATTTGATACCTAACACCCCCTGTAAACCAGCTATTTTTCTGGTTTAGCTTAACCTAGTTTAAGCTTGTGGTGTTAGGCCTATCACTGACTCGTGCATACCGACTTTTCGGCGCTAAACCAGAAATCCCGTCTAAACGCGTTTTGGCTCGGTAACACCAACTCCTGCATATGGCCCCTGGATGCCCATGTAAAATAAATCATAAGATATAAGCACACACGTAGGCCTATAGCGCTATAGGCATATTAATACTTAGGGGGCCTACTTCACAGCAAACAAGGGTATTGGAGGCCCATATGGGCTATATCCGGACAAACCAATGTGGGTGTATCCATATGGGACCAATGTGGGCCCCAATCGGATTATTCTGGTTCCCATGGATGCAGAGTCTAAGCCATAAATCACACAAAATATATAGTTTATTACAGTAAAGTAAAAAATATAATGTGCGGGGACACTGTCAAAGATAATGTGAAGCCTATAGCCGTGTTTACACGGGGAATTGTGAAACGATCTAGACAAAGCGATTTATATGAGGTGTTTTTGAGGCACGTTTACACAGACAAAGTTTGAAAGTGTTTTGGCGCCGGGAACCAGCAGCCTTAGGTCCGCCTGTAGCTGGCGAGCACTGCTATTTGTTTAGTTTACACTTGGTGATTCGACGCCGATGTAGCTGCTACGTTAATATCGCTTGGAATTTAAGGTTAATTTAATTAAATTTAATTATTTGAGTCTGTAATTCTGTTAAATATGATCGCATTCACTAGATTTCGGCGTAATCGGGCCCTAACAGTGCCGGGCACCAGCGATTAGTTACTGCTCCCCCTGTAGCAGGCAAGCACTACTATTTTATACTATCGCCGCCCGGGAACCAGCTGAATCGCTTCAAATAAACCACCTCCGGAGGTGGTATAGATGAACCGTTTCATATGAATCGATTCAGCCCTAAAACGCCTCAGAGTCGTGTCTAGACGGCAAATGTGAGTCGATCTAGGCAATGTGTCGATACTACTAGGTGTGGGTATCGACTGGTGGTGCTGCCACCTGACGGTTTGTGTATGTACTAAGGCATGCCATCTTGGATGGTGCATGCTGGGAATAAACTACTCTAACCCAGCTATACAAATGTGTGCAGTGATCTTTTCATGGTGCCAGGAGTAAAAAGCAAAGGTAAGGAATATGGAGTCAGTTAAGCCACCAGAAGCCCTCAGATTAAATGAAGGGAATGTGGCGGAGATATGGGAGACATTTAAGGACGCTTTTGAGTGGTACGCCATGGCCATAGGAGTCACAGATGGGGCAAGGAAAACAGCCCTACTGCTGACAACAGCTGGCAGGGAAGCCATAGTGACCTACAAGACGTTCAAATTTGAGGCGGCCCACAAAGTAGGTGACGTGGATATACCGGCAGAGGACAAACTAGGCTTTAACTGTGTGGTCAAAAAGTTCGACGAAATTTGTCTGCCGAAGAAGAACCCCATCTACGAGCGTTGGTTGTTCAACACCATGGTGCAGAAGGAGGGCCAGGCAGTGGAAGCCTTCATTACGGACCTGCGAACGCAGGTGGCCATGTGCGACTACGATACGGAGGATGAGTTTGTGCGAGACAGACTCGTAGTGGGCATTAGAGACAGTAAGTTGACAGCCAAAATGTTCAGGGACCGCAAGTTGACTCTAGAGAAGGCCGTGGAGATATGCAAGTCGTCCGAGGTCATTGACAGCCGCATGAAGGTAATGAACCCGCTAGAGACAGAGGCGGTCAGTGTGGTGAAGGCCCACCATGACAGTCAACGGCGCGGTAGTGACACTCGGCAGCGTGGTGACAGTAGACCACGCGGCGGCGGAGCACCATCCCGGGGATGGGAAGCCACAGCAGCGTCCCCACAGGGGAGCGACCCAGGCGAGGAATACGATTGCAAACGCTGTGCTACACGTCACAAGAGGCGCCAGTGTCCGGTCTACGGAACTAGATGCATTAAGTGTGGGTTCAGAGGCCACTACACCCGGTTGTGTCACACTAAGGTGAATATGGTCCAAAGTGAAGAAGTAAACAGCAGTGAGGGCGCGTTGGACTTGGGGGAAGGAATGTGGATCGGCACAGTCACAGCCAGCATCAACGAGGTCGTGATAAACAAACAGTGTCGATGGTTACACACCCTCCAGGTTGGACGGTCACTGATCACAGTGAAGTTGGACATGGGGGCGGAGGCAAACCTTCTAAACATACAGGAGTACAGAGGGTTGCCAGAGAGGCCGACCCTGCGACCGGCTAATGTGCGCCTGTCGGATTACAACGGGGCAAGTATAAATGACATTGGGTCCTGTGTGCCAAGGGTCAGTGTGAAGGGCAAAGAGTATCCGGTGAGATTTGTCGTTGTGGATAACGGGCCAAGCCTGCTGGGATCAGCAGCCTGTGAGAGGTTGGAAACGGGTGGACAGCGTACAGCAATGCAGACGCAGTATGGAAGACTTCGTGGCAGACACAAAACAGTACACCATACCAGAAGTGAAGGGCCAGCTCTCGGCTCTACCATTTGTCCACAAGATAGTCATCAAAGAAGGAGCCCGCCCTGTCATCAGGCCAGCCAGAAGAGTGCCAATATCACTGAGGGAGTCCCTGAGAGAGGAGCTGGACCGAATGGAGAAGCTAGGAGTGATACACCGCCAGGAGGAACCCACGGACTGGGTGAGTGACATGGTGGTGGTTAAAAAGAGCAACGGAGCGCTCAGGCTATGCCTGGATCCTAAGGATCTCAATATAGCAATCAGCAGGGAACACTACCAGCTTCCCACGAGGGATGAGATCTTCGCGGAGATAAGCGGAGCAACACACTTCAGCAAGCTTGATGCCTCGCAGGCCTTCTGGCAGGTGAAACTGTCAGAGGATTCGAAGGCCCTAACAGCATTCAACACCCCGTTTGGCAGGTACGCATACGACAGACTTGCTTACGGACTGTGCTCGGCGCCCGAAGTGTTCCACCGGACGATGGAGCAAATGTTCGGGGATCTAGAGGGGGTCCGTGTGTTTATGGATGACATTCTAGTGTGGGGTCCAGATGAGACAGTACACCAAGCGAGGCTGGACAGTGTGAAGCAGAGGATTAACAAATACGGACTGCTGATGAACTGGGAGAAGTGTCGGTTAAACAAGTCAGAGATAACATTCATAGGTGAGACATTATCGAATAAGGGGATTAGCCCGTCACCAGAGATCATCTCTGCCATTATGAACATGAAGAAGCCGACGAGCAAAGAGGATGTCCAGAGAGCACTCGGCTCGATAAATTATGTGGGGAAGTTCATCCCAAACCTTGCAAATAAATGTGTGAATCTAAGGTCTCTTCTATGTAAAAAGGTCATGTGGAACTGGGGGCCAGAACATGAGTCAGAATGGGCTGACATCAAAAGCATATTAGCGTCAATGCCGGTGATGGCCTACTATGACCCAAAGTTACCAACCAAGGTTTCCACAGATTCGTCTAAAGACGGCCTGGGTGCAGTCCTCTTACAGTGGCACAACCCAGACTGGAAGCCAGTAGCATATGGGGCACGGGGTCTGACAGAATGCGAGCAGCGCTATGCACAAATCGAGAAGGAATGCTTGGGACTAGTCTACGGGTGCGAGAAATTTCACGGGTACATATACGGGTTAGAAAAAGTAACGTTAGAAACAGATCACAAACCACTAATCCCACTTTCCAAAAAAACATTAAATGACATGACACCCCGCATACAAAGGTTAATGTTAAAACTGCAAAGGTACAGGCATGAGCTAGTGTGGACCCCGGGGAAGCATCTCTATATAGCCGATACGTTGTCTAGGGCTAACAGGTCACAGGGTAAACGATCCAGTACAGAGGTAGAGGTCGAGGCTCAGGTAAACATGGTATACCAGGCAGTGTCAGCGACACAAGCACAGCTAGACAAGATAGCCACAGAGACGTGTAAGGATGAGGTACTCTCAGCAGTAAAGAACAATATACTAAACGGATGGGAAAATGGGGAGTGCCCCGCATATGCCCCCATTCAGGGAAGATCTCTGTATAGTAAATGGCCTAATTCTTAAGGGGGACCGCATAATCATTCCAGTCAGCATGCGAAAGGAGATGCTGAAAAGGGTGCATGAGGGTCATTTGGGCATTGAGAAACAGAAACGTGTGGCGAGAGATGCAATATATTGGCCCAACATGAACAGGGACATAGAGGAGAGTGTCCAGCGGTGCTCAGTGTGTCAAAAGTATAGGCCAGCTCAGGGCAAAGAATCATTTTCCACGGAGGAAGAGAAAATAAAGTGGGGACCCTGGGAGAAAGTCGGAGCAGATTTATTTCACTGGGAGGGGAACGAGTATCTAATATGCATAGATTACTATTCCAACTACCCCGAAATTACAATGCTGGCGAGCACATCGTCAGAGACAGTAGTAACCCACCTAAAAAGTATGTTTTCCAGACATGGGATTCCCCAAAGACTGGTGACGGACAATGGGCCCCAGTTCAGCTCGGAGAGGTTCAAACAGTTCGCTAGGGACTATCAGTTTGAACACAGAACCTCCAGTCCGAGGTATCCCCAGTCTAATGGGCATGCAGAGAGAGGAGTGGGAATAGTTAAGTCAGTTCTCAACAAAGCCAAAGAAGGCGGGGGGGACCTATATTTAGCACTACTCGCCTACAGAGCGGCTCCAAGGGAAACGGGGATGTCCCCGGGCGAGATGTTAATGGGCAGGAAACTGAGTACTAGGCTCCCGAAACTACAGGATAGAAGCAAGATGACGCTCAGTGACGTCAGGGGTGAGGCCCAGAGAAATCGACAAATTGAAAATTACAATGCCACAGCTAAGGACCTACCTGTCCTAAACAACAATGATGTAGTCCGGGTGAGGAAGGAGAAATGGGACACCACAGCCAGAGTAAGCGAGCAGGTGGGCCCCAGATCATACGTAGTCCAAACCCAGGGGGGAAACTATATCCGGCGCAACAGGCGCCATCTCCTAAAGGTGAATGAGGGCCATGTAGTCAGACCAGCAGAGGGAGAAAGTGTAGACTATGAATATCCAGAAAATGAGGTAGGGGAGAACATGGGTGGTTCAGACGAGGGTTCTCGAGAAGTAAACAGGACCCCTCAAAAGGTAAACAATGCCCCGCCCACTCCTGGCAGTGTCGTAACCCGGAAACCTGTAGGGGAAAACCCCACCGAGGTTAGGCTCTCAGGCAGGATAAGACGACCCGTTGTCAAATTAGATATCTAACCAAACACTATACTTGTCATGTATGATTCTACTCTATGAATGCCTGTAATGTGTTGGGTGTTATTCATGTGTATTTCGTATCTCATACCTGTCACTGTATATCTACCAACCCTGTCTGCAATGTTTATAGAGGGAGGGAGATGTGTCGATACTACTAGGTGTGGGTATCCACTGGTGGTGCTGCCACCTGACGGTTTGTGTATGTACTAAGGCATGCCATCTTGGATGGTGCATGCTGGGAATAAACTACTCTAACCCAGCTATACAAATGTGTGCAGTGATCTTTTCAGGCAAGGCGTTTTATATGAGGTGTTTTAAATCGCCCGTGTAAACAGGGCTTATGTGTGATAAAATATAAAAAGAATGTTTTTTGTTGTTTTTTTATTGACAGGGTATTTACTCTGCCCATGATGTATAAGCTCCCACGAGGGTGCTTGTTTTCAACACTGGACAGCTGTGGTGCTGTCTTCGTCTGGTCCCTCCCATAGGAGTGTTTACCTGTTTCTGCTCAGGCCAGCCTTTTGCGATTTGGGTATTAGCAGCCCATGTTAGTTTTTTTGTATTTTTCCAGAGTTTTGTCTAGTCTGAGTATGATACCTTAGCCTACTATGTACATCTACTTGGGTGTCATGCACACTTGGGGGAGAGGATCGAGTCCCATTTTGATTTGTTACAGCATCCTATCACCCAAGCCCTGTCCTTAGATAGTGCACCAGTGTGCCAGAACACACTCAGACCCTTTAGGAGTGCGACCAGGTGGGATGGTTGTGTTGTTTGCTTAGCCATTTTGTATTTCTGGGTGGATCAGATGCATGACTGTGGCCTGTCTATTTCTGTGTTGGTTTGTGCCATTACACATACCCAGGTGGACTGTGCCATGTGGTGATAGCTTTCCTGATTTCCTTTGTACTTAGGAGGGCTAATTGTCATATATTTAATACCTACCATTTTCTCTGGCCTGTCTTTTGCTTTTTGTGCTGTCTTTTTCGACCTAGAAAAAGCCTATGACACAACATGGCAGCATGGCATCATGGAGGATCTTCATGCGATTGGCCTTTATGGCCACCTACCAATTTTCATCAGTTACTTTCTAGCCTTCAGGCATTTCGGTGTCCGTGTCAAGACTACCTATTCGAGCCTACACTCACATCACAGGAACTAGGAGTACCTCAAGGCAGCATACTGGCCATTTTATATTGTTTGTCATGGAGTCTTTGGTTTATATTACAGCGCTGCTAACATGAATGTCATAGAGAGACAGCTACAACCAAGCATAAATGGGATCCATCGATGGTCAGTTCTGAATGGTTTCAAATTTTCCAAGACCAAAACAGTCTGCATGCACTTCTGCCTGCTGCGTAGAATGCATGTGGAACCGGAGCTGACCCTGGATGGGGATCCCATTAAAGTCGTTGAGAAAACCAAATTTCTGGGCTTCATTCTCGACACAAAACTGTCTTTCGTGCCACATATAAAGTACCTGAAAACAAGATGCCTGAAAGCGCTAGATATTCTGAGGGTGCTGTTCTATATTATAATATTAAACAGTGCTTGTCGATTTTAGCTCATGTCTCTTTGCGAAGGCACAGCACCTATGTTGTTGTAGTAGTGCTTCAAATACACCCGCTGTTGCTTGGCTTCCCTGGAGGCAGGTGTGGGCCCTCTTGTGCCCCTCACATCTGCCAGGACACTGTCGTCTCTCCAAGCACCAGCTATGATAGTGTGGTCCTCTCCTTCCATATCCAAAGCTGCATTCTGAAGCCCAGGATACTTGACCCGCATCAGGTTATGGAGACTGACACAGGCCAACACTATGCTGTTGACAGTGTCTCCTGTTGGAGAGTAGTCAAGAGGCAGCGGAATCTGTTGGCGATTATCCCGAAAGCATTTTCCACAATGCATCTGGCTCGCGAACACCGTAGTTGAATATTTGTTCAGCCACACTGATATTTCGTCCAGAGAATGGCTTCATCAGCCACTCATGAAGCGGAAAGGCATCATCTCCTACCAGGAAGTAAGGCATTGGGCGATCATCACCGGGGAGTGTGTCAGGAGGCGGAAGTCCTAGGGTCCCATCCTCAAACGCTGCCTTAAGAATCGAGTCATTGAAGACAGCACAGTCAGACGTAGACCCATTCGCACCAACATCGACCCACAGAAACTTGTAATCTGTGTCAACGACGGCCAGCAGTATGACGGAGAAAAAGCCTTTGTAGTTGTAATACACAGACCCAGAGTCCTTTGGCCGCTTAATGGCTATGTGTTTGCCGTGAATGGCTCCGACAGTATGGTGAAAGTTCCAGCATGTCCCAAAGTGGGTGGTTAATTCACGCCAGCCATCTTCACACTTAGGAAAAGACAGCAAGTCTTTATACTCTTCAATTATGGCTTCACACACCTCAGGAACAAAGAGGGAAATTGTGTTGTGTGCAACTCTGAAGGAGAAGGCCAGGCTGTGGTAACTGTTCCCAGTTGCAAGGAAACGAAGAGTGATGGCCAACTTGAGTCCGGGGCTCAACGCCTTGCGCATTACGCTGTCCGTCTTGTCGAGCCTCGGGCTCACTCTCTGCAACATCTCGTAAAACACGGTTGGCTCCATCTGAAGGTAGCTGCAGAAATCTCCATGTGACTCAACCTCTAGCTCAGCCATGAGATTTTCATATTCGCCAAACGCAAGCCTTCTGGATATCCATGGGCACACCCAGAACCTTCTCTGTCGCCTCCTTCTTTTTCTCAGATGTAGCAGACACCGGAGCGCCGCACATGCATCTTGTTGGTGTAGTCTCCGGAGCCTCAATGCAGCCGGGCCAGCCATGACTACAGCCTCCAAACAGAAAGATCCAAGCACTCCAGCCTCGACCCGGTAAACGATGAAGAAGACGAAGGGTGTACTCTCAACCACGGTTGATGAAGAAGGCGAAGGATGCACTCTCAACGAGGCAGTCGATGATGAGGAAGAGCCATGATGTACTCCTACAAGTAGCAGGGAGCATTTCCCGTCTGCGTGGATGCGCTGTGCACCCTCCAGATGCCTTGATGCTAGTGATAACATGCATCCTGACACTTGGCATATATAGGCTGACAAAATGGTTGCTGACCGGGTGGCGCCCGATCGCCGACCTGGCACAGCCGAGCGCCAATCGGTCGGCTCCCGGTCGACGCCATACAGTCAGGGCGGCACGAGGACGGCACGAGGACGGCGCCAGGTCGGCAAACCACCATAGCAGTTGGCGTACTGTCGGTGTCCTTGCGGCGCCTTAGCGGCGTCCTGTCACCGACAAGACACCGCTAAGGCGCCGCAAGGACGCCGAATTTTTTTTAAAAACAATGTATCGAATGGAACGCTGGGTGGTTGGCGTCCTTTTGGGGGTAAGGAGGTTGGCGGCGAACGGTGGCTCTCGTGTGCTGGGGTATTAGTGAGAGTGGGGTATTAATTTCTCAGTGTGCTTTTCACAGCACTCTTGTCAGAACAGGTTATGTGCGATATGCATTAAGGCTATATAATTTATATTCCAATACCAATACTAGAGAAATGTGACTTGGTTAAAAATGCATTCATGTACTTTGTAAATTATGTTTTAGGCCCATGAAGATATGTTGTCTGTCTCAGAGCCTACAGTGTGCCATCAAGAATGGCCATGTAAACAAAGATCACATGGTTTTATAGCATCACTGTAAATCCCTAATCAAAGTAACACAGTGTGTGTAACATGGTGACGCCCAGTCTCCTGGTGGATTGAAGAAACAGTAGTTAATAGCCCTAATACATTGTTGAAACGTAATAGTTCAAGCTATACCGTTTACAAGCTGATTGATTGATTGGTGGTTGCTTTACGCTGTGTCGGCAGCATAGGCCATATTCAAAGCGAGAAATGTTAGTATTTTTGTTCAAACCATCGCTTTTACATGTAAAAGCAGACAATCAATTATGTGACAATAGACACTCATTAAATTAGAAAGCTCACAATCATATATTTGTGGTCAAGGGAAACAAATTCCCATAGAAAAAGAAAAGTTTTATTAATAATTGATCGAATATATTTAGTAAACTATATGAGGTGGTACAGTCCAGCTGCCCTCAAAAAGGCTAAAATGTTTTCTTGTTTTACTTTAGTAAAAAGGTCATGCATACTGTCTGCAGTGTAGAATTGTTGGCGCAGGGCCAAAAAAACAATGCAACTTAGTCAAATGTGCTTGAGTGTCAGCGGGGAATGACACCCAATACATTCAGGGGTCGGTTCCCCCTTGAGCAGAAAAGCATGTGTAAGCCACAAGTGGCCAATACGGCAGCGGCTAAGGACCACTTGGTCCCGCCGACCTCCCGCATGAGTCTGTGGTGGTTTTCCCACAGATGGTTCAAGTTTATTAATGTTTTTATCCCACTCATGTTGCCATTTGGATTTTATGTGTACATTGTGCAGCTTTACTAGCTGCACAATGTGAAACTTATTGCTTCACTAGGAAAATCTTGCTATGAAATTGGTATGGTGTGAAAGTATGTGAAAATGTTCTTATAATGCAATATCAGATATAAAATCAAACACACGGGCTCTCTATATTGCATTTTATTAAAGACATTAAGCAAATATATAAATGTTTGTACAATGCAGTAAGTAAATTAAGCCAATTATAATATAGCCCCCCCATGTTTGTGTTTGTTGCAGACAATCTTATTTAAAGTTGCATCCTCGGATAGTTTAGAGTTTCAGTCATTTTCTGAGATAAATATGTTAGGTTGATCGCAACAATCTACCTTACTTTAGTTGGAAATAATTTGCTTTCAAATGGCTAACTTTTAAGATATTTGAAGTGCAAACATTCTAAGTTAATTTTGGCAAGCACACCAAAACTCAGACACCATCAGGTTTTTGCAGTAACAGGTTCTATTAAATTGCCTCAGTAGTCCCTTCTATGTGGTGACAAATTTTTAATAAGTGCACCAGTATCTAAGTTAAATATATAGAATCAAATCTAGATAATTATTTTGGTTTTGCAATATATACACCCATATTTAATGTCACAACACAGATAGATAAATAGAAAAAGAATGTCCCTATATAAAAATATATGTAGATGAATAACCTAACCACAGCCATAAGTACCTGACTGGTTGTCACATCTCACTCACACAGCTACAGCGAGAAACACATATATAAATGAACATCTTATCGCTAGATATCATAATTGAACATTTTAAAGGTTTGCTATTCCCCTTTTGTGGGGAAAATGTTATATTCTTTACATCCATGATAAGCTATGTGTGTACAACACAGATTCCGCACCTGTAGGGTATAGTTAATATATGCAATTCAGTCTATGTGAACATATGTAAAGAAATCCTCAGCAAATTGAACAGAAGACCAATATATATATATATATATATATATATATATATATATCTGTTTATAACAGGAGTAGGCCACTTGGTCCTTTTATATACGAATAATTGAGTTAATTGTCACGTCACATGCCTGTGTTGATTATTGAGACAATGTCCTTTAATGTATTTCTTGATTGAGTTCACAAAACTACTCGTTGACAATATGTGTACATATCTTTAGGCGCAGCCCAGATACTCATAAACGCATGTGTTGCTTCTCACTGGTGTGACCTAGTTAAACCAGTTTGGTTAAACATTACCAGAACGTCAGAATTCATCATGAAAAGGAGGACGTTTGTAAGCATACTGATTAGTAGCGATTTACACAAATAAACTCACACAACCAGCTATTGTCACTTCATAAAATTATGTATTTAGTATTGTATCCAAACTTGTTATGTATGTACAATGTATCAATATGTATGAATGTACGCATGCCATGTGTTGCTTCTCAGTAGTGTGACAGAGTTAAACCAGTTTGGTTAAACATTACCAGAACGTCAGAATTCATCATGAAAAGGAGGACGTTTGAAAGCATACTGATTAGTAGCGATTTACACAAATAAACTCACACAACCAGCTATTGTCACTTCATAAAAACAGGCTAAAAATTACCGACCCGTAAGTTTAACCTCAGTCATAATACGTGATAAGATCATGCACCATCTCGTCCAGAACCAACTATTGACAAAGTTCCAGCATGGTTTTGTCAAGGGGAGATCTTGTGTAACCCAGATACTGGCAGTTCTAGACAGATGGACAGAAGCACTGGACAATGACAGCAACGTAGATTCAGTGTACTTAGATTTTGCCAAAGCGTTTGACAGTGTGCCCACAAACGCCTACTCATGAAGATGAAGAGCTTCGGTATTACTGGAAAACTATGGACCTGGATCGAGGATTTCCTTCATGCAAGAATACAGCACGTAGTCATCAATGGTGTGAAATCCCTGGCAGCGTTGGTCGTAATGCGAGCATTGCGTTTGATGCGAGGGAAGGAAGAGACCCTCCCCCGCCGCCTGTCGCGCAGCATTCGCGCCTCACCCGACGCCGGCCCCTCACTCTCTCCCTCGCCCTCCCCCGGCCTCGCCGCTTTCACACCTCCCCTGCCCTAAGCCCTCCCGTCTCCCTTATAAGGCCGCCCGCCGGCCTCCCTCAGTCACTCGCCCTCCACGCCTCCTTGCTGCTCTCCAATTTTCCTCCACCCACCCACCCAACTGTACTTAACCTTACTCTCTTTCAGCGGTGGAGGGCTCCTCGGCGCCCCCGCCCCTTTACCCGGACTCTTAATCAAACTCTAAGCTCTGCCCCTGGGCGCCACAATATTCCTCTTGCTAGCCTGCTCCTCATGAGCACCTCACTATTTCTCTGTATATGTTGCTAGCTTGCTCCTCATGAGCCCCAGTATTATCTTGTTTCTCTGTATGTTTCCCGAGGCGTTTCCAATAAACGTCTCTTTTTCCACTTCCGCCTTCCCTTTCTTCCTTTTTGCGCATCAGTGTTGAGTGGTATTCCGCAAGGAAGTGTTCTGGGACCCCTACTGTTCATATGTTTCATTAACGACATGCCCGAGGTCATCCATGCATTCATCCAGATGTTTGCGGATGATACAAAGCTGTATATGGAGGTTAACAGCCCTGAAGATCAACAGGCGCTACAAAAAGACCTAACTGCACTTGAAGACTGGGCCAACCTGTGGCAACTATGTTTCAATGCACAGAAGTGCAAGGTCATGCACCTGGGTAACAGAAATGAAAATCTCAGTTACTACATGCACCAAGATGGAGAAGAAGTCCAGCTCCAAGTGACAGAACTAGAGAAAGATCTTGGCATATACATGGACCCCAGACTCACCTTCTCATATCACAGTGAACAAAAGGTGAACAAAGCAAACAAGCTTCCAGGAATGATACGCCGCTCGTACACGTATCTAGACAATGACATGGTGAAGACACTGTACACGTCACTGATCCGGCCGCACCTTGAATATGGCAACACAGCTTGGACACCGAAGTTCAAGAAGGACATGTCAATGATCGAGAGTATACAGAGACATGCTACAAAGTTATCACCAACCATAAGAGAACTACCATACAAAGAACGTCTCAGGATTCTCAACCTACCCAGCTTATACTACCGAAGGGCCAGGGGAGACATAATAGAAGCATTCAACACGTCACTGGAAGCTATGCGGTTGATGCTAGATACCTGAAGCTAGCCAACTGTAAAACTAGAGGTCATCCATACAAGCTGAAGAAGGAAAGAGCAATAAAACCAGTCGCACAGCTATTCTTCAGTAACAGGATAGTAAATGCCTGGAACGCACTGCCTGAACATGTCATAGAAGCGCCTTCCGTCAACGCCTTCAAAGGCAGATTGGATAAGCATTGGAGGGGGCTGCAATATTGCATACATCCGGTACTCGATGCATTTAATCCTAGAAAATCAAATTTTGACATGCATCGACCTGATACAGGCTTATAAGCCTAACAAAATCAGAAGCGGATGAGTATGAGTGAGTATGAGTATAAAATGATGTATTTAGTATTGTATCCAAACTTGTT
Organism: Branchipolynoe longqiensis; assembly: GCA_030323885.1. NCBI lineage: Eukaryota > Metazoa > Annelida > Polychaeta > Phyllodocida > Polynoidae > Branchipolynoe > Branchipolynoe longqiensis. Next base: position 16,638,170 of record CM059188.1, on the reverse strand, counting down.
ATGTATGTACAATGTATCAATATATATGAATGTACGCATGCCATGTGTTGCTTCTCACTAGTGTGACCTAGTTAAACTAGTTTGGTTAAACATTACCAGAATGTCAGAATTCATCATGAAAAGGAGGACGTTTGTAAGCATACTGATCAGTAGCGATTTACACAAATAAACTCACACAACCAGCTATTGTCACTTCATAAAATTATGTATTTAGTATTGTATCCTTTTTCTGTATGTACAATGTATCAATATGTATGAATGTACCTTTATCTTTTGGAACCATATAAAGTTTCAAAAGGGAGCCACGCCCTTCCATTAGAAGGATTACACAAGCGAACAATGGTGAGGGGGGGGGGGGGGTAGATGCAGCTTCCAAGTTTCAGCAGAACACCAACTCACCAGAAATTAGATATTGGTTGTGTGCTGAACACATTTTTAACATCTGATATATGAACCAAAGCACTGACTCGATGAATCCGTGAGTAATTCCATGAGCAATGCCTTAAGCATATAATGATAATGATAATAATCATTGCCATGATTATATAATGACAAAATAGTTGGCTTCCTGGTGCAGATTGTACTTTATATAATTCTTATGTCAGGTACATGCAGGAGCCCATTCCTGGTATTTAATTGATTAGAAATTTTATATTTGGTGTGAAATGGGAAAATGTTCTCCAAATCATTATGCTATCTAGGGCAACTAGTAATAATGTTATAGTGTTGGAAAATAGCAGAAAATATTTGTATTTTGATAGGCATGTGCTCTTCATGTTGACTTATGTGGGTGGCTTGAGTATTATTTGTTGGGAGTGAGAGGAAAGGGTAGAAGAGGAGCACTACCTCCTTTATACACTAACCCTAACAGATTGCTCCTTTACTTCATTTGTCTACAGTTTTAATTATGTTTACTATAAGTGTTCTCCTTTCATTGTAACATTTATATAAATGTATATCAAAAGAATAGTATTTTCATAATCCTTATATAAAGACACCTTCTGATGATTTATCAGTCAATTGTTAAGAATATTTTATATAAACAGAAAGGCGTTGATACTACTTTCCAATAGTGCCTTTGTTAAATGAAGTAGTTCCAGAAGGAAGATGTGGATAAAACAAGATTGGTTCGATATGGATATAAATTCAAAACGTGGTCCATAATCTGACAGGCGCTGTTATTAGGTACTCCAAGCAAAGGTCTGGGTCCTGATTTTGACTGGTCACTGGAAAAATAGGAGTACTTGCTCTCGAGCATGCTACTCCTCTTTGACCATTGCTTGCTGCGAGTGAATGGGTCAGAGTTAAAAATAACTACTCTCACTGTAAAGTAGAGGTCACTAGCTTTAGTTTCATATCCATTGTGATCGACTTCTGGCAGGAAAAGTAAAAGAAATTGAGGTTAGAAAAACCATTACATAGAAAGATTATGTCTCTGTTAACCACCATTAAGCACTCTTCCTCAGTAGTTTCCCCTTCACCATAGGAAGGGTGTGCGAATTTATCAAGCACATTATTTTAGATTTGTTTTATATGTGGATAGGACATTACAGCTTAAATAAAGACAGTGTAACCACATATATCTTTTCATTTTGATCTGAACAAAAATCAACTCAATATCTCAAATAGAACCACACTATTGATTTAAAAACAGATTTTTTTATATTAAAGATGGTTAGTGAAAATCCCATAATTTGTCATGTTTGATCTAAAATTGCTGTGTGCATATAAACAAATTATTTGTAGGATCTAGGTGGGGGGAGATTAGAATTTGTACTAGACACAATGCTTAAAAAATAATAATGTGATTAAAATGTAATTTACCTTCAGTAAGTAGCTTCAAATATCAGGATTTAAACATTTGCAAAATCACGGAGAATGTGGTCAAAAGTAAGAGAAAAAGTTAAATATTAAAAGACATCACAACTCAGGGACTATAACGGGCCGATATACTTTTATTATATCTTTGTAATCAGAATGAAAAAACCTTTCTAACTGTACCAATTGCAAATTAACTTCATGGAGAAAAATAAATCAGCTTGGAGTAGGCCCACCTACTGTTGTAAAAGATCGAAACTATTCTCTTTGAAAAGTGGTGAAAATAAATTAGTGTTACATGTAAGTGTATGTAACCTGCAATATCGAATTCCCAATTAAAACGAGTAGATAAGATACTTCAAAGGCCAATTTCATGCCTCAATCCTTCATTGAATTTTGAAAGGTATCTCAAAACTTAAGTTAAAAAAAGTTGTAGAATATGCGATTTAAATTGGGTGCAGGCTTTGAATTGGGATTAATAAAAGGAGTGGGCATCCCCCAGATATAAACATGGACAGAAGCGATGTAAAATTATTTAGTATAAATGTTATCGCACTGCGATATATTATATAACATCGACATATGATCTGGTTACATGCGATATGTATATTAATATGAAATATATATTATATAAAAGGTATATACATTTTTTTTTGTTTTGTTTTATATAGAGAACATCTACGTGTGTTATGTACACCTGGGAAGTCTACTATATGTATTGACTATTGCTCCAGAGCATGTAGATATATTTCTCATCAAAACTTAGTAAGCCACCCTCAAAAGGGCCATTAATTTTGTGACAAATCAGGCACGAACACTCAAAATAACCTTGAACATACAGGATAGGGAAATGAACCGTATGAGTATTTAATTGTTTCCCTTCTGTCATCGATATGTAGCAATGCTGTGTGGCGCACTGGTACGAAAGTTTCATGCTAGATATAGAATACACTGTATTCTAAACTGTATGGTAATAACAATATCATCACTCACAAGCATTCACATTCTTTTGCATCTAGCAGAAAATCACCATATACATTACATGTATAATAATTAGATACCTGGTGGAAAAATTAACTATAAGGGACATGGATTGCCCCTTACTGGAAGTTGGCGTAAGCCATATTGATGTCCATATAAGTCTTGGCAGCTTCATAGAGGAATTTGAATTGTTCCTGAAATGAAAAGGAATGAGAACCGTTAAAAACAGACTTGGAAATGACTTAGCAAAATCAGTGGCGCATAACTGAGAGGGAAGCATTGTACCGAATTAACTCAAAGATCTGGCCCTCTTATTTTAAATGTATTTTAAACATAAATATTCGCTGCATCTTGACATGTCAAATTCTAGAAATAGTAACTGGATCGTATTTAGAACTGCTAAGAACAGCTATCTGATATTTCGGGTAATGATCGGGGACAGATCAATCCATGCATATCCGTCATGCAGGAAAGGGATAGTTGGAATTACATAGGTTTACAAGACAGTCAAAGGGCTTCAAATTCAGTCTCAAAGTAGACTTTGAGATATGTTCCTTGGGGCACTCCATTGCTATGAACTGCTTCTTCTTTATAATTAATCATCCATAAGTCTAAACATGGTTCAGAAAGTCATATCAGGACGGGTACTGACTTGTGACAGTGCACACTCATGGTGATTTTATAGTGCTGCCCCACTTGGAGACCAGGCCACGACCTGATATCCCACTCAGTCACATTATCCTGACACTGAGCCAACCACTCCTTGCCCTATCCGAATAATGCCGAGCATCTTGCTCGGAAGCTACAATCAATTTTTAAGTTATTGGTTTGATTCAAACAGGGTTCAAACCTGTGGGGTCGAATCCCACGATCAACCAAAATGGGAGACGGACGCTCAACTCATTTGGCCATCCCGTCTGGTATATTTGATCATGAAAAGTTATGTTGGTCAAAATCGTAGTGCCTCTGAGGTTGCATAGAACACCTCGCTTGGATGGCATGTTTGAACCTTGTGTACTTGCAATCAACATGCAAGCAACACAGGGAGAGTGAGCTAATTATACCTTACATAACTAAATGAACTACTTATTCTTGACTCATTCCATTTATTAAATCACGTTCACTGTTCAATATTTACAAACTATTCAACTAGCCACCTTGGGAATATATTAGTCACAGTACAATCATGTTTGATTGTTGATAATAAAAATGCCACTTTTTCAAACAGCTATAAATACTGGCGTTCCATAATAAAACAGCTTACATGGGAATATACAATTGGCTCCATCCACAAGGCATAGCTAACAGTCATTGAAAGGTGTCTCATTCTATATTAGTAAATCAGTGACTAGATAAACCTATGAACTAAGTTATGATAATCATCAACTTTTTAAGTGAATATATCAATTTAAAACTACATAGTCCGATGAAAACATCAAATTTTCAAAACCAAAATAGTGTTCTAGATTTGATTCTACATACCCAACTTAGATATTAGTGCGCGTATAAAACATTTGTCACAACATAGAACGGAATACTGAGCCAATTTAATAGAACTAGTTACTGCAGAAGCATATGGTGTCAGAGTTTTGGGCATGCTTGCCAAAATGTATTTTGTATGTTTGCATTTCAAATATCTCAAAAGATAGCCATTTACAAAGATAGCCATACACAAAATAACGCTTGTAACAACCCCACATGCGTTTATTTACCCTCAATCGGAAATCAGGTCAAGATGGCGGCTATCGTTTCCGTGGAATAAACTATTAATATTTCATTTGTGCATCCATATTTATGCCAGTTACTTCAAACACAAGTAAGGTAGATTATAAAGATCAATCTGATATATTTATCTCAGAAAATGTCAGAAACTCATATCCATTGGACTATGAAACTTTATTTGTTTGTTTGTTGTTGTTTTACATCCTAGCAACATCTAAGGTCATATCAGGACAGGTACCGACTTGTGACAGTACACACTCATGGCGATTTTATAGTGCTGCCCCACTGGGAAATCAGGCCGCCGACACCATGACCCGATATCCCACTCAGTCACATTATCCTGACACCGAGCTAACCAGCCCTTGCCCTATCCTAATAATGCTGAGCACCAGTCTAGGAAGCGACAAGTATCAATTTTAAAGTCATTGGTTTGACTCGACCGGGAACCGAACTCCCGATCTTCCGCACGCAAGGCCTGTGCTCTGCCGATTCGGCCAACGCGCCCGGTATGAAACTTTAAATTCCTCAATTAGATTTTATAATCATGCAACTTAAATTCTTAAATAAAAATGATTAATGCAATAATCATCAATGAAGAAAACAACATTTAATTTGCCAAATGGTTTAATTCATATACTCACGATGCTGCTCACAAGCTGCGGCCGTGGCATCTGAACCTGTCGAACAGCCTGGAAGACATCCACCTCCTGCTCCACCTCCATCATGTCAATAACATAGTCCAGGGCAGAGTACACCCCGCACCGATTCACACCGTCCCTGAAATACAGCACACATGCTTGAGTCATTGTGCATGTTATACACCCACCACACAACCATACACCCCCTCCCCCCCACCACACAATCACTATCCACCCACCATACACACCTACACCTCAACCATACAATCACCATCCACACACCTACACCCCAACCACACCCACCTACACCGCTCAACCCCACGACACCCCTCAACCCCCCTACAGTCTACACCACCCCACCTACACCCCAACCATGCACACCCTCAACCCCCTACTCCACCCCACCTACACCGTACCGCACACCACTATTCCCCCACCGCCCCGCCCCGCCACACCACCACCACCACCACCACCACCAAACAAATACACCAATGTACTGCTTTTCACTCTATTATCGCCCACGATGGCCCGAGTTGCATACACCATAACACGGTTTGGTGGCCATCTTGACCTAATTCCTGTTTGCAGGTACACAAACGCACATGGCAGTATCATCAGTGTGGCAGTGAGCAATCTTCAGAGAGAAAAAGTTAAATATCTCTAAAACCACACAACCAAGAAACAAACTGATTGGAATACACATAGAAAACATGTTTACCAAAAATATTATATTAAATTGATATGGTTAGGGTTCTGGATTTCTATTCATTTAGAATAAAACTGACGTTTTGCACTGCTGGTACCGGCATACTCAATGCATTGTGACCTGGCAGTGAGCAATCTTCAGAGAGAAAAAGTTAAATATCTCTAAAACCACACCAGCTAGAAACAAGCTGATTGGAATACACATAGAAAACATGTTTAACAAAAAGATTATATTAAATTGATATGGTTAGGGTTCTGGATTTCTATTCATTTTGAACAAAACTTACGTTTTAAACTGCGTGTACCGGCAAACTCAATGCATTGTCAATGGCAGTGAGCAATCTTCATACAGAAAAATTTAATATCTCTAAAACCACACCACCTAGAAAAAACTGATTGGAATACACATAGAAAACATGTTTACCAAAAAGATTATATTAAATTGATACGGTTAGGGTTCTGGATTTCTATTAATTTTGAATAAAACTGACGTTTTGCACTGTGCGTTCCGGCAAACTCAAGGCTATCAGGCTTTGTTTACCTATATCCGGAAGTGGCCTCGTTCTCGCGAAATTAGGACATGCCCATATATGGCCAAACCGTGTTATCGTGTATTGCAGCGCCACCTGGAATTTTAGTACCGATTGTACCCCATTCGCAGGGCACCCACCGGCAAGCACCATACGGGCTCCCCCTACACTTAAACCCACGAACTAAGCAGTCAGCCAACGGCCTTAGCGCTCCGGTAGTGCCACCTTGACGGAAACGCCTGAACCAACCCCAACCGCCCCTGGGGCCATATGCATGGAGCAGTGTTAGGAGGCAAAACGCGTTTAGCGTGGGATTTCTGGTTTAGCGCGGACAAGTTGGTATGCATGGAGCAGTGTTAGGCCTAACACCGAGCGTTTAAACTCGGAAATTCTAACGCCGATCATATCTGGTTTACAGCGGTGTTAGTGTCAGGATGGAACCCAAATCTACTCAATGCTATCATATTTAACAGAATTAGCTACCCAATAAGTGAAATTTGATCAATTTAACCCTAAATTCGAAGCGTTATTAAGGCTACCGCCGCATTGCCGGCGATATTAATACTTATATTTTCGAATCGACGAACGTAAAGTAAACAAATCGCCGCCGCATCGACGGCGCGTTCCATACTGGCGGCGGCAGCGGTTTTGTTTACTGTACCTTCGTCGATTCGAAAATATAACTCTTAATATCGCCGCCAATGCGGCAGTAGCCTTAATAACGCTTCGAATTTAGGGTTAAATTGATCAAATTTCACTTATTGGGTAGCTAATTCTGTTAAATATGATCGCATTTAATATATTTGAGCCTAATATATGGCTACAAATGCACAGGGATTTCCCAAATCTATAAATACATTCATGTTTACCTAACACTCACCGTTTAGGCGCCCATGCATACGGCTTGACATAGTTCTCGACGACGCCGATAAACGGCGATAGCTACCCAGTGTTAGAGGGATAACACCACACGCCTCTAACACTGCTCCATGCATATGGCCCCAGGTCAAAGAAAGGCATAAGCATATTCAGCGCTAAACGGAGCGACCCAACTAGCCACGGTGCGACCCAACCAACCATGTTTGAACTCATTTGAGCTCGTTTAGACTTGTTTCCGGTACAAAGGCTAGGGGACCAGGTTGGAAACTGAGCGATAATAGATGAAAACTCCTATGGCTCTGCATGAGCAAATAAATGCCAGGGGACCAGGCTAGACATCCACAGAGCTAGCAGTGTAGTAAAATATTATTTGACTATGTTGTTGTTGTTTGTTCAGACATTATCGCATATTTATTTATCTTTTGCACAGATTAAATGGGGGACCTCCGACTTTTTAGTTCAAATTCCTGCCGTTCGCGTCTCCACTGAACAAGTGGGCCTATTCGGCACACTGTCACACTGCAAACCCAATGGCTATGAGCAATCTTCATACAGAAGAAGTCAAATATCTCTAAAACCACAAGACCTACAGACAAATCGCTTGGTATACATATAGAAAACATACAACGAATAGATTATACTAAATTTATAAGGTTAGGGTTCTGTATTTCTATTAATTTTGAATAAAGTAAACGTTTTGCACTGGGCGTACCGCCAAACTCAGTGCATTGTCAATGGCCGTGAACAAACTTCATACAGAAGAAGTCAAATATCTCTAAAGCCACAACACCTAGAGACAAACCGCTTGGTATACATATAGAAAACATACAACGAATAGACTCCATTAAATTTATAAGGTTAGGGTTCTGTATTTCTATTAATTTTGAATAAAGTAAACGTTTTGCACTCTCGCGTACCGGCGAACTCAGTGCATTGTCAATGGCCGTTTAGGACCACTGGTACCGATGCGCCATCTAGTGTCAACAAATGAACTACCCAGGATGTCCCCCATTGTTTGAAGTATATTTGAAATTGATCTACATTGATTTCTGTTTAAATCACACAATATCACTACTTAATGAATGGGAAACTCATCCTGCAAGGATATGCTCGATATTACCCAGTGGGAACTCGTTTTGCATCCTTTCGTCGCTGTGGACCCTTCTCAAGAAAGGTCCACAGCGAAGAAAGGAGGAAAATCGGGTGACCACTGTCCCATATCGAGCATACCCTTGCAGGATGAGTTGTCCCATTCTGTAATTACTGATATTGTGTGATTTAAATAGAAATTGATGTAGATAAATTTCAAATATACTTCAAACACTTTAATCTGTGCAAAAGTCTTTAATAATTTTTTTAGAAGCATACAAAGATAAATGTTGGTTCAGCCATAGACAAAATAACGCTTGTAACAACCCCACGTGCGTTTATTTACCCTCAATCGGAAATCAGGTCAAGATGGCGGCTATCGTTTCCGTGGAATAAACTATTAATATTTCATTTGTGCATCCATATTTATGCCAAATTGTTCTTTAATTTCTTTTAATTTTGAATAAAATCTAAGTTTTGAACTGCACGTATCGACAAATTCTACTTCACTGAGTTCTCGCGAAGACGAGAAGAGGAAAGTCTATTTCCGGCAAGTTCAAATGGGCTCAAACGGGTTCAAACGTGGCTGGTAGTCCCTCTCCTTTCAGTGCTGAATATGATTATGCCTATTTCCCGCCAAAAACGATTACCTGACTTCCGGTGTGGCGTGCTCAGCCGTGTACCGTGCTCAGACGTGTACCTCGCTTCTGCGCATGCGTCAGAATCTAATAAATATGGCCGTAATCGATTAACACGACCCGGGCGACTCGGGTCATCCGAGTGGTCAGAATTTCAAATAGAACACGGTGAGTGGAGTCGACAAATACACGTGCCGTGTGCAAAAAAAGAATAACTTAGATTAATGAAATGGAAATATAGCTAAACTAGGCCATCATAAAATACTTTAAATCCTATTTTGCTGTAGTTTTATCGGTTATTAAAAAAAAAAAAAAAAATTGTCCACCCGAGCGCGGAGAAGCGTATTTGATTATTCGACCCGAGTTTGTAGGATGTGCGCATGCGCCAATAAGTGTCTCGGGTGACCCGAGTTGATGCGAAATCCGCCCATGCGCAGAAGCAAAGGTACACGTCTGAGCACGGGACACGGCTGAAACTGCCACACCGGATTCAAATTCAAACCACCTCCATGTTAAAGCTGCGAACACACTGGACGCGTTTCTGGTGCAGGCGTAAAAAATCTAAATCTATGTAATAAAGAGAAGCCGAACACACTGGTGCGGGCGGTTCTCGTGCAGGCATCGCGTGGGCGTCACAAATCGCTTTTAGAACGATTTTTGCCGCTTGATCCGTGGTGACGCTTGGCTTTTCACTGACTTTGCCCGGCTTTTCCCAACTTTGCCCGTCTGCCCAACTTTTCCCCGACTTTGCCCGACTTGACTTTACACGACCTGACTTTACACAACCTGACTTTACACGACTTGACTTTACACAACTTGACTTTACATGACCTGACTTAAATTACTTGACTTTACACGACTTCACTTTACACAACTTGACTTTCCAAACCTTGACTTTACACGACATGACTTTACACGACATGACTTTACACAACCTGACTTTACACAACCTGACTTTACACGACCTGACTTTACACGAATTGACTTGACAAAATCTGACTTTACAAGATTTGACTATACACAAGGACTTTATGGTGTTGTTGGGTAAAGGCCGGTCGGGTAAAGTCTGGTCATGTAAAGTCAAGTTGTGTAAAGTCAAGTTGTGTAAAGTCAAATCGTGTAAAGTCAAGTTGTGTAAAGTCAAGTTGTGTAAAGTCAGGTCACATAAAGTCAGGTCGTGTAAAGTCAAGTCATGTAAAGTCATGTAGGGTAAAGTCAAGTCGGGAAAAGTCAAGTCGGGAAAAGTCAAGTCGGGAAAAGTCAAGTCGGGAAAAGTCAAGTCTTAAACTAAAGTCACGTTGGGTAAAGTCAAGTCGTGTAAAGTCAGGTCGTGTAAAGTCAAGTGTTGTAAAGTCAAATTGTGTAATGTCAAGTCATGTAAAGTCATGTAAAGTCGTCGTGTAAAGTCAAGTCATGTAAAGTCAAGTCGTGTAAAGTCAAGGTTTGTAAAGTCAATTGTAAAGTCAATTGTACAGTCAAGTCGTGTACAGTCAAGTCGTGTAAAGTCAAGTCGTGTAAAGTCTTTATATTCCAGTGATTTCCGGAAATTGCACGCGTCCTGTCTGTCCGTAGCCCTATCCCAAATGGCATTATTTGCCGCTTGGCAGACGCATGGCAGACGCGTGTTCGCTATTTGTGCGTGAGAACCGCATGCCGCCCGCTTGTACTTGACGCCCGCGCGACGCACGCGTCCTGTCTATCCGTAGCTTAAGTTGTACAAAGTTAGACTGCATTAATGAAATCGGACCACTTCATACACAATACATACTTGCACATGACGACAACTGTTTTGTCCTCGTTCTTTTGTTGATTCCTTTTGACAGCGTCCTTGAGTGCAATCTGACATTTGGCAGGCAGAGGGGCATCATCGTCATCTGGGAATTCTGGCACTGAAAATAAGGTCACCTGACGTACGTCCTCGTCCTACAAATAGAAGAGTTCATAGTTTTTTTCAATCTATTGAACACTATTCTCGAAGTGTATAATATACTGTCGTGGGGGTGATGAAAATAAATACTAGAGGAGGGTTCGAACCCACACCTCTGGACTTTCGGGCTAGTGTGCTAACCATTACACCACATAGGCTCCCTGATGTTATCACCTGATTCACATCTACTTGTCTATGTGGTTCCTTGCCTGGAAGGCCAGAACAGACTACTACACTTGTTCCTATACTAGGATATGGCAAGCACTGCCCTAATCAAGTGTCAGGATACTGTGACTCAGTGGGATACCACATCATGGCACTGGCAAGTAGGCCTATCCTTATTTCTCAACAATTAATAGCCACATATTAAAAGCATAACCTAGGGAACAACAAGCCCATGTGTTTATATTCAAATACTGGTTATCTATCAAACTTGTCAACATACCTTCTTGCCAATTTGGAGCGTTAGTTCCGTCATTACGATGCCTTCTTGGTCTGTAGACGTCTTGACAAAGGTAACGATGACTGGCCCAAAGATCATAGTCCCCCTCTGTGGCCAACACATCGGTATTGACTGTAGAGACAAGACACTATATTAGAAATGCAACTTGCTGATCCAACTATATATATATATATATATATATATATATATATATATATTTATATATATATATATATACATATATATATATATATACATATATATATATATATATAGTATAGTTAGACGAATCTTACCTTGGTACAGATGATGGATAACTCTTGTTTTCCCGAGGTACAAGCCTCGGATAGTCATGGACTAGGGAGAAGGAAGCAACATCCGGTACAGCAATCTTCACCTAATTATTCAGGATAAAAATGAGCTTAATGATTGGAATTCCTCATGTTTTCTTTTTGGCACAAGCAAACCGTAATAGTCGTGACAGGGTGTGGTGGGCGGGCCTTAGTCCACGACTATCCGAGGCTTGTACCTCGGGAAAACAAGAGTTATCCATCATCTGTACCAAGGTAAGATTCGTCTAACTATACTATTTTACCTCGGTACCGAGGGAGACTTTACGTAGCCTCATTTTTACCATCTATTAACTGATAATCATAGTAATTTTTCAGTTGTAAATTCCAATTTTGTAAATTCTCACACATCTTCTTAGTTGGTGAGTAGGCGGGTTACAACCCCGCTCGTCTTTTCTAGTTGTGTGTTGCCATATTTAGCCAACGACCTTGCCGTCTTGCAGCCGGCATATGCTAGGATTCTCTTCACAGAGATTCCCAATTGTCTCGTCTTCGAGACCATAGCATCTCTTGTAAAGTGCGAAGCGTAGCGTCCTATGTCAAAGCCTGCTGACTTGAGCACGTGAATCGTCCAACTGGCAATCATGTCTCTGGATAAATCCTTATGTGGCTTTATGAAGCTTACCAAAAGCTGTCTGGAATTATGTATTCATTTTATCTTGGATATATAAGCCCTAATGGCTGACATTACACACAGTTTCCTGTTATATGGGAACCCATTAAAATGAATCAAGGAGAGGGGGATCTCCTGTACTGTTTGATTTTAATAATTTATCCAAATCAAACGTGGCCTCCTTGTCATCAATGTCTAGGCCAGTAAGTAAAAAGGTCAACAATTACTTGGGCCCTATGACCGGTTACCCAAAGTAACAATACAGCTAATTTATAGCCTAGCTGTTTAATCGATATATGTCCATAACTAGACCATTTTTAAGAAACTTAAATACCCCTGAGACATCCCAAAACCTATTATACTATGGTTTAGGAGGGTTTCTTTCATATAATGACCTGAAACACTGAAGAACTTCGTGTTTCCCAATTAATTCTCCGTCAATCCTTGGTAAGATGACCGAAAGAGCTCATCGAGCTGCATTAATGGCTCCATAACCTAATCCATCATCCTGCATCATTCATAAGAGGCGGACTACCTTGGCAAGAGATGGTTCCATTGGCTTAACTTTATGTATTTAAACAAAAAATGCCCCATTTATTTTGTGGATGGCATAAAACATATTTCCGTAACTTGCTATTCTTTCTTGATTCAAACAAATCAAATTAGTGAACCGATATCATTTAATAACCAGTCCAAATAATCATGCTGAGTAACTTTCTCTAAACCAAAGTGTCGTAAATATGTCTTCCGAAAGGAATGCCAGAAGGGATGTTGTTAACATATCCCCCCCGAATCATTAATGCTTAAAAATCGTTCCCTTACGTGTAGGAAAAATATATAAAGTCCTTAGCTCCTAGGGCTAATACTTCCAACCATGGCTGCATGTCCCAATCAGGGACTATCATAGCCCTTCTTGCTACTCTGCCGATTAGGCTGAATATTTGGGAAAATGTAATAAAAATTTAATTTCCCCAATCAAAGAGAAAACATCCACTTGCCAAAAATATAGACTGTGGATGCCATGAAACCAATTTTATAATATGTTATTAATTCATGATGCCAACAAAATTATATGTGGCTTTCCCAATTCCAAATTAATTTCACTCACTTATTATATGGGTTGGACACTGTCCCTCCCATGTTGCGAATGTAAGCCATTGGTGTAGTGCTATCTGTCAACATTTTTACATAGCCTTTGGGCATGCAGACTAAACTACATAACCCTAACTACATCGCTCTCAACTCTGGAAATTAATATGATCTAAACTTCTTCATGAAGCCATCGGCCTTCAAAATTTTTCCTTTAGTTCTATCTTATGCCAAACCGTTTGGTAAACAGGTAAATTCATATAGTTGTTCATTCCAACAAACCTCACAAATGTTTCATAAATTGGTTGGTAACTGCCTGTGAGCAGCTCGACTGTGACTGGGCCCTAATGAATGAATGGAAATAATGTATGGAAACAATACAGTAATTTCTTTTACCTCCTGGGAAAAAATGTTTCTATGGCCATCTGAGTTTGCCTTGCAACCTCTACTTGTTCTCTTCTGAGATTTAGCTGAGGGCATTTGCTCCAGCTTCATAAGCCACTTTGCTAGCCCAGCAGAGCCGGAATCTGGCCTGCTTTCCTCCCCTAACACTGTGTGTACCAGGGAGGCTTAAACCCTCACCCCCGGTGACGAGTAATTATCATCAGAAATGGGAGCCTCAGTCTTACTGCCCTTCATAGGCAACTAACCCTTAAATCCAAGATCTGTAATGATCAATGAAATTTAGAATGCTCAACCAACTATTTGTTTGTTGTTTTCGTCCTAGAAAATCTATAATCATATCCAGACAGGTACCGTTTGTAACGGTACATACCCATGGTTAATAACGGCCAAAGTACCTCTCAAGCCAGACACCCTGTAACCATCAACTGAAAGTTCGAGTGTGGCGAACCAATAATTGTTTTTATTTACATCCTAGAACATTTAAGCTCATATCAGGACGGACATGATGTGGCTTCAGCCAACATCTGTCTCCGCTCGGTCACGGGCGGGTTAAACGTAATGTGGCTTCAGCCAACAAAGCTCTCCATTTGTCAACGAGTGGCATAACGTGATGTGGCTTCAGCCAACATCGCTCTCCGCTCGGCTTACACGTGATGTGGCTTCAGCCAACATCACCCTCCGTTTGGTAATGGACAGCCTAAACATGATGTAGCTTCTGCAAACATCATTCATCGTTTGGTAACAAACAGCCTAACCGGGATGTGGCTTCAGCCAACATCACCCTCCGTTTGGTAACGGGCGGCCTAAACGGGATGTAACTTCAACCCACACCACTCCCCGTTTTTAACGGGCTACAAACATGATGTATTCACCAACATCATCACTCTCCGCTCGATCATCGGCGGGCTACCGTGATGAGGCATCAGCCAACATCACCCTCCAAATAGTAAGGGACAGCCTAAACAGGATGTGGCTTCAGCCAACATCGCTCTCCGTTTGGTAGAAGGCGGCCAAAATGGGATGTGGCTTCAGCCAACATCACTCTCCGTTTGGTAACAGACGGCCTAAACGGGATGTAGCTTCAGCCAACATCACTTTCCGTTTGATAACAGGTGACATAACCCGATTGGGTCACAACCCTCATCGCTCTAGGCAACGGGAGGCATAAGCGTAATGTGGCTTCAGCCAACATCGCTCTCCGTTCTGGAACGGGCAACCCAACGAGATGTGGCTACAGCCATCATCGCTTACCGCTCGGCCACAGGCGGGTAAAATATTAATGAGGCTTCCCCAACATGGCTCTCCATTAGCCAATGGTGGCATAACTGTGATGCCTTCATCGCTCTCCGTTATACAATGGCGGATTAAACGTGATGTGGCTTCCACCAACATCGCTCTCCGTTCGGCCACGGGCGGCAACTACTGGTGTTGGAGAACGTATTTACACCGTTCCAACACAGGCGTGTAAGCTAATGTGTCATGTCGTAGGGTAACGGTATGGAAGCCGAAACCAAACGAGGGGTAGGGACCAGTATATCGGTACCCTCCCACACTCTCTGTTCTGTACACTTCTCCCTCCTGCGGCTACTGCGCCAGCAAGTTGGAGAAAATGCTACGAAACTCGGAGGTACGCCTTAAAAAAGGTGGGGAATCCATAAAAGAAACCCAGGATTAATTTCCAACGTGAATCCATAAAAGAAACCGAGGAAAAATCCAAACATGATGAGGCTCCAGCCAACATCGCTCTCCGTTCGGCAACGGGCGGCTTGTTGAACCAAAAATCTTACCTGTGATGTGGCAACCACCAACATCTACATACACAATTTTAATTATAAAATAATTCCATAAAAATCGAAAAACACCACTAGATGTTCAATGCATTCGATTAATAATAATGTAATAAACATATCCGCACCACAAGAAATATGTATCCTGCTGGGCCCGTATGCATGACGCAGGGGTAGCGCTCTACCTCTCGGGGTAGTGGCGATTTCCGGGGTAGCAGCAAAAAGTTGCTATGCATGTGTCCGGGGTAAGGCTACCCCAGGGGGGTAAAAGTCTGGTAAGCTACCCCTACCCAGTAGCAGGGCCCGTATGCATGACGCAGGGGTAGCGCTCTACCTCTCGGGGTAGTGGCGATTTCCGGGGTAGCAGCAAAAAGTTGCTATGCATGTGTCCAGGGTAAGGCTACCCCAGGGGGGTAAAAGTCTGGTAAGCTACCCCTACCCAGTAGCAGGTATAAGGCCAGGGGTAGGGACCAACTCGGGCCAAATCTATTGAATGCGATCATATTTAACAGAATTACATTCGCAATAAGTGAAATTTGATCAATTTAACCCTAAATCCGAAGTATTATTAAGGGTACCGCCGCATTGGCGGCGATATTAATAGTTATATTTTCGAATCGACGAACGTACAGTAAACAAACAGCCGCCGCCGCCAGTAATGGCCCTGTCACACTACGACGTTTCTCACCGTTGACCCGTCAGCGTTGAAAATAAAATTAAAGCATCGAGTCTGTGTCTCTGTCTGTGTCTGTGTCTCTGTGTCTGTCTCTGTATGTGTCTATGTATGTGTTTCTGTCTGTGTCTCTGTTTGTGTCTCTGTCTGTGTCTCTGTGTCTGTCTCTGTATCTGTCTGTGTCTCTGTCTGTGTCTCTGACTGTGTCTCTGTCTCTGTGTCTCTGTCTGTGTCTCTGTATGTGTCTATGTATGTGTCTCTGTTTGTGTCTCTGTCTCTGTGTCTGTCTCTGTATCTGTCTGTGTCTCTGTCTGTGTCTCTGTCTGTGTCTCTGTGTATGTCTCTGTATGTGTCTCTGTATGTGTTTCTGTCTGTGTCTCTGTTTGTGTCTCTGTCTCTGTCTGTGTCTCTGTGTCTGTCTCTGTATGTGTCTCTGTATGTGTTTCTGTCTGTGTCTCTGTTTGTGTCTCTGTCTCTGTCTGTGTCTGTCTGTGTCTGTGTCTCTGTTTGTGTCTCTGTCTGTGTCTCTGTGTCTGTCTCTGTATGTGTCTCTGTATGTGTCTCTGTATGTGTCTCTGTATGTGTCTCTGTCTGTGTCTCTGTATGTGTCTCTGTCTGTGTGTCTGTCTCTGTATGTGTCTCTGGCTGTGTCTCTGTGTCTGTGTCTGTGTCTCCGTGTCTGTGTCCCTGTGTCTGTGTCTCTGTCTGTGTCTCCGAGTCTCTGTCTGTGTCTCTGTGTCTGTCTCTGTCTGTGTCTCTGTCTGTGTCTGCGACTGTCTCTGTATGTCTCTGTCTGTGTCTCTGTGTCTGTGTCTCTGTCTGTCTCTGTATGTGTATCTGTCTGTGTCTCTGTCCATGTCTCTGTCTCTGTCTGTGTCTGTGCCTCTGCCTCTCTCTCTCTGAGACACAGAGACACACACAGACACACACACACAGACACATAGACACACACATAGATACACAGAGACATGCACACATACACAGAGACACACACAGAGACACAGAGAGAGACACAGACAAAGAGACACAGACACAGAGGCACAGACACACAGACAGAGACACAGAGAGACACAGACACAGGGACACAGACAGAGACACAGACAGAGAAACAGACACAGACAGAGACAGAGACAGAGACAGAGAGACACAGACAGAGACACATACAGAGACCGACACAGAGACACAGACAGAGACACAGAGACAGACACACAGACAGAGACACAGAGACAGAGACAGACACAGACACAGACAGAGAGGTTTCACCAAAAAAGGACACACGTCGCCGCGCGTTGGAGAGAAACGTTGTAGTGTGATAGGGGTATATGGAACGCGACGTCGAGGCGGCGGCGGCGATTTGTTTACTTTACATTCATCGATTCGACAGTATTAATATCGCCGCCAATGCGGAGGTAGCCTTAATAATGCTTCGGATTTAGGGTTAAATTGATCAAAGTTCACTTATTGCGTATGTAATTATGTTAAATATGATCGCATTCAATAGATTTGAGCCTAATATATGGCTATAAACGCAGAGGGATTTCCCAAATCTATAAATAACCACAAGTATAGCTACCTCCGAGCCGCTTTGGCTTCATGCATACCCCGTGACCCATTTCTTACCCAAGGCGATAGCTACCCTGAACTCGGTCCTTACCACCAAGAGCGATAAATAATTCTTCATGCATACGGGTATTCTTGGGTTTAAACTCATAAGAATAGCCGCTAACGCAATAGCGACAATCACTGAATCAGGTCGAGCAACCGACCAGAAGTAAACAATCACGGTGAAGTCAATCTACCGGACAGGTGTCAGCGTCTTATTTCCCACAAGTCTCATTTCCCAAATATCGCTTCTGCGTATGCGCGGATTCGAGTGACGAATGCAAACTTTGGTTGGCTTTATGACTTTAAACCCAAGAATACTGGAGGAAACGTGTACAACAATATTCTCTACGAGTTTGAGAATATTGGTGAATATATTAAAGAAGTTATTGGCGAAAAACCGATTCGGTCTCCGTGTTGTTTACTTCTGGTCGGTCGCGCGACCTGATTATCACTCTTTTAGTTTTTTAGCGGTTATTCTTATGAGTTTAAACCCAAGAATACAGGAGAATACGTATTGCTTGTGGAGAACAATATTCTCTGACTTTTAGAATATTGACGCATATATTAAAGAATGTATTGGAGTTAAACATATTTCTTGTGGAGAACCAGACTTGTGGGAGGTGAGACGCTGACACCGGCTCCAGAATCGGTTTAAAGCCAATGAATTGTTTAATATATCGGCAATATTCTAATATTCATAGAGAATATTGTTCTCCACAAGAAATACGTATCCTCCTGTATTCTTTTTTTTTTTTTTTTTTTGTGACAAGTTTTTTATTCTGCCCATAACGTATAAGCTCCCGTGAGGGTGCTTGTTTTCAACGCTGGACAGCTGTGGTACTAGATACCAGACCCGCACTCAGGAGTCTTTACCTGATCTTTCTCGGGCCAACCTCTGCGGTTTTGGGTGTTAGTAGTTTCTATATAAGTTTTTTTTTTTAATTTTCAAGTTTTTTCCTAACCTGTATATGATAACTTAGCCTACTATGTACATCTACGCAGATGACATACAGGCCTGTGGGAGAGGATCCCATCCCATTGTGGTTTGTTACAGCATCCTTTCACCCATGCCCTGTCCTTAGATAGTACACCAGTGTGCCAGAACTCCCCTGGACCCTTCAGGACTGCGACTAGGTGGGATGGCTGTGTTGTATGGTTAGCCATTTTGTATTTCAGGGTGATTCGGATGCATGACCGTGGCCTGCCTGGTTCTGCTTTGGTTTGTGCCAATACACATATACAGACGGACTGCGCCCTATGGTGATAGTCATTTCGAATTCCTTAGTACTTAGTAGGGCTAGTTTCCGTATTTGTGATATCTACCATCTTTTCTGGCCGGTCTTTTGCTTTTTGTGCCAGAACACAGCAAGCAGTGACTGCGCCCAAGATCAGGTGAGATATTGTTTCTTCAGTGGGTGGTTGTGTATTATGTTTTCTTTAAGGACCTTTTATAGTGGTCCATGCTTTTGATTGCCCGTTGTTGTGTGGGTTGATTATTCCAGGCATGTGCCGCCATGGCAAATACACTTCTCTCATAAATGTTGGTGTTACTTATTGCTGTCAGTAGCACTGGGGCTGCCATTTGCCTGGTGTCCCTACGGGGGGTTGCTGTGTAGCCTGGTTTTGTGGTGTAATGGTGCGCCAGTATTTTGAGGTGCGTTTCCCTTCTACTTGTTAGTAGTGTTGCATTGCATTTTTTGTGTAATTCGATTGTGGGATATCTTTTGTTCACCTGAAGGCATACCTTGAGGGCTCTATTTTGTAGCACCTGTAGTTTGTTTAATAGTTTTGTATTATCTCCCATGTATACTACATCGCCATAGTCAAAGTAGGGGAGGATCATGCCTTTATATATTTTAATTGCCATGCTTTCAGTCATGTAGTATCTCAGTTTAGCCAGTAGCCATATTTTATGGTTTACTTTTTTTATAGTATTTGTTATGCAGAGGTCATAATTTAGGTGTCTGTCTAGATCCACTCCCAGATATCGGTAGTTGTCTACTTGTTCTAGTTCGGTGTTTCCCAGAAGACACTTTATTTTCTCATTACTTGTTAGCCTGGTACCAAATAGTACTGTTTTTGACTTGCTGTTGTTTATGGTTATCCTATTTAGTTGGCACCACTCGATTAGTTTTGTTAGTGTTAGATTCAGTTTCATTTCTATTTCTTCGGTTGTTTTGCCTGCAGCATATACCACGGTGTCATCTGCATATAGTTGGATGTTTTCAATTTCTAGCCAGTTGTTTAGATCGTTAAATTCTTGGGTTTAAAGTCATAGAAACACTACAAAACTATAGAGGGGGTGTAATGACGTCACGAGGCAACTTCCGGTGGCCATATTGGATTACATATGCAAGGCTTGGAAGTGCTTACATTGTGTTTATTTACTGATTTGTTGGTTTATTTGTCACTGTTTTGAGCAGTTTGGCCTCAAAAGTTGGGGGAAAAGGGTTTTTTGATGGAGGGGAAGCATTTTTTAAATCATGTAGCCTCACATCGTTGTGAAAGCGCAGTATGTTGACACTTTGAATGCTTTGTTGAAGAATTAGATATGTTCAGGCAGTACCCACTAGGTGGCGCCACACACTTGGGCAGCCCTAACTGTAGGTAGGCCCAATGGTGGCTGTAGTGTTCTTGGTATATGACAGGGGGCGCCATAGGTGGTATTAAGTGTACTCCAAGATGGCTAACTGCTAAGTGATGACATCACATGCACTCCCTCTATAGCGAATATAGGTGGCGCTGGTGCCAAGCTTGATAGACTTCTTGCCAATACCTTTGTTTCTAATGTAGAATGCTGGTTGGTTGGTTAGTTGTAGGAGCTTTACATCCTGGCAACATCTACGGTCATGTCAGGACGGGTACCAACTTGTGGTAGTGTGCACTCATTGCGACTTAATAGTGCTGCCTACTTGGAAATCAGGCCGCCAGCACCATGACCTGATATGCCACTCAGTCACATTATCTGGACACTGAGCCAACAAGTCCTTGCCCTATCCTAATAATGACGAGCGCCTGGCTAGGAAGCGACAGCCAATTAGGTTGCGCTAGCCCAGGCAACGGAGGCATCGGATGGAGCCACAAAACACATCCGAATCATAAGTATAGTAACCCACTTCTTTGTAAGGAAATATTTTGATATTCACATAGCGAGGCCCAGTCGAATGCCTCCAATGGCGCCCCCTTCCCCCTTCATCTCCCAATCACAACCCTTCCTCAGGGCCACTCCCATCCGGCCCCTCAACCAATCAGAACACAACACAATCTGTGGGCATCCACACCACAACTAAGCTGGCGAACAGTCAACCTGCCGAACTGACCAACAATTAAACAATCAAATCACTTACGATAAAATGAGCATGAAAATAGTTTAACTTAATATGCAACTGACACCCGCGCAGTTGATAATACTATTCTATTTTAACTGATATTTAATTATTATATCAGCACTTTAAATCTTCTGCTATGTAATTAATGTACCAATTTCTTGTATATGTTATTTTGGTTATTCTTCAATGTTACCTTGTTCGTTTCATCTGCCCTCATACCATCTTCATTTCCCCCATTACTATCATGACCGTTGCTCGACCGCTACTTGCCCGACATTACTGCGTATCACCAGAGAGCGTGTATATAAACAGATGAGAGGGACAACTCCCGCGAAAAACGGTAACACAGGCTACAGTGGCGTTCCTGGCGGTTAGTGTTGAACAAGCCATGAGTTTGCCGGTATGCTCAATGCAAAACATTTGTTTTTATTCAAAATTAATAGAAATCCAGAAGCCTAACCTTATCAATTTAATATAATCCTTTTGGTAAACATGTTTTCTATATGTCTTCCAAGCGGTTTGTTTCTATGT
Source organism: Branchipolynoe longqiensis (assembly GCA_030323885.1). Taxonomy (NCBI): domain Eukaryota; kingdom Metazoa; phylum Annelida; class Polychaeta; order Phyllodocida; family Polynoidae; genus Branchipolynoe; species Branchipolynoe longqiensis. Next base: position 16,616,419 of record CM059188.1, on the reverse strand, counting down.
GGTGTAGTTTTAGAGATATTTAACGTTTTCTGTATGAAGATTGCTCACCGCCATTGACAATGCCTTGAGTTTGCCGTATGTGTAGTGCAAAACGTGTATTTTATTCAAAATTAATAGAAATTCAGAACCCTAGCCATGTAAATTTAATATAGTCTCATTGTTAAATATGTTTTCTATATGTGTTCCAAACAGTTTGTTTCTATGTAGTGTAGTTTTAGAGATATTTCACTTTTTCTGTACGAAGACTGCTTAAGGCCATTGACAATGCCTTGAGTTTGCCGTACGCGTCGTGAAAAACATCAGTTTTATTCAAAATTAATAGAAATCCAGAAGCCTAACCATATCAATTTAATATAATCTCGTTGGTAAACATGTTTTATATGTGTATTCCAATCAGTTTGTTTCTAGGTGTTGTAGTTTTAGAGATATTTAATGTTTTCTGTATGAAGATTGCTCACTGCCATTGAAAATGCCTTGAGGTTTGCCCATATGCTTAAGCTGTTCAACAACCACCACTTGGAGCGCCACAGTCGGCAGCTGTTACATGCTCTAGTATGGGAGTTGTCCCTCTCATCTGTTTATATACACGCTCTCTGGTATCACCAACTTGGTTGCTTTACGCCGACATTACGGCGTAAAGCAACCACCAATCAATCAATCAATCAATCAAACTCGCCCGACATTTACACATGTTCAATGTACATGCCGCCGGGTGGGGTTAGCCTGAATAAAAGTATTGATTTTCCCATTTTAGCCTCTCCATCCACTGTGTCCGTGAGCAATGATAAGGGTTACCCGTATCCAATACGGATTTCGTGTTGTTTTTAGTGATATGGCCGTATTCCATTTTGATACGGATTTTTAGTTAAATTTATAGAAGTAAAAATGTTTAGCTGAGATGCTGAAACTGGCAAAATAGCGACACATGCAGCTGATGTTCAGCCAGTGATGAATGTTGTACGTTAAAGTCGCCGGCTATACCTCACCCAGATACAAACCAATCCAGCATCAAAAGCTCTCCAAACATACCGTTGCTTAGTTTTTTCAGTTTATGCCACTGAACATGTGGGAGGAGAGTTGAGGTCTGTGATGTATGAATGACATCATAGGTGGGATTCCCTCATCACATGACCTAGAGGGGTTCCCCACACACAGGGGAAGCCATGCCAACCACCAAGATGGCAGCCACATAAAGCTCTCAATTCAACTTTTAAAGTCTATTAATCTACATGATTTAATCAATTATTCACACAAAAAGTAGCTGGTTATGATAAATAAACATTTGAACTTTATATTTGTCATTTTAGATTGCAATTTCTAATATTCTTTTCTCTATATGGTTGTCTAAAAGTGTCAGTGCTGCTGGACTAAATAAAACACAACAGAAGCAACCAATGTTAGCATTCTCCCCCCACATATGTAGTTGCATAAACTGAAAACTGGCAAATGTATGCTTGGAGAGAATTTGTCGGAGTACGGGTAGTGTCTCAGCCACCTATATCTGGTCCCTTTAATGTAATGTAGTTTGTTGAATCTAATGTTTGAATAATAAAATTATGTAATTGTCTTCAAGTCTTTTTTATGGTATGCGGGACATGTGTATATGAATTATGTGATACAGATTCATACAGGATTTTAGGTAAAAATACAGATTGCCATAAAGAAAATGTGGCAGGTCTGCCTTGTTTTCTGTTCTACTATTTGTCCTCAGTGTGCTGGCAAGTCCCAAAGACGGCACAATATATGTCTTACTACATTTGAGGGTCTTAAAGAGTAAATGGTGTGTGTCAGTGAAGTGAACCAAATTAAAGACATTTATCTAGTAGAAAACATGGACAAGGTTGTTTCTTTCATAGGGAGAACAACGAACAGACTGCATACATGGGGAGAACTTTCACACTGAGGTACATTACTAACGACAGACTCATGGCATTGCTACAATATCAATCTAAAGCTGCAATGCCAGCTATCATAAATAAGCAGCCAAGCAATTATTGGTATATTATTACAAGCATGTTGTTCTATTGGGGGAAATCAAATGAATAAACGATGGTTTGTGGTATACTACAGAATAAATGCTGCTGCTGATGATTATGGAGGTGATGATGATGATGATAGCGTAAGAACATGCCGGAAACCAAGGCTGTTTTATGGTAATAAACGGATGACAATTTTCATTACATAAATATGTCGATATTCTTTGCCTTAAAGCCAAAACGGACCAGAAATTAGAAACACATTTACATAGACTAAATCCCCACTGCATTCAACATGTCAATGCCATAAGACGTATATGGAACTCCTACAAAGTTTTTTCAGTTTTCAGTTTTTCAGCTGCCAACAATTTCTAAACCCACATTTCTTTTGATAGGCCTGGAAAGCTCATGTATAATAGGTCGAATGCAGATATGTTTGTGCAACACCGTTGAGTGTGGATGATGGCTGATTAGGAGCGTTCTTCCCAAAATAAAGTCACGTAAGGCTTACCTCGTATGCCTATATTTTCTCTTTCTGCTACAGTTTGACACGTGAATCCATATGGGATTATGAGGAAGAGGCAGTCTCAGAATAACAACAAATGAGATATGGAATCAAATCTGCACATTCTAAAAGAAATATAGGTCCGCTCATCAAAGGATATTGAAATAAGATGTTGTTGTCTAATAAATAAGAAATATATCAGGAAGCCTCTCCTGACAAATACAAAAAATGCTTCAGCCAGGAATGTGGGTTCCTGGTGCTTAAATAAAAAAACTATTTAAAAAAATGAGCAACAGCAAAGCTTAATTTTAGTCTCGCCAGTAAAGCAATCCACACATACTCACAGTTGAGATATGCGTTAAAGTAGGGTAATGCATTGTGGGATTGATGCAGCATTGATAAATTAGACAGCCTCAGAGAGTAGTGAGTCATAAACAGACTTGAATTTTCAAAATGAAATTAAACTTAACTTGCATATTAGAAAAAGATAAATGAAAGTATTAACATCCATCATAGATGGTATCAACTTTATTAGTAATTTTAAGATAATGCTGCATTGTGGCTTTTTTTTAAATGAGAAAAGAAATGTAGATGAATAAGCTGCGTGAGATATTATCCAGAGTGGGCTAAGTGATGTGCATTTGACATATGTAAGCAGACAAAAGAGTAACTCACTACACAACACAGAGCATCGGAATACAACACAACATGGCACTGATGAAGTAGAACTATCCCTAAGGAGACACGTGTGTACAACACCATTGGGTGTCCTTGTTTGATACTTGGGAGAGTTCTTCCACAAAATAAAGTCATGTAAGCCTTACCTCGTCTGTCTCTTTGTTCTCTTCCTCCTACAGTTACACACATGAATCCATATGAGATGTATGAGGAGCAGGCATGAACAAGTGAGATGGGAACAATCACTGACCACAGAACACAGGCAGGAATACACACATCACTATTTCTAAGTTCACTTTTGTCTCATAGGACATGTTGGAAACACACACACACACACACACACCGGATACACACATACAAACACACATTGCATATAAGAGAAACAAGACACGACCCGGCCCCCTAATTCATCAAACGAAAATCAACTGAAGCGAACTTGCACCAACTAACGACAAAGTACAAAACTTGACATTGACTGGTAGGTCATATTCCATCTACACACATCAGTTATTGACTGATAACTGCTTTCAATAAAATAACAACTGCAGTCTCAGTAGAAAAGGAAGGACACCTACTCCTAGAGTAGAACAATATGCAATCAATGCAAAGCGGTCATTGGACAAGTGAATAGCTCCTGAATGAAGTCAGACTTTCCAATAATCTTGGAAAAAGTGGATGGTTGGTTGTTGGGAAATATTGTCTGAAAATGGCAACCGTGTAAAAGCTTACCTTGTCTTCGATCTGCTCTTCTCCGTTTTCCTATAATTAGACAAGTCCACACCAGTGGTAAATTAGCTTGGACGTAAATCTTAAGGGCTTTGACTATTCATAGGTCTTTCCATTTAAATAGTGTACATAAACCTTTGCAGTGTGTCAACTTAGCCTTGGAAGCCAGGGGCGTAGCTAGGCGTACACCAAAACGTCCACATAGTTTTGTCAACAACAACAAAAATTTAAAAATAATGAAGAGAGAGAGAGAGAGAGAGAGGAGGGGGTTACTTAGATATGATTTCATATTCGGAAGGGTGTGACGCCATAAGCGGCCCACTAAACCCCCCGCCAAAATTAGGAGTACACATCGTTAAAGGTCTAGCTATGCCCCTGGAAGCTTTAAATATACCTGGATCATATATGCAATGTGTCCTTGATTCTCACCATCACAAGGCATTACAGCAACAATGGCATTATGGGAACACCTTTTTTCATGGATCCTTGTACTAGGTGAGCGCGCTTCGTGTGGCTGGCGAATGGTTTGGTGCCCTTCCACCTCACCACCCATCAGAAAAGTTTTATTTGTTGGAGTTTGATGCCCTGGCAACATCCAAGTCATATCAGGACAGGCACCGACTTGGGACAGTTCACACTCATGGTGACTTTATAGTGCTGTCCCACTCAGATATCAGGCTGCCAGTGCCATGACCTGATATCTCACTCAATCAAATTATCCTGATACTGTATTTGCCCTATCGCAGTATTGCTGAGCACCAGGTTACATAGCGACAAGTATCAATTTTGTAAGTCATTGGTTTGACTCAACCAGGATTTTTACTCCTGAGATTCCGCACGGGAAACCTGAACTCTACCGATTCGGCCAACACGTCCGGTCATCAGGAAAGTTGTGATTTAAACTGATGGGAAAAGGGGGAGACTTTCTTCCCCACCTCATGGGAACACTGTGTAGTTAACCATAATAGGGCTGGCTTTAGCCAACACCTTACTGTAACCTAAAGGTGACCATGGGCTAACGCCCTAAACACAACACCCACCGCTTACCTTCGTACTAAACCTCCAACTTGAACTATGTACTTAGCTATCAGTAAATATTCAATCGCGACAGTTTTAACACACATTAAAAGATTTCTCTCTTTTTTTTAAATTGCAACTTGTCATCCTCCAGACACAAAAATGGGCAATTTCAAACTTACAGCATCCGTGCGTTTATAGTTATGCAGATTGATGATCGCATGGCACTCGTGGTCATAGACCATCCTCCAAAAGTCTATTCTTGTGTCTGGCAAAGGTGCTTGAGTGATCAGGAATACCTCGCGCTTGTAGTATCCCTAGAACATAAAAGTGGGCACTATTAGCACCGTCATCTAGATTTACGTTGATGTCGGATATTAAGGGATGATACAAAATTCCTTTCCTGTCACTTCGATAAGATTTGCTAATCAAATACAAAAAAAAAGATTTTAAATAACCTACTGGTTTCTAAGCTGATATGAATCACATTGAATAGATATATATTTGTGTAAATATTTATTCATCAAAATATGCACTTTTTTCAGGTACTGGAGACTGGTTTATGGTTGTAAAGATTTTGAATTGTATTTACCATAAAATATGGTAGGGCGTTTATGGTTGCCATCCCCCAAGGGGATGATAATCTTCCTGTTTGTACACCCAAATGTGTCTCTATAAACTAACAATATGTAACTAGCAAACAATTTGACAGTTTAACAATAACACCAAGATAAACAAAAAGTTCAGAAATTATTATGGGATGCATGCAGATGTCATGGAAATGGTTCGTCATAAAGATACAGAAGTTACATAATTTATGACACCCTAGAGATATATAAAATACATACAAGTATATAATACACAAAGCATAATACATGAGTAATTAAGACTCAAGAGTCCTGATCTCTGACAATTGAGGGCAGTTGAGGTGGGGCATCATGGTTGAGATACTTGTATGTATGTGTTTTAAAAAGATTAATTCTTTCCCTTTCAATTGACAAGTATATGAGGTAAGAAAGAAGCTATACAAACACCGACATCACTTGATCTGCCTGTGTTACAAGATTACAATATGAAGGGGGGAAATCGGTCACTGGCAGTAAGTGATACTATCAGGATAGGAACAAATAAATACCAACATTTCTTTTTAGCGATTTGAATATATTGGTCATGTTTTGTTTTTGTTGTTGTTTTACATCCTAACAACATCTAAGGTCATAGCAGGATGGGTACCGACTTGTGACAGTGCGCACTCATGGTGACTTTATAGTGCTGCCCCACTGGGAGACCAAGCTGCCAGCACCATGACCTAATATCCCAGTCAGTCACATTATCCTGACACTGAGCCAACCATTCCTTGCCCTATCCTAATAATGCCAAGCGCCAGGCTAGGAAGTGACAAGTACCAATTTTTAAGTCATTGGTTTGACTCAATGAGGGTTCTAACCCACGATCCCATTGGTCATGTTGCTTCGGCATACGAAGTAGTTCCGTATCGTGTCGTGAATTGGTTATGTTGCTTTGGCAATATGGGTAATTCGCGATCGATATGGGACAGATAGTGCTGCCGACCTTGATTCAGTGAGCTCCACTGCTTCCCCGACTCCACCCGTTGAACTCAAACATTACCCGGTAGTCGGGCAGAACCCTTCCTAACTCCAGCACACTCCGAAACTTGTAACACAATTTTATCTGAAGCAATGGACTATTCATTGATATTCATATTGTGCTTTTTGTTGGTCGTTTTGGTTTTATTAATATTTGCTCGCGCGTGTTGACAGTGACTGGCGCTCGCTTGCTCTTTTCAATTTTAACATTTTTATTAAGTTATGCTCCTAAATATATAAAACAATAATTAAACAATATATAAAACAATAGTCCACCCCAAAATGTTAAGTGTAGGGTTTAAATCAGCGGAGTTTTAAAACCGCGACATGCTGCAGTTTAAAAGCGCCGTTCAATTTTGACGCATGCGCAGGGCGAAAGTGTAGGTCTTAAACCCGCGGAGAATTAAAACCGCGACGCCTGTCCTTGGATTCGAACTTCAGACGATTTGACTTATCTAACTGGATCCCCATTCATGTTGAACTTATGCTAAATACATTTCCATACTAAGTAGTCCTGTGTCATGTCGTGAATTATGAGATTATAACAAGAGAAAAAACCGTAGCTATATTGACTAATATGTAGTGATCAATGTTAGTTTACAGGAATATCTCAGGATTTAAGTTGCAAAGTCCGAGTTTTGAGTTTTCGTCTTTTTTTAAAGATAAATATATTAGGTTGATCATTATGATATACATGTACCGTGATTTAGTTTGAAGTAACTTTTATGCCAAACTTTTGAGATATTTCAAGTGAAAACATGCAAAATTAACTTTGGCAAGCAATCCAAAACTCCAATCCAAAACTCCACCATAGGGTTCTGCAGTAACATGTTCTATTAAATTGGCTCTGTATTCTGTGGAGACAAATGTTTGATAAGTGCACCAGTATTTAAGTTAGATGTGTACAATCAAATCTAGATTTTTTATAATTGTTTTGAAAATTTGATGTTTTCATCGGACTATGCAGCTTTAAAGGGGCCCGGTATACCTCGTGGCGACGGGAAGCGTACTCCGAGAAATGATCTCCAAGCACAACTCTGCTTAGTTTGTATGTTTATATACCCAGATATGTGGGGGGGGGGGGGGGGGGAGTTGTAGACTCACTGCACCTGAACTGTGTCAGGGAGAGTGCTGAGGCTGGGTGAGAAGTGGGCCAGTGCTGAGATCAGGGTTGGGGTGGGGGTGGAGTGGGGTGGGAGATTTCAAGTTCTACACCTTAACTACTAGGCCACAGAGACCACACATAGTTATTTGTCTCAGTTCAGGCTATTTATATATGACGTCATATATACAAGGTGTGTGATTGTGTATGTGTATATACCATGTGTATATCATATGTATGATGTATATATTACTAGTCATATATAAAATGTCCACGCAGTAAATACATTTGATATATGCACTAGTAATAGTATAAATGTCATATATATGCAACGTATATATACAAGGTATGTATATATATATATATATATAGTATAGTTATACGAATCTTACCTGGGTATAGATGATGGATAACTGTTGTTTTCCCGAGGTAGAAGCCTCGGGTAGACGTGGGCTAGGGAGAAGGAAGCACGTGAGGTACCAGCAATTTTAACCTACTTATTCAGGATAAAAATGATCTTTCAATACAATGGATACTATGATTTTCCCATAATGGTACACCAACGGGATAGACGTGGTAGGGCGTGGTGGGTGGGCCCTAGCCCACGTCTACCCGAGGCTTCTACCTCGGGAAAACAACAGTTATCCATCATCTATACCCAGGTAAGATTCGTATAACTATACTATTTTACCTCGGTATACAGCCTCAGGCTAGCCTCAGGCTAGGGAGACCTTTACATAATTCATTTTTATCCTTAATATCATCCATTCTTATATAATATTTAACGTTTTTGTTCTCACCTATTCTTGTTAGTTGGCGAGCAGGCGCTTTGCAATGCCGGTAGGCTTTTCTAGTCGCTTGTTGTAATGTTTTGCAAACGACTTAGCCGTCTTCCAGCCTGCATGCGCTAGTATTCTTTTCACAGAAATACCTAGCAACCGTGCCTTGGAGACCATGGCACCTCTAGTTGAGTGGGATGAGTATTTGCCCGTATCCCCTCCAGCCAATTTCAACACCGTAATTGTCCATCTGGCAAGGGTGTCTCGTGAAATTGCCTTATGTGGCTTTATAAAGCTCACTAATAGTTGTTGTGATGCACGTAAATCCTTTGTCTTAGATATATAAGCCCGTATGGCTGACACAACACAAAATTTCCGATCACTCGGAAAACAGTCTAAGTGAACCGTAGATAAAGGGTCACCTAACGTGTTCGATTTAAGCAATTGTGCTAAATCAAATGTAGCTTGTTTCTTGTCTATTTCTAATCCAGTTAAAGACAAAGCAACAATCGTCTGTCCTCTGTGTCCGGTTACTAATAATAACAGGACCGCGACCTTAAAACCTAATTGTTTTATATCTAACCACGAGTTGTGAGGCCAAGCCTGAAACAACTTAAATACTATAGACACATCCCAAAACCGACTATACTTTGGTTTTGGAGGATTCCTTTGATAAATTGAACGAAGTAGATAACAAAGAACATAATGTTTTCCAACTGTTTCGCCATCAATTCTCGGTAATATGATTGATAACGCACATCTTGCCGCATTGATCGACCCAAAGGATAGTCCCTCATCCTCTAGAGAACGAAGAAAACGAGCTACTTGTGAAATTGTTGGATTTGTTGGCTTAACTTTCATTAACAAACAATGTACACCCCATTTCTTTAAATAGGATGTGTACATTTTGACAGTTCCTGGCCTCCAGGCATCAGCTACTATCCTATTCTCAGTAATTTTGTCCAATCCAAATTGCTGCAGCTGGTTCCTTAGAAAAGGAATGCCAATAGGGGCGTCGTTGACACGTCGCCGTGAACCACTAGCGGTCCGTGGTGTGTCAGATTCCCGAGTTTTCTTGGGAATCGTATATGTTCTTTTGCCAGTTGTGAAACTGCTGGCAGCCAAGGTTGCGTGTCCCAATCGGGCACCACCAGTATAGCATGTGTCCTTTCCAAACCGATTTTCCTGACAACTCGGCTGATAATGCTAAACGGTGGGAAAATATAAAAATAATTATTTTCCCAGATAATAGCAAATGCATCTACTTTCCAAGCCTCCGGTTCAGGATGCCAAGAAACATAACAAGGTAATTTGTTATTATTTTGTGATGCAAACAAGTCAACTTTATTAGGTGTACCCCATTTTTCACAAATGAAGTTAAACAAAGGTGTAGAGAGAGACCATTCTAAATGGTCATGGAAACTTCTACTTTTATGGTCTGCAAGTGTATTTTGTGACCCTGGAATATGCGCTACAGTCAGCCAGACTTGTTGAGCCTGTGCCCAGTTCCAAATCAGTTTAGACAACTGATTGCAAGGCTTTGATTTGGTTCCACCCATGTTACGAATATATGCCATGGCAGTAGTATTATCAGTTAGTATTCTAACTTGTGAATTATGTATCTTTACTAAACTACATAAGCCCAGATAAATAGCACGCAATTCTAGCGCATTAATATGGTCTGATTTTTCATCATCAAGCCATCTACCTCCTGTTGTGACCCCATCTCGATGAGCTCCCCAACCTTCTAACGAAGCATCAGTAGTAATTACCGTATTAGGTTCCGCCATGCGGATTGGATTTGGTGAACTTGCTATGTGTTGCATCCACCATGCAATATCCTGTAGCCCTTCTTGCGAAATAAACATCTTTCGCTCAAAATTCCCTTTAGTTCGTGTTAACGCTAAATTTTTATCTATTTCTAGAGATTTAATATGGGCCTTCCCGTATAGAATAGCGGGTGCATACGATATCATTATCCCAATAAGGACTGCGACCTGTCTAATTTTAGGTTTTGGTAACTTAATAAGCTGGGTCGCTGTATTCATAAACTTAATTAGTTTTTGTTCTGTTATCGACACTGTAAGAGACTGTGTATCCAGAATAAACCCTAAACATTTGAGTTGTTTTGTTGGTTTAAACACTGACTTTTGTGGATGTACATAAAACCCCAATTTAGTAAGTAATGCACATAAATCCAAAACTGCATTCATACAATCAATTTGTGTTGATGCTATAATAAAGGAATCATCTATGTATGGAAACATTATATGACCCTTCCGCGCCATTACTGAGAAAACAGGTTTAAGCAGTTTAGTGAATAAACGAGGGGCACAAGCTAAACCATTCGGCATGCAGGTAAACTCATAGAGTTGGTTATCCCAAAGAAACCGAAGAAATTTCCGGTCTTTTTCCCTTATGGGAAGCGTATAATATGCATCTTGTAAATCAACACTAGCCATCCACGCATCTGGCGTAATCAGATCTCGTGCCGTATCTAGCGAGAACATTTTAAAATGTCGATATTCAACCATTTTATTAAGGATTGTTAAATCCAGGATCATTCGAACCTCGCCATTAGGCTTTGGTCTCGAGAAGATGTTTGAAAATAAACTCTCCTGAACAGTATGTCACTTTTTGTATAATTCCTTTCTCAAAGAATTTTTGTACCTGTTTAGTTAGTGCCTCTCGTTCAACCGGTTCAATGTTATAAGGAAAAGGTATCCTGCCTTGTACCGGAATTTGTGTGAAGGGAATGTGAACACCCCTAACTATTTGTAAAATTTCTTGGTCACTAGTAATTTTGTGCCACTCAGAAATATGATTATTAATATTACCAGCCACAAAGTTGCTTACAGTTTGTGTGGTTTTAGAGGCTGGAAGGACTTGTAACGTTTGTGTTTCAACCTCTACTTGGACCCGCCCCTGGGGAAGGGTCTCGGCGAGTTGACGCCTCGGCCCAGTGGCCGTGCGGTGTTGTCGGTCCAGCCTGAGCGAGCGCCCCGGCCCCGAAAAGCTTGACCGAAGTTTGAGCCCGGTCTGGTTCCCCTGGTGAACCGCCGTGGACGAAAATCCCCTCGTGACCTTTTGAAACGAGGAGTTTCCTGTTTCTTCTTACCATCCATGTTTTTGCCACTCTTGGCTGCAGTTTCTACCTCTTTATAGAGGTATTGTAGTTGACCGCCAAACATTTTCGTGTTATCTAAAGGTTTCCCTTTAATCGGCTCTGGAGCAAGAAAGAGCGTAAACTCTTTCCCATCATTATCGGTAACCTTCTTTGAGCGAGCCACTTCTTTGCCAGCATCTGTGCAAACCGACTTGAAGACATTTTCATATCTTCGATACGACAGGTAATTACCTGCCGCCGCCAACAATGCAATGCCTTTGTCCATCGTCTTAGCCAAAGACGAGAACTTATTTTCTCGTTGCATTCTGTTTGCTACAGGAGCAATAGCTGTTAGGGTACCAAGCACCGCCTTATGCACTGTGTGCAACACACCCTCAAATCTCTTACGGTCCTCTGTCATATTGACATCTCGATCCATCTCCTTAATGATGGAGTTGGGAACACCTTTAATGCCTGTTAACTCATCTGATAACTTAGAAATAATCTCCGCCGGTTTAAACGTGCGGAAATGGCCATTAATGTTCTCACGCATAAGCGTAGTGGTTTTCACACGCTTAGCCCTTGGCTTCTCCACTTTCTTAGCCACTTTGCCTCCAATGGCAGCATAGACACCTTCATATCGCGTGTCTGAGTCCGATTCCGTAGAAGTGGAATCTGTGGACGAGTCGGAAGAAGAAGAATCCTCTTCTTCTTCTTCTTGGACTTGGTCTTGCGCTTTTTGCGAAGTCCAGTCTTCTCCCTCTCCTTGGTGAAATCATCACCAGAAGAAACGATATGTTTCTTCTTCTTCCTCCGTTTAGGAGAAGGAGGAGGAGCCCTAAGCTCCATCTCTGAGTCTGTCTCCGAGAAATCCTCCAAAGAAGACTCCTCTTGAACACTCGGCATACGCCGTTTACGAGACACCGGTGGTTTGAGAGCCATTATATGACTCTCCATCGCCGCAAACCGCGTCTCCCAATTTTGAGCCGCGGCGCCGTCAGGCACTATGTCCTCCTCGGAGAGAATATGCGCCCCGGGCTGTGTCGAAGGCACTGCCGACAACACGGGTGAGGAGTCGTACTCCTCGTCCCCTCCACTCGGAACACGCCCCTCGGCTGCTGCTGCACCGCGCTTACTCCGCTTCGTGGCCATCGGGAGCTGAAACAAAGATTTTTGGTCAGTCCCGGTATATATATATGTCACAATATGGTTGTTTCAAACTCATTTGGACATCTATTGGTGTTAGAGAACGTGTTTATACCGTTATAACACAGGCGTAATAAGCTAAATTTGTGCGTGGGTTGTGGGTCAAGCCCAAACCTTACGCGGGGTCGGGACCAGTGTATCGGCCCGCCCATCCCTCTGTTCCGCACACTTCTCCCACCTGTGACTACAACGTCAACAAGTTGGAGAAAATGCTACGAAACTCGGAGAAACGCCTGAAAAAGTTTGTGGGGAGTCTATAAAAGAAACCCAGGAGCATCTCCAACATTACTCTCTATTAGAGTACGAGAGAATTTCCACAGGAGACGAGGCAGAGCCCACATCTCTACCCATAATCACACGGTGACTCGGGTGTTGACAGAACCGCTAATGACCGGTTTCAATCCTTCGAGAAGGAATTCTATCCTTGGTTTTTTATAACCAAATAACTCGTCCAAAATGGACCAAAGAAAGTCTAAACTTTCCATAATGATGCTCTAATGCATCATGATTAAGCTAACCACAGTTTTTATGATACTTACTGCGTATTAGCTTGTATGTAGACTAAATTTGCCGGAGCAACCCAACGACACGTAATCCAGTCGTGAGTTGTATATGCTAATTGCTGGTACCTCACATGCTTCCTTCTCCCTAGCCTGAGGCTAGCCTGAGGCTAGCCTGAGGCTGTATACCGAGGTAAAATAAATATATATATATATATATATATATATATATATATATATGGACCAAAAAATATATATATATATATTGATCTGCCAATATCAATATATATATATTGATCTGCCAATACCAATATATATATATATAGGCCCAGTGTAGTAGAACCATATCAGTTTCTACACTCACCTATGATGAACTGCACATTCTATGATTCAGCTGGGATCCGACCCAATTGCACAGGTTTCTGGGTTTAATGCTATGATGGCAGCAGCTGTTCTGGTCATGCATATGTGTTATCATTTTGATGGGATCCATCGCAAATGCGCCATTCCACAGCATTGCGTCAGAGGACAGCCTGGGGTCATAGCACCATATCAGTTTCTACATTCACCTATGACGAACTGCACGTTCTGCGATCCCCAGTCGTCCGATGGCGGATACACTGCGGAACGGCTGCTGCCATCATAGTGTTAAGCCCAGAACTCGGCGCATTTGCAATGGATCCCGTCCAACCGATAATGCATGACCAGAACAGTCGCTGCCATCATAGCATTAAACCTGGAAATTTGCACATTTGCAGCGGATCCTGTCAAGCCATTAACGCTCAGGTCCAGGGTGTTGAACTTGTAATCTGAAGTTGTTTGAGGTTGTGGGTTCAAACCCACATACAGTCCAAAACCTTTTTACATTCAACAACAAAAAAACGTTTTCCTTCTATATGTGTTTCTGATTGAATTATGCAATGTAATTGTACTGATATATATTTTACATTAAAGCAAACATAAAATCCTGTTTGAACTACTCTAAAGAAAATTGAAAATCCCTCAGTTTTACTCTCCCTTCTCTCCACTAAGCCAGCCAGCCATCTTCACAACAACAGCTGTCACATGACCAATCTAGGTCACTCTACACCACTAATTGGAAAAGTTCAGGACTAAGCATGCACCTCCGTTGCACAAATTAGAACTATTCCGAGTTTGTTTGTTTTCCCGACCACCTATGCCGATTCACTTTAAAGGCTATATATCTGCATATATAGTTGGCTAATTAAATCTATTACAATGCTGCATTAAAGATGCATCATCATGGTCCGATTACAGGATTGTTTTTGGTAAATATGTCCCATATCTTAAGAGGTGAACAAGTGGAGTACTCATTTACCATTTACACTACATGTGTGAGGCAATGCAGGGCATACACCATTGTGTGACATCCAACTCTTTTATATGTGCGTGTTAATTGGCCATATTGCTGCGGCAATATGGGTAATTCGAAACTGAGGCGGCCACCTCTTCCCCCCCCCCCTTCCCCTCTTCCTCCTTCTCTGCCCCCCCCCCCCTTCTGCCTCCCACTCCCCCTTCCTCCTCCACCTCCAGGTGGCGGCACCGCCGCGCCCCCCTGGCTCCCCTTCCCCCTCCTTTTCCTCCAGGTGGCGGCACCGGCACTCACCGCTGGTGCCACCGGTCCCCTGCCTCCCCCCTACTTCCCTTCCGCCCTCCTTTCCCTCTGCCACTTCTCCACCACACGCCTGACCACCAACACCTCTTTTTCACCAGCCCACCCGACCCCACTAATATCATAAGGGTTGAGGCCCGGGTCACCCAGAGACTTTCCTTATTTACCTTAGACTCGATTATTTACCTTAACCTTATTACTTCTTTAATTGACTTATTACTACTTGAACTTATGACCTCAGCATTCATTCATTACTTTCCTTAACATTCGCTTATTTACTGGATTAACCTTATTGACTCTCACTACACCGCCATTGTTCACTATTACTTGATTTGACTTAACTACTCCTGAATAAATTTCCACATTATGTACTTCCGCCTCGTGTTTTGAATTAGAGCGTATCACCCATAAATAACCCGGTCTAAACTAGTATACATCGGGAAAGATACCTGGACGAAAACAGCATTGATGTAGTCGGTTGTGCCATCTACTCGTGTTTGGAGGTAGGGTCGGTAGTAGTTAGCTGCAATAGGAAGCAGGAAGTAAATACATCGGGTAAATCAGACAGCAATCCAGGTCTTTCACTGTCAGCTACATAAGCTTTTGCCAAAATATAATATATGGGTCATTCTCAGAAACCGTACCACTTGAGGTAGTCTACTTTAAATGCATATCTCAAAAGAAACCCATTAATGGAGTGTAAATATTTAGATTTCATCAATTAGTCCAATGATGTAGGAGATATTTTAAATCAAAAGAAAATGTTAATATTGTGTATTATGTATCTTATTGGGATGGATGTAGCTAAATAAATAGAAAATTACGCCACTAATTTGTGACATTGTCAACAGCATTGAAAATAAAGTGTCACAAACTTAATGAAAACCTCTGAACAACAGCACATTTCAATTCAAACGGTCATATACAATATCTTCATTAAGTTGAAGACATTTATTTCTAATTTTTTTTAATGAAAATGATAAAATAGTTAACCTTTTCTGGAGCCATTAACATCATAACATTTCGTTTCCACTTGCAAGTACTATGAAACTGTATCAAACACTGAGTACAGATACAGTACAGGAACTATTTTCACCATTTGACCCTCTATGCATGGACCCATGGTATAGTAAAAGATAAATCCTGAAATTGCCCCATAACTTTGAAATTTGAGCTGAACATTTGTGTAAAATTGTTGATTCCACTTGGACAGTTACCGTGCTAATATGTTTCTGCTTTTCTCTTTAATCATCACAAATGAGACAAAACCATAGCAATGAGGTTTCAAATTATTATTACTACTGTTTATAAAGCAAGTGGCATGTGAAATGTCCTAAGAATGTCAAGCTTTGTGTGGAAAATATTTGATTTTGGAGTCAGATTGGTTTCCACGATATACTGCTATTTATTGTGTGTGAGCATCATTTGACCTAATTAAAAATGTCAGAATATGTTTATTTTCAATTATTCAGCACTGGTGTGGACTCCATTAAAACCTACAATAGCTCAAATTATAAGATTTCTAAGAATGTTAGAAGATGAAGGTGTAGGATTTGGTGCAATTAATGCAGCACAATGTTCAATTTCAATCATTCTACCGAGGATAGATGGACAAACAATTGGAAAGCATCAGGTAGTGCACTGGTTTATTAGGTCGGTGTATGAGAGAACATATACATATATATACACATATATACATATATACACATACACATATATATATATATATAAATTTAGACTACGGTAAAGAAAACAGAGAGAGAGAACAATGAGTAGTGGTGGGGAACGTTCTTTTATTTTTGCTTGAAGGTCCCTTGGCCGGGCAAAGTAACAGCCCTACCTAAAGCTAAAAATACATGGTGCTAGGAGTGGAGTCAAGGCAGGAATGAGCCAAGCGGCACTGAAATGGCAGTCCCGGGGCAAAGAGTGGCCCGAGGTGAATCTAAAGTGCAGAATAAATAAGAAATAAAATAATTAATAATTAATTAAAGAGAGAAGGGGGAAACTCCGCCTCCTTTATATATATATAATAAATTATATTCTACATAAATTTAGGCTACGGTAAAGGAAAGAGAGAGAACAATGGGTAGTGGTGGGGAACCTTCTTTTATTATTGCTTGAAGGTCCCTTGGCCAGGCAAAATAACAGCCAAACGGGCCAAAGGCCCCCACCCAAAACTACTCAAGCTTCGACTGGGCCAGGGAGGAGGCCACCCTCAGGTCATTGACGATGTGCACCTGCAGTGGCGTCTTTAAGTAAGCATAAACCGTCTCACTGCCCCAGTCCCCTCTCAGCTTTATCTCCTCGATCGTAGTCCCACACATGGCAAGATAAGTCGCGCCGCCCCGGCACAGGGAGTGAGCAGGCATCGACCAGTAAAAGAATGTCAGCGTGGGCCATGATATGACGCAAAAAGAAAGAAAACAAACAAAACTCCTGGTAGAGGAAGCCAAAAAGAAAACAGCAGACATGGCGTCGGACACTGAACTGGGAGAAGAGGCAAAAAACTGGGTATTCCGTGTCAGAGGACCGCCGTGGGAACAAAAAATAGTGAAAGTGAGACCACGCACCCAGGTTTAGATGTCAGCCGAAATAACATCAACTGTAACATCAGAAGTATGCAAGAAACAACTAAACCTAAACCATGTATAACACATAAGTATCATTGGGGCCACAATCCTAACTCAAACTCGAACAAAAACAGAATCCATATCAGCACATCTCATAAAATTATCAATGGCCTGAGATGTATGTATACCAACGCAGATTCAATTATGAACAAGCGAGCCGAACTGGAAGCAAATATTGCAATTTACAACCCAGATATCATTGCAATTAGTGAAGTCATACCAAAAAATCCAAAAGACCCAGTCCAGCTATGTGAGATTGCCATAAATGGATTTGATATTTTCAGCAACATCGATGAAGGGAGGAGGGGTGTGTGTATATATACTAAATGCAACCTTAATGCAGTCCCTTTAGATGTACTCCCATGTAACTCAACAGAAGCGATATGGTGCGAGATTAAGCTAGACGACAGGAACAGTCTGCTTGTTGGATGCATCTACAGGTCACCCAACAGTGACAACAGTGTCCATGAGGAAACTCGACAGTTGATCCAAAAGGCCTCAGCCCTAAACCACAGCCACCTCCTAATCATGGGAGACTTCAATTATCCAGAAATCAGTTGGCAACCTATGTGAACACCAAATAGCGAACAACATCCAGCAACACTCTTTGTCGAAAATCTTAGAGATTGTTTCCTTTTCCAGCACGTCACGGAACCAACACATAAGCATGGTAACCAGGCTGCAAATAAATTAGATCTCATCATCACAAATGAGGAAGAAATGATTGGAAACCTTAAACATGTGGCGAGACTTGGAAATAGCCACCATGATTGCCTTTTCTTTAATTTCAGTTGCTATTACCATGTAAACTCAAGTGGAAAGCACAAATTCATATTGGATAAAGGCGACTATGAGGGCTTGAGACAGGATCTCGACCAAGTTCTACTAATTGCAGCCCCAAATACAGACACCGTTGAGGACAATTGGAATGCATTTGAAAAAACCTTCATGGAAAAATGCAAACAGCACATACCCATGTCATCTGGCAAAATGAATAATGGCAGACCACGGCCAGAATGGATGAATGACCAAGTCAAGCAGAAGATCAGCTTGAAACAACAGGCATATGCAGTGAAGAGACAGTCGGGCACAGAAAGTAACAGAATTCGATATGCATGTAACCAAGTAAAGTGGGAATGTAGGAAAGCAAAGAGAGAGCATGAGAAAAACATAGCCAAAAATGCCAAAGAGAACCCAAAAGCATTCTATAAATATACTAGGAGTAAACTCAAAGTACATATACCAGTTGGAGATTTGAGGCGGGATGATGGGACCATTGCACAAAAGGATATCGACAAAGCTGATACGTTGAACACCAGATTCGCAAGTGTCTTCACACAAGAAGACCTGTCATATATACCAATGTTTGAGGACCGACTCTTTCGTGCCCCCCTGACCAACATAAATATTGCACCATCCGATCTGAAGAAAGAATTATACAATCTTAATGCATCTAAGGCAGCAGGTCCTGACGGAATATACCCACGCATATTGAAGGAGCTATACAACGAGCTTGTTGAACCACTTAGACACATTTTCCAAAAATCACTAAACCAAAGAAAACTTCCTCACCCATGGAAGGATGGACATGTGGCTCCCATCTTCAAAAAGGGTAACAGAAGTGATCCAGGAAACTATAGGCCAATCAGTCTAACATCTGTAGTGTGTAGGTTGCTGGAATCAATAATAAGAGATTCTATCATGGCTCATCTTGTCGAAAACAACCTCCTATCAACACAGCAGCATGGCTTTGTGCAAGGAAGATCTTGTATGACCCAACTACTGGCATGTATGGATGAGTGGACCCGCGTTATTGATGACTTTGGAGATCTGGATGCTATTTATCTAGATTTCCAAAAAGCATTTGACACTGTTCCACACCAGCGACTGCTAAAAAAACTGCACGGCTATGGCATAAGAGGAGATGTCCTACACTGGATAAAGGATTTTCTGAGCAACAAAAGACAGCGAGTCATTGTAAATGGCAAACCATCAGGATGATGCTCGGTGAAAAGCGGAATACCTCAGGGCAGCGTGCTTGGACCAGTCTTATTTGTGATATATATCAATGACTTACCAGAGGTTGTACATTCTATGGTCCAAATGTTTGCTGACGACACCAAAGTATTCCGCCGTATGGAGAAAGGTAGTGACTCACGGGACTTGCAGAAGGACCTCAACAACATGCAGAAGTGGTCAAGTGATTGGCAGCTGAAGTTTAATGCTTCAAAATGCAAAGTGATGCATTTAGGGGGCAAAAACAGCAAGCACATCTATGTAATGAACGATGGTGTGAATAATGTTCCGCTCTCCGAAACAATGATAGAAAAGGACTTGGGTGTCAAGGTGGACAAGAAACTGACATTCAGCGACCACATCCAGGAAGCCGCCAACAGAGCTAATGGAATACTGGCTATTATTCGAAGATCGTACACATACCTAGACGAGGATGTTGTATGCAGACTGTACACATCCCTTGCACGTCCACTTTTGGAATATGGAAATGTTGTGTGGTCACCACTCTACAGGAAGGATGCTGAGTCAATTGAGAGGATCCAAAGAAGGGCAACGAAGCTTGTACATGGATTCGATGCAATACCCTATGAACAACGTATGCATCATTTGAAGATCCCAAGCATGTACTACAGACGGGCCGGGGGATATGATTGAAGTATTCAAATATCTCCATGGTATCTACAAGACAGGCGGCCCCCTTATCAGAGACTCCAACACCAGGACCAGAGGGCACTCCCTGAAGCTGAGGAAGCGGTACTCCAGACTGGACCTGCGACACAACTTTTTTGGCTTTAGGGTGGTTGACCGGTGGAATGACCTGCCGGAGAGTGTCGTAGCAGCAGAGTCGGTGAACTGTTTCAAGTCCCGACTGGATGCATACTGGTCAAGCATTACATATATCTTGGAGCCAGTGACAGTTGCTACGATCGACCACATCTGAAGAACTGTCTCCATTTCTATTAATTAAGAGCGGCTAACAGGTCCAAGGCCTATTATAGCTGTATCCTATTGATTGATTGATTGAACTCCTTTAAGCAAACAGTGAAGTCCCATTTCTTTAAATAGCTTTATATAATTTCACCGTTCCTTTACTCCAGGCGTGTGAAATAAGTCTTTTTTGTGTAATTGTGTCTAATCCATATTGTTCTAAATGTTTCCTTAAAAAAGGAATGCCAAAAGGGGATTCATTGACATGTCTCCGGGTACTGTTAGTGAGTGGTCCTTGATGTTGTAGGTTGTTCTTCTCGTGGAAACCTGAGCATGTCTTTTGCTTCTAATTTCAATGCCACTAGCCATGGTTGTGTGTCCCACTCAGGTACTATCAGTACTGCATGTGAGCAATCCATCCTGATCTTCCTGGCCACTCTGCTGATAAGGCTTCTGGCTCTGGATGCCAGGACACATATTTGGGTAACTTTTTGTTGTGTAGTGATGATCAATGTCTGGCTTGTCCCATTTATCACAAATGTAATTGAAAATACTGTGATTTAATGACCATTCTAGATGGTCATGGAAATGTCAAAGTATTCTGACTGCCTGGGTCATGTGCTACTGTTAGCCATATGTCGTGTTCCTCTGCCCAGTCCCAAATTAGTTTGGCTAACTGGTTACATGGTTTGGAACGAGTCCCTCTCATATTACGTATGTACGCCATGGCTGTTGTATTATCTGTTAATACCCTTACATGATTTTTAGGTAGGCGAACTAGATTACAGCTCTGAGCTCTAGTAGTACATTTATGTGATCGGAGATTTCATCTTCCATCCACCGACCACCGGTTGCCCGTTGGTCTATGAGCCCCCCTATCCTTCTAACGAAACTGTCGTATTGGGTTCGCCCATTCTAATGGGGTTGAGTGAATTCTAAATGTGTGCCAGCCACCACATAATATCCTGTAGGCCTTCAGGCAAAATCGTCATGGGCCTTTCCAAGTTCCTTTTAGTGCGAGCCAACGCTAAGTTCTTATCTATTTCTAGCGATTTAATATGTGCCTTGCCATATAAAATAGCAGGGGCATATGTTATCATGATTCCTATCAGAATTGTGACTTGTCTTATCTTTGGTTTATGCAAATGTAATAATTGGTTTGCCATTGTTGTAAATTTATCAACTTTCTGTTTCGTTAATGAAATTGTCATATCTGTTGTGTCAATAACAAAACCCAGAAACTTTAATTTCTTTGTAGGTGTTAATACTGATTTAGTTTCATGTATATAGAAACCTAACTTTTTAAATGTATCACAAAGCTTGTATACTGCTGTTTGACAATGTTGTTGTGTTTGTGCAACAATAAAAGAATCATCAATGTAAGGAAACGTGTCCTTTCCTAGCCATGTGGGAGAATATTGGTTTTAATAACCTTGTGGGTGGAACACAAGACTAGCCCGTTAGGCATACGTGTGAACTCGTAAAGCTCTTCATTCTAACAAAACCTGAGAAATTTGCGGTCAGGTTTATAAATTGGTACTGTATAGTATGCATCTCTAAGATCCAAGCTGGCCAGCCAGGAGTCTTGTGTTACTAAATCTCTAGCTGTATCCAGTGAAAACATTTTAAAACGGTTATACTCTACTATTTTGTTTAACCTCGTTAAATCCAAAATTAGTCCGATATCCCCATTTGGTTTGGGTCTCGAGAAAATATTCTATATAAATTCCCCAGCCACATGAAGCGCTGTCTCTAAAATGCCTTTTTCACAAAATTTCAAACTTGATCATTTAAAGGGTCAAGCTCAGAAGCATCAAATCGATAAGGAAAGGGTATGCTATTTTGAATCGGCTCCTCCATGAGTGGTATTCTAACCCCTTCTGCCAGACTAAAGATAGTTACATTTTCCGTAATGTTACTCCATTCCGGTAAGCAATTAATTAAGTTACCCGCAGTAAATTCACTTACTGGAGTTTGCGTAGCAACTTCTACTTGTTCCCTAGTTGGGGGAACGGTTTCTGTGTTGTAAACTCCCTCTTGAAGGGTCTGTTCCCGTCGTTCCAGCCGAACGACTGCCTCTGGCCCCATCTCCTGGCCTGCTAACCGTAGTTCAGACCATTGTCTGATGCCTCGTCTTCTTGAAGCAGGTAGGATTTCCATCTGCAGCCTTCTTCTTGTTGGCCTCCATGTACTTCCCACACTTGCTGCCCGTCTCCACTTGCTTGAACAAGTTTTGCAACTGGCCCCCGAACATCTTGGTCTTATCGAGTGGCTTGCCCTTGACCGGCTTGGGGGCAAGGAATAGTGTGTACTCCTTGCCATCATTGTCCAAAACCTTCTTGGAACCCGCCACCTCATTGCCTGCATCGGTGCAGACAGCCTTGAAGACGTTTTTGAAGCGTCTATAGGACAGGAAATTGCTGGTGGGCGTAAACAGTGCAATTCCCTCGTCCCTCTCCCCACAGAGTGAAGAGAACTTGTTCTCTGTCATTATTCTGTTGGCAATAGGAGTGACGGCTGACAGAGCCGCAAGCACACCTTTGTGTGCTGTGTGGAGGGCACCCGCAAACTTCTTGCGGTCATCATTCAGTTTGACATCTTTGATGGCCGATTCCGGGATGCCCTTGATACCCGTGTACTTTTCCGCCAGCTTCATTATAACCTCAGCCGGCTTGAAGGTGTGGAAGTGGCCCTGTATGGTCTTCCTCATCATTGTGGTGGTCTGAATCTTCTTTTGCCTTAGCACCTTGATCTTTTTGACCACCTTACAGCTTAACCTGGTGTGTTTACCCGCCCTTTCGGTGTCCGAATCGGTGTTTGTGGACGACGAATCGGAAGAGGAGTCCGAGGAAAAAGACCTGCTCTTCTTGCTCTTTTTGAACCTCCTCTTCTTACTTTTCTTGACCAATGGCTTCTTCTTCCGCGCCCTGTTGAAGTCGTCCCTTCGGACGACTCTATTTTCTTTTTGTGATTGCGCTTATGCACAGGCACCACCACCTCTTCCTGGGACTCTTCCTCTGATGAGTCTTGCTCAGAAAAGTCCTCCCAATTGGAGTCCTCTGACTCGACGATGTGCTTCCTTCTCCCTGGACTACGAGTAACCAGAGGCGTAGTACCGAGGTAAAATATATATATACACACATATTTATACACACACATGTGTGGTATAGATGAACATTTATGCTAATATTACCATAAAATTCTACTGCTAGTGGGCCTGAGCTATAGGTTATTGTGGTGTATTCTATGGTTCTATGTTGTTGGAGCAGCCTGGTGATCTGGTTGGTTGTAGCTAAGAGGGTGAGTGGGCCGGAGCTGAATGCTCTTCATGGAATGCAGGAAAATTAACCTTGCTTCATACTAACAAACTTAATGCCTTGACACTGTTGTGATTCAATTGCATCGTTCTAGACTTACGTGCTAATACGTCCTCTCTTCTGTTCTTTGCTTTGTTTTCACTATTCAGGGCGGCTTTTAGTTCACTCTCTGGCTGAATTTGCTTTATAACACCCAGGATCTGCAACAGAAATATAATATATAAATATACCTAAAATAAATCTTTAAAATATTTAAAAAAAACAGATTTTTAAATCCCTAAATAAGTGATTTATTTAATTGCTATTATATTTTAGTATCTGGATTTCTGTAGTCACATCATTTCTATTGCTGTAGGGGTTCGCGCCAATATGAACATAATTAAAGTTGTGAGAGATTGTCATGGAAAAGCCAGTGTACCTCTAGGACAGTCAATCACTCAGTGTGAAGTAAGTTACCAAGCCAGTATGAATTTAAAGTCATTAAAATGTAATGTACTTTATTTATGACATTTGTTTTGTTTTATTTGTGTAGTTTTAGTCCCATGACCATAGATGCTAGCGGAGATAATAAAAGGTAATAACTGTGGAAAAGTGAAAATTCAGGCTGAAAAGTACAAAAAGAAAATCCCACCAGTCTTGTCTAATGGACAAGTGAATTATTTTTCCTTATTTCTATCACTGAAAGTCACGACCTACAAACAGCAGCAAAGTCTAGTGGCATCCACTTGTCAGGCGTGACTGTATGGCCCACACCAATCCCACCAACTCATGTGTCATCCAATGCGACGCAGACAAGGAAGGAGATAGGATTTTGTTTTAAACACTCACACTCACACACACACACACACACACGCTGAGTGTTGTTTACATCATAGATTTACCCCCACGTGAGCATTGCCTGGATGGAGAAGTAAGCCGTAGAAACTACTTATTTATTTATTTATTTATTTATTTATCTAACCCTGACCACGACAGTCAAACCTCCTCTCCCAGTTTGACAGGGGGACTTCACCCAGGCGCCTGGTAGACTGAGAGTCGCCATCCTGAGGGTCGCCCCCTGCACGACTCGAACCTCTGCGTGGTTCGCGCTTGGGCGAAGGCCATCCAGCAGGTCCCCACCCCCTCGGATACCCCGGCATTCATTTGCCAAGGCCCCTCCTCACCCTGCAGGCCCAAGCGGCAAAGACAAACATCTCAGACCCAGAAACCTCCTCCCACCATAGCTCGCTATTCTGCCTCGCTACACTGTACTGTGAACGTCAATTTTACCACACCCACCCACCCTCTTTTTTAAGGACTACTTCGTAGGGGTCGGCTCGGGTGGCCTTGGAGGTGCAGGTGATCGGGGAAGGTCCCCTCGACCTGGACGACGTCGACTGACTGTCCCCTCGTTGTGCTTAGATCAAATTAAAATACCTCTCTTACTCCCACATTGGTCTCCAGCTTCCCGTCTTCCGAATCACTGCACTCATTGCTTCAATATGAACCTTGTGCTTTGCGTGGGTTTGTTTTGCTTTCACACATCCCACAGTGCACCGAGCCACTAGGATTACAAACTCGTCTATTGTCTGCGATAGAAATTTCTCCCACTTCATCAACTAATTCACCAAAAACAAAATAAAATTGTGAATAAAAAGGGTACCCTCAAGATTAAACGCGACATAAGATGCTATGATACAATGTGGGTTGTTGGTGTAGCACTGTGTAGTTAGTATAGTGAGATTATTGATGCATAAACACTGGTGAGCACTGGGTAAGTGGTGGATGGTTTGGTAATACACATAGCAGGCACAGATAGCAATTAGCATGGGGATAATAAATACATAAAACAATATACATATATATATATATAGAGAGAGAGAGAGAGGTGTACGCACAGAAAAATCAACGTCAACAACAGTAGCAATTGGAAACTTACCACTTGCCTCTGATTGGCGAAATAAATCAAAAGCTAAAACCCATTATCGATTATTTATAGGGCCTAATGTAGAACTGTACCTATATGAACCTTTTCACAAGTGGTACCTACCCTTAGTTGTTGCTCCAGCTTGGTGACCTTGGTTGTTTCATCTGGGACAAGCCACTTAGGGTAGATCTCTTCGAATTTGTAACAAGGTATCGTCGTCTCACCAACAGTTACGGCTTCTAACAATGCATCATAGATGAACTGATACTGGTCCTACAAAGGGAGATAAGCAGACCAACCATCAGCAAATGTGATTTCTTCAACTCATTTTGACAAAACGTATTACATCAATTAAAAAAAACAAAAAAACACCAGGTGCTCTGCATTATATAAAGTAAGATTCTACCGAACCTGAAATATTCCCGGAACCATGAAAATTATAATTTCCATAGTAAATACTGCAAGAACTCATAAAACTTAATAAACGGCACAAGAGGTGAATGCATGGAGATATAATTTGAACGGAGAGCATAGATCAGCGGTAAATGAATCAATGTTGCTTTCAACATGTTATTTGTAACTCACCCATGTTTGGACCATGCTGACTCGCTGGTAGCGCATTTCCCACACACACTTAAACACGTCAATGCAGCCCTCTGCCGCTGCCTGTTTCTGCAGGTAGTCTAATGCGATGAAGGTACCTGACCGACCCACACCAGCACTAGAGAGGAAATGAAACAGTCAGCATTTATGTGTGCTCTGCAGAGATCAATAAAGAAAATATAAATTTAACATCACAGCTCACACGCGGTGCTTATGATCATTTAATCAGGAATATTTGGGTTGAATTGGGAAATATTTGTGACAAAAAACTATAAGAAATTATACCTAATTGGACGCATTCATAAGCTTGTATTAATGCAAAATTGTTGCTTCCCCACTAATGTGGTGGTATGCTCCAGAAGCACTGTGAGACCGGATATTGATGAATCTTTTATCTAACTTAATTCTTACAGTATAAGATCGTTAAGAATTGAATGCACCATTTCACCATGCAATCACCAGATAGTGTATTTGGTGCAAATAATGACCTTAAAACAACGCCTTAGAACAATTCCTGATAGTAGGCGCTTTGGAATAAGTCTATATTATCTATTTGGGGGCAGGGGGGGCCATCCTCTCACGCACCCCCATTACATACAATGTACCCATAATAGCAGCACAGTTTTTGCAGCGACCCATCATCTTAGCCCATAATACTGAATTTATTATCGCTAACCCACTAACACACTAACCTCCATCATAATTTATTATTATCCCCTACTGGTACCTAAGTACCCGCTGATCTACCCATTTACAACGTAATGTAAATGGCCGGAAGACCAGTCCCTCACGCTAAAAAAAAATGTATGTTACCAACAACAAAATCTATTTAAAAGCATGATCCATATATATTTGTTCAAAGTTAGAAAGGGCGTTATCGATGATGTAGTTGACTTGCCAAGATGGTATAATGCTTTAAATAAGAACAAATGCTTTCATACAGTCTAATAACACAGACCTGTCAATAATTCCGATTTCCGCCCACCAACAAAAAAAAGGTTTTATTATATATCATGGCTTTTGCACAATTAATATGCATATTAGAATGTATTTAATAGATTTCTGGCTTAGTTAATGTAAAAATTGGTAATATGAACTTTTCATTGGTAAAGATTTCTATTTATAGAACATTATCAGGAACAGAACAACACATGCATGATAAAATCAAACAATAAAAGTCAAAGCCAAAGTTTAGTTGAGAAAAAATGTTTGACTGAAGACACCGAACCAACCAGTCCTTGTCCTATCCTTAATAATGCCAAGCATCTTTCTAAGAAGCGACAAGTATCAATTTTTAAGTCATTGGTTTGACTCGACGAGGGTTCGAACACGTGGGTTCGAATCCCACGATCTACCAAAACGGGAGACGGACACTCAACTCATTTGGCCATCCCGCCTGGTCCCTTAATGGAGGTCAATGAGTGGGTGGTTGCGCGCGCGCATGTGTCGGGGGGGGGGGGGGGGGGGGGGGGGGTAAGAGAAGCCTTACCTGCAGTGTACAACTATGGGCCCATTGAGTCCTGGTTTCGTAACCATTTCCGCCCTCACTCTCCTCCGTAGGGTCAACAGTGGAGTTGCCTGGCGGGGCACTCCATGGTCTGGCCATCCAATGAACTGGAAGTGCTTTACTTTCCGTATCTCATCATCCTAGAAAGTACATGCACAGTGACAATATGTCAGCGGATACTCCAACAGGGGTAACAATCGTTAGCTTATATCTATTTGTCTCTCTCTCTCACTCTCTCCCATTCTATCTCACTCTATCCCATTCTATCTCACTCTCTCCCACTCTTTCTCTCTCACGCACTCATACACTCACTCACACTCTCTCATTCATTCACTGAATAACATCGTCTATCGAACAGATAAAAAGAAAGATGATTCAATGTTCAACGTTCAGGAAGTCAAGCTGAAAGTGTGTTGTTGTGCTTCACGGGCTGTGGAGTGGAGCACATCATTAGATATGCTCACAATAGGATCCAACAGTTTATTACCTGATGATGAGGTGAGATATCCACTAGTTGTCGGCATACTAATACATAGAGACTTATAACATCAAATAATATAAGAAGTCTATAATATAAAAATATAAAGGCTGGCCCCTCAAAATCTGTTCTGGTTGGCAATGAATGCCATCGCTCTCCCAGCCCTCCGGCTAGGCGGAAGGTTGCCTACTTGAGAGGTTTGGTTGTTGGAGTTTTACATCATGGCAACATCAAAGGTCATATCAGGATGGGTACCGACTTGTGACAGTGCACACTCATGGCGACTTTATAGTACTGCCCCACTGGGAAATCAGGCTGCCGGCACCATGACCCAATATCTCACTCAGTTACATTATCCTGATACTGAGCCAAAGAAATAAAGTGACGCACTAACTGCCGTCCTCTCCCCATCTCCCACCTGTTTCTCACTCCTAATATTCCCAGCCAGTCACACTAATGTGTGAGGACTGTCGAGTCATCATTCACCGATTTTGTAACTAACTATCTGGCAACATCACCATGTCTTCTGAATTAGTGTCCGAGGAAGGACTGAAGCTGTGACCTGGCGCGTGTACACACCGGAAGTAGGGTGATGGTTCCTGCCAATCCTATCCTTCACTATAAGTCCAGTGAGTTTAGTTCACTTTGAAGCCTTAAACACATATGGTTCCCGATGACCAAGCTTTGTAGGACTATTGTCTTACATTTGTTTGTGCTGTTGATAAAACACCACTTCCTAACATGTAGATGTTGAAGTGTATAGTGTGTCTATTGAGATGTAATTTACAGTATTGAGGGTAATGTTGATATGCGTTTAGCTTTTCTTTTCCTTTTTTTCTTCTTTTTATTATTTCTATGGTATCAGCAATGTGTCTGTGTTATTTTTAAATGGGGAAAGCACCTTATAAGTATTGTACTTCTGTTTTCTCCTTTTTCATGTGAAAAAAAAAAAATACTGATATAATGTCCTTCGTCCACAACATAGCACGGCCAGGGACCTGATCAGTGGCTGGGTTGGCACCAACTTTGGTATCTTGGAAGTGATGTATGAACCAACCCCCATACCGCTGTCGGTTCCCCCCCCCCCCCCACCCTTCCCGCAGAACCTGGCTCTCACGCAGACACACAGGATGAACAAGGACAAGCGCGTTTAATATCGATCCGCCCACCACAGCATCCACAATGAAGTGACCCACCTCTGACCAGCTAGGTCCCATGTCACCTCTGTTGGTGGGATGATGGGGATAGGCTAGCTACACGCAGTAGCGGGCAGCCCAGTTAGGGCACTGCCCGGTGGCTAGCATGCTGCCACCTGGCGCAGTATAACAGCGTCAGTCTGTGGTGTAGTCCCTGCTGCCACCGCGGGGTGGCGGAGCTCAAGTATGGACTACTACTACTTAGTACTACACTAACCTACCCTTATTTACCTATCAACATCGGATCCTCCAAGAATTGCCTAATTACCATTCACTAATCGAGAAACAGTACCATAAATATCTGATAGCAGCAGATATCAAAACAACTCAATCAATATTTCAGCAATGCTAAAAAAAACTTACCCCCCCCCCCCTTTAAAAAAAAAAGAAGAAAAGTGTCAACAACATAAAAGAAAGAAATGGAACACCTTGCGGAGAAAGTTACGAGTGCATTAATCTGCACTGCATTCGAACTATCAATATGTATCATTATAAATACCCAGTCAACACATTTAGATTTGACATGGCTTACTTCATATATGGCACATACCTGCTTGAAGTCTATCGACCGGATGATGAAGTCGGAGAATCGCTCCTCCTTCAGGGTGTGAACTGTGTATATTCCCACCTTCTCGGTCTTACCAACGTCTGGCCAGTACTGCTCTGACTTTTGCTGAAAGACAAGACAGCTTCACCACATTAACAACTGGGAACAGAGAAATAAAGGAATGCAATTCATACATGGGTGTTCATTGCTATCCTTGTAACCAAACAACTATCCAATTGTAGAACTAACAAACTCATAGATGGTTGGGTTGTGGTTTTTTTGTTGGGGGGGGGGGGGGGGGGGGCGGATGTTTGCAAACAGAGAAAGAATGTATGCAGTAGATAGCTACACAACAACTGAAAGTGATAACACAAGGGGAACCACAAGACTGTTACTGTCTAGTGGTGAAAACAAGTACTTAGACTTAATCTTTATGAGCACCAGAAATATACCCACCACACACACACACACACAAAATCGTTTTCATTCTGCTATTAATCAGTGATAAAAATTCACCGGAAGATTCCTGTGCGAATTTATGATAAATAAGCATTTGAACTATATATTCAGTACATTAGATTTCAAATTCGCGTGGTTATTTCTTTTACCCAGCCTTCCGACATTTTTCATAATGGGTTGTTCAGCTGCCCTGTTTCAGGAACAGGGCTGCGGGAGTAACTAGGTCAGCTCATGACTGGCACCCTACATTGGGAAATATTCTGTACCCACACTCCAGTGTTTCTTTATTCCACCGGTTCGAGGGGTTTGAGCAGGGTTGGTAGTTTTACATCCTGGCAACATCTAAGGGCATATCAGGATGGGTACCGACTTGTGACAGTGCACACTCATGGCGACTTTATAGTGCTGCCCCACTGGGAGACCAGGCCGCCAGCACCATGACCTGATATCCCACTCAGTCACATTATTCAGACACTGAGCGAACCAGTCCTTGCCCTATCCCAATAATGCCGAGCACCTGGCTAGGAAGCGACGAGCATTAATTCCACGACCTACCAAAACGGGAGACGGATGCTCAACTAATTTGGTCATCCCGTCTGGTTTGAAGACCAACCTCATCACAATATCAACATCAGTTAAACATACTCGACCGCCCTCTACACAATTGGTGACCATGACGATTATGGGTACATCCTGCTCCCAGCACATCCTCCAGAAGTCGTCAACTGTCTGAGGCAGAGGACCTGTAAAAGGTAAGTGTAAATGTGCATGGAGATTGCTAACCGACACAAAGCTGAAAGGACTGACTACCTGACCATGAACACCAAGACAGGTGAAATATAATTCATTTTTCTCAGATATTGTTTGATTCCACACGTGTATATTCTACGAGTAACTTATAACAACAATTTTTATAATGGGACTAACTTATAACAACAAACAATGGGATATAATTAAGGAAGGATTTATCCAGACATCTGAAATATCGCAATATATTTTCTTCTAAAAACTAACTTATAATACAAATTCGAATTGAGGGAAGATTTAGGCCTACATGATCATACGCATCAATTATAACTGTCCATCTATAGATAATTGTATAGGTTTGTTTATGTAGTAGCAACATTTATCATTAGGGATGGTCTTACCAGTAGCTCAACACTGACATGTTATTGAGAAAAATACAAATATTTGAAAAAAGAGAAGAAAAAGGCTTCACGTAACCATGTGGTATGTGTGTCAATTAAAGGTGCATAGTCCGATGGTTTTGAATTTCTGTATTTTCTCTGAGATAAATATTCCGACATACGACATGGGGGGGTGGGGGGGTGGGGGGGGGGGGGGGATGCAAATGCTCTATTACTGATCGGTGTCCGTGACCAGGCGCATGTATGTATGTATATATGTATGGGTTGGTGGTGCCTGAGTGGGATATAAATAGGGGTTGGTGGTGCCTGAGTGGGATAAAAATAGACATAGTGGTGCTGGCAGGTCTGGGTGTGAGTGCACTCAGGGCTTACCCTCTCTGCTGGGATAGGGATCACCACATTCAAAGGTCAAGGTTGGTGGTGGCCATGGGGCCATACATCTTATGGTGGTGGGCAGACCACTGGTATCCATGGGGACCAGGAATGCTAGATCCCTATTGGTAGGGCCATGAATGCTTGTTTTCCATTGGGGGAAATGGGTGGGGGGATACTCTACAATGAACCCATGTAACCATATAAATAATAAACCAGAGGGCTGCACTCTCTCTTCTTCTTCTTCTTCTTCACACTTTATACTCTTCCTTTCTCTTTGTCTGTATTGATTTCACCATAGCCTGCCTACACAGCTACAAATTCGAGCATTAGACTTTACAATACGAAACCAAATTCTCGCCACCTAGCGGGTTCGGTCCCCCGGTACTGACATCACAACACGGCCCGCAGCTCTCAGTCGCCGCTTGGGCCAGAACCCGCGAAGTACAGCGAACCTTATTTTGCAGAGGACCGGACGTCACAAGCAGAAATATGCTGAAACACACTAATAATCTAGAGGGCGTCCACGCTCGATAGTTACTAAAGTTTGTGTCATTACACTGAAAGGACCTAAGAGCTCCAAAACAAACCGCGTGTACGATCTCCGGCAGCCATGCACCCCAAACACCCAAATCGAAACCATCAACGAGTGGACTGGACAAAATAGAGAAGACCCTCACGGACAGGCTGGACACAGTGACAAACACTATCATGGACAGGATTAACGCTCTGGAGACGACCAAAGTTATGGCCCCACCTTCGATCGCCCAGCCGCCGGAAAGTGCGGCAAACGGCGCACGTTGTGGCCGCTATAGCGGAGCAGCTCCCAGCCCGAGGAGGAGCCGACGCTCCAGGAGTCGCTCATGCACCAGAACTGCCACACGATCGCCAGACAGACGCCACCACTACGATCGCTGAGATGATAGCCACCGCAGCCACAGGCGACACCCCCGGAAAAGATTACCTTCAACCACCGACTCGGACTCACACCACAGAGGCTCCATCGCCGATCTGTTCAAAGACAAGCTTTCACGCTCATCTAAGAGAGGTAGGGTTTCTCTAATGCCCCACACGTTTGTGATTCGCGGTGACCGGAAAGGCAAGGTTGGTTTCAGTGAGAGCACCTGCATGGAGTTTTTTAACGCATTATCTTGTATGTGTAAGGACACGATCGTGCCTAGTGCATGCATCGAGCCGATCCGTGAGTATCAAGAGCAGCTCAGAACGATGGCTCTGGACTGGCACTGGGAAACGGTTATTTTGTGTTCGGAACGGGTGTTCAGTATGATTGACGACCGTCAGTTGCCCAGAAGATGGGACGATATTTACGCCATCAAAGACGTGCAACGGGATGCGCACGTCGTAGGCACACGGCTGGCCGTTAAAGAGAAGAAAGCCACTGATTATTACAAATGCATGGAGGAGTATGGCGGCTACAACTACAGCAGCCGGAGCGAGTTCACGACCGCCATGGACGGACGCCCGTGCCACCAGTGGAACTGGGACACGGATTGTGGTCACTCATCAACACATGGCACGCTCCCCAACCGGTTCTGACACGTGTGCTCGTGGTGCGCCAACAAATATAGGATGGCAAACCCGCACCGTGAGAATGAGTGTAACAAGAGAAGAGCCCTAGAAAAGAAACGAGCGGCCGAGTCGGAGTCAGCCACCAACACTGGCGCAAGCCGACCGGGTTTTCAGTAGCTCGGCCTGCAGCATCGCTGTCAGTACACATCATCAGTACTGAGCACACGCCCATCTACAAACCTTAAGGGGCTGTCACACTACGACGTATAGCCTTAGCGTAGGCCGACATATGTGATTTTCGACCAACACGTCAGCATACGATGTCATACGTTATGTATACGTTGGGAATACATCGAGTATGCTCAGGATACGGCGTCATAGGTCGAGCCGCTAACAAAGTGTTGTGCATGTTCAAAATTGTCAACGTATGTCGCCATATGGCTCATATGTTTCTGATACGCTCGGGATACGGCATCAAAGGTCGACATAGGTCGAGCCCCTAAAAAATGTGTGTGCATGTTCAAAATTGTCAACGTATGTCGCCGAATGGCTCATATGTTTCTGATACGCTCGGCGTACGTTATGCACACCTTAGGGGTAGGTCGGGATAGGTTGGAAGACGTTAGCCGTATGCTCAGCCGTATGTTCAGCCAGGAACTCGCAGTCCGTGTACAGCCAACGGATGCATAACATACTCCAAATGTACTTTGAACATATGCCTGCCATATCTCCAGCGTACTTAACGTATGTGCCGTACTTCTAGCGATGGAGTAACATACGTAATGTTGGTCAGCGTACCATCAGCATATGTGAATGTTTTGCGAGGCACATGAATGCTTTCAATAGGTCAGAGATACGTTCTGCATACATTACATACGTAGTGTGTATGCTCATTTTTATCCCTCGCAGCACAAAAAGTTTGGCATACGCCCATCTATTTTTATTTGAATTTTATTTCAACACTTTACGCACACGCCGGCGCCGTACGTCGTATTGTGTCAGGGCCTTTACGAAAACACCCAGGGTGAGCCCACTTTACTCAGTGCTGTCTCTGATGCTTGCATTACTATCATTGTCTCTACCGTATGCCAAACTTCCATAACTGTCAGCATTTAACTACAAAAGACATTAGTTCGCGAGTGGTCCATTCGCCTGATTAAATTCTGACCTGCCTTGTAAACTGTCCTGCTCCGAATAAATGCAAATTATACTACACCTATCTCGTCGCGAATTAT
Organism: Branchipolynoe longqiensis; assembly: GCA_030323885.1. Lineage (NCBI taxonomy): Eukaryota > Metazoa > Annelida > Polychaeta > Phyllodocida > Polynoidae > Branchipolynoe > Branchipolynoe longqiensis. The sequence continues at coordinate 16,581,713 of CM059188.1, read as the reverse complement.
GGCGTTTCGAAAAAAGAAAAAAAATCAACGGGTAAAAAGATAATAAAGAAATAGGGGGAAATATGAATGTATATGAAAATAGAGCCAAATAGGGTCCCATGGAAAAAATAGTAAAAAGTAGGACACTTGACAGCCTGTAATTAAAAAGGATATAGGCAGACAGATTTTCCCTACCATCGCCTCAGTAATAATGAGCTTCATCACAATGATAATAGACCTACCACTCTACCAGGTAGTTCCCACAGCATGCATTTGTGGCGTTCTCTGTGGCGGAGTGGTTAGAGTGTCTGACTTTTTTCTAGGTCAGACTCCTAATCTGAGGGTCGGCGGTTCAATTCCCCATGCCCCCAGCTCTGCCAATTTGGATTTCCACTGCTGTGTATAACTTACAGCATCATCAAAGGCCGGTTGCTCTCATACCATGTCTATGTGGTGTGGGAGGTTAAAAATCCTTGGGTCGGTAAAAGTGTAGGCTCGGGCTTTCTATCGACCAGCAGTGGAATGAGGAAGACCAGTCGTCTATGACTGAAATTTCCCCTGCTTAAACAACTAATGGACCAACAACAACAAAATTTACCATATTGTTTTCGACTGACAGAACATCTAGACTCAGCTAAGTACCAGCAAAGACCCTATAATACTATAGTATTATATGGTCTTTGGTACCAGTCTCGAACCAGACGGGATGGCCGAATGAGTTAGAGCGTCCGTCTCCCGTGCTGGTAGATCGTGGGGTCGTGGGTTCGAGTCCCGGTCGAGTCAAACCAATGACTTTAAAATTGATACTTGTCGCTTCCTAGCCAGGCGCTCGGCATTATTAGGATAGGGCAAGGACTGGTGTGCTCAGTGTCAGGATAATGTGACTGAGTGGGATACCAGGTCATGGTGCCGGCGGCCTGGTTTCCAGTGGGACAGCACTATAAAGTCGCCATGAGTGCGCACTGTCACAAGTCGGTACCCGTCCTGATATGACCTTAGATGTTGCTAGGACGTAAAACAACAACAAACCAGTCTCGAATGTTATATTAATATCTAGATTTGGTCTATCACCTTTGCTGCTGACTGAATGTACAGACGTTCAAATCGAAACAGACCTCACAAAATTATACACAGGAATAATAAATCGAAAGAAAAAGAGAAACAATAGTATAAAACACACAGTACCTTGCGTAGCTATGAAGGCTTTTGGTTCTTTGTAGCCCTAAATATTAAAATGTGGTAAATAATGGTAAATACTAGGTAGACAACTGAGTTTTCGTAGATATAAATGTGCAGAGATATTATCAAACACAATAAAAGTCAAAGTCAAAATTAAATTAACACATTGCGATAAGCAAATGGCACTGACTGAGGATATACTATTGAAAGTAGTTGTTACTTTAATATAGTGATAAACTATTAATTGACTAGATTTAATATCAGAATTCTAGTTGAATATTGGTGAGAATTACAACATTGGAATAGAAGAATATATAGCCATTACATGAATTAGTTAGGGAATTTAACAAACTGAACTTACGTCTATAAAATCAGCGTTTATATATTCGGAGGAATCGTTTTTCTTCCGTTTGAGGGGAACTCTACTATGGTCATCTGAAAAGACAACCATTATTTATGGGATCATTATTCATGAACATATTTTGACAGGATTCGTGAGTATCAAAATGGGTTATTTTCACATGACGTCCTATGGATATCGCAATGAACTATATCAGTATGAGTGGCTACGTCATTTTTATACCGAAGCCATCAGGTAGCATTAGCTTACTGGCATTCTTTGCTATATTCTACAGGTTGTTTTTTGCACATGACGTAAACAACATCAGTCACACCAATGTAAACAAAAATATTATTTGAAAATTGCCGGAGTCTTTATTTAGTGGTTGGTGAACTGGTCGCTGACTGGTCAAACGGTGGTCGCAAAACGGTCACGAAATGATCGCAAGCGAACACAGGAATAGTGTGACTGGGGTATAAATTGACTCAGTCTTCCCTTCTCTGCAGCAACAAATGCTTAATAAGTGCATCAGTATCTATAGCCCCGTTCACACTGGGCAGTTAATTCGATTCATATAAATTGACTTGCCTAGTTCGACTCACATTCGCCGTGTGGACGCTACGCTAAAGCGATTTAGGGCTGAATCGATTCAGCTAGATCGCTTCATCTATACCACCTCGCGAGGTAGTTTAGATGAACCAAATTTTATGATTCGACTTATATCGCCCGAGTGAACGCAACCGACTTACTTGAGGCGGATTAAGCACATCACACTATATAATATAATTTGGTCTATAAGCCCTGTTCACACGAGAAAAGTTTAAAGCGATTTAGACAAGGCGAATTATATAAATCGATTTAGAGGCCCGTTCACACGGGCAGTACTTGGGCCGGAAATCGATATCAGCGCATGAGCAAGTCGATACTAACCAGCGCCAGTTTCGGTTAGTCGACGTCGCCATGAGAGAGTGTGGGTTCGACCTAGGTATGTATGGACTGAATCGTATTGGTTTGGAAGGGTCAAAACTTCTGCTGGGCAGTGAAACCCTAAAAATAAATGATGAAAAAACTATCTGTGCACCTCTAGCAGGTTCATAGACCAAATTATATATGCGCTTTTGATCGACCGGAAAGTCAACAAACTAAGGTCACGACTGCGCATGCGTGTCACGTCCTTAATCCGCCTCAAGTAAGTCGGTTGGGTTCACACATGCCACTTATGTCGATTTAAGCTAAATCGCTTCATCTATACTACCTCGCGAGGTGGTTTACTTGAAGCGAACTAGATGAATCGATTCAGCCCTAAATCGCTTTAGCGTAGCGTCCACACGGCGAATGTGAGGCGAACTAGGCAAGTCGATTTATATGAATCAAATTAACTGCCCCGTGTGAACAGGGCTTTAGAAACCGCTAGCTGTGCACAGATATTTTTTTCATCATTTATTTTTAGGGTTTCACTGCCCAGCAGAAGTTTTGACCGTTCCAAAACAATACGATTCAGTTAATACATATCTAGGTCGAACCCACACTCTCTCGTGCCGATGTCGACGAACCCAAACTGGCGCTGGTTAGTCTGGACTTGCTCATGCGCATATATCCACTTCCGCCTTAAACCGACTCAAGCACTGCCCGTGTGAACGCGAAACACTTTCAAACTTAAATCGATTCATATTATTCGCCTTGTCTAAATCGCTTTAAACTTTTCCCGTGTGAACACTGCTTAATTATGTAGAAACACATCTAGATACTTCTTTTGATTTTGAAAATGTGATGCTTCATCGGACTATAAAGTTTTAACAAGGGATTTATTTTGTATATGTTTTAGCAATTGCAAAATAAAGAAAAAAACTTCAAGATAAAAACAATTACGAGTATAGGCGACAAAATAGACCAACAATAGTTGGCAGGGTAGCAAAATGGTGCTGCACAATGCAAAGTAATGTTTACTACCTACACGTAAAATAATGACGTCAGTGAAAACAACACACCCATTAAAGTGGCCTGGTATAGGCTGCTGGAATGGGAATTCTAGTGTGACACATGCTCTCCAAGCACAACTTTTTCTTTTTCTGTTTATGTAACCAAATATATGCAGGGGAGAGGGCTGACATTTGAGGTAATAAATGTCCATACTATTCCTCCTGTCTTGTAGGTCAGTGTGTGTGGGTCGGGGCCGGGCCGGAGAGAGGGAGAGGGACCTCATAAGTATTGTACTTCTGCTTTCCCCTTTTTCATGTGAACAAATTACTGATATAAATATCAACTTGTGTGTACATTGATCATGTGGAAATAAATATATACTATGAGTAGCGGAAAGGTTATGGTATAATTAATGATCAGTGTCAGTTACTTGGGTATGAGAATAGCTGCGAGAGGTTGAGGGACTGCAGCACATGTATACATAATATGAATAAGCAATGCTTAGGACCGACCCCCCACCCCCACCCACCACCACCGATATAACTACAGCAAAGTATTTTATGATTGCGCGTGTAATTTTTTTACTCCACTTGCGGTGTTTGATTTGAAATTCTAGCAACTTGGAAGAAACAGTTGACCATCATCACAAATCTACCAAATGGTTCAAATAATGCTGGTATGTTACTGTTAGCTAATACACGCAGAAGATGCATGGAATTGCCCAAATGCTTTAGGAATATTAAATTTCATCCCTGCGAGCTCTACGGTTGATACAGGCTATGGATTATACTAATCCAATTAGTCATAAATAAAAACAGTAGAAATTATTGGAAAGGATTTTGTTTTTGTTTTTAATGAAAAAGGGATTACCCGGTATACCAATCCAATAATAGCTTTAGACACAATTAATTGAATACTCTTCGGAATAATAAATTAGTTGTTTTAGTTCGAGCATGAAGTTTTTGTGCAGATAATTTTCTCTGTTGGTAGGAACAGTTGCTGTTGATAATGTGACATTTATATTACAAGCAAATAATATACAGGTCATTGCAATGTATGTAATGCATGCATATATGGGTCTTATCAGAGGCTGGCTAATAAGGGTGCAGCGAGTCAGGACAGAACAGAAGCCGACGAATCAACTCCTTCGTTACAGCCATAGGACTCATACTTACATGCTACTATATTTCCAAATCGGTTCTTTTCCCTGTGGATGTTTTTCCTAATCCCGAAGGTCCATGGGGAGGTCTGACCTTCGGGTATTTCCTGGAGTGAGAACAGTGAATATATAAATGGTACTGATAGCAAATTGATTTAATTAAAGTTGCATAGTCCGATGGTTTAGAGTTCTGTAATTTTTCTGAGATAAATATATTAGATCGATCACTAGTATCTAGTTTACATTAGCTTAAAGTTACTTTTATTTTAAATGGTAAACTTTTGAGATATTTGAAGTGAAAACAAGGAAAATTAGTTTTGGCATGCTTGCCAACACTCTGACACCATAGACCTCTACAGTCACATGTTCTATTAAATTGACTCAGTATTCCCTTCTTGGCAGAATCAAATGTTCAATAAGTGCATCAGTATCTAAGTTAGATATGTAAAAATCAAATCAGATAATTGGTTTGGTTTTGAAAATTTCATATTTCGCAACTTTAAGGCATATGGCGACATTGAAACAGCGGGAAATCTGCTCATCGAGGCTACTAGGTTAAAAGTGAAAAGGGGCCAGTAGAGCATACTATATTTATTTAAAGTTGCAGTCCGATAGTTTTTAAGTTTCTGCCATATTTCTTTTAAATAAATATATTCGATTGATCGCAATGATATACAATACTCTAGTTTAAAGTAACTTTTATTATAAATGGCAATCTTTTGGACATATTTGAAGTGAAAACATCCGAACTTAATTTGGTCCTGCACATTACAATGTTGGACACTACATGATTCAGCAATAACGTTAGATAAAAGATCCACCCCTTACCAAGAATAAAGGTGAATGACAACCATGCTTAAATCTGAGCAAAAACTACTTCAGTAGGAATTAACCGTGCAGAGGGTTGTTCCAGTGGGCAGTGTTTATCTATGAATCCCTACAATTGAGAAATTAGTAGAGAATGCAAAAAGAAATCGCCCCCCGCCCCCCCAAAAAAAACATAGTGGCAGCCACAGAAAGCTTTCGATTCGACTTCTAAAGTGTATTAATCTACATGACTTCATAAATTCTTCACTTAAAAATAGCGGGCTGAGATAAATAAGTACTTGAACTATATATTTTGCACTTTAGATTACAATATCATGTGGATATTTCCATAACATAGCCGTACAATATTTTTTCTAATGGGTTATTTAGCAGCCCTATCCCAGGAACAGGTCTGTGGGAGTAACTACAGAAATGTGTAACGTGAACGAAAAGGAGTCGGGTATCAGACACGGCGCAGCCTTTGCATCCTTCTCAACTGATACAAAGACCCTATTATACTAAGACGGCTCACTCAGCCTGTACTGTGTAATTAAAATGATCAAACCCACCACTTGGTGCGCTGGCTGTTCTCTTGGTTAAACATGTGCTATATTATATGTATAAATGTATATATGAATGTGAAAGATGTGTGATGATGGCGATGCTGATGATGATGATGATGGGTATTTGTTCATAGCAATTTCATATTGATGTGTATTCATACTTACCTATCTCATGTATAATACAATTGTATGTGTTTACATGTGAAACACCAACCAGCAGCCGGCTGATCAAACCCACCACAAGGTGGCAGTGCAAAATTTACATTACCATTGGAGAGATAGGGAGTGAGCCGTCTTAGTATTATAGGGTCTTTGACTGATAGTGATGTACGATAAGCCAGGCAATGCTTACAGTTCTCTTTATGCTTTCTTTTTTTAACAAAAAAAAACATACTCATGAATCACTAATCATAGAGAATGGTTATAATGAAGTAGTCCACAACAATATAATTCACCCATGGAAATTATTAGGAAGTTTATTAATAGTGAATTTAAAATCCACTGCCTATGTCATACATATATATATATAACCTATGAAATTCCACCTATCACTTCTCTGCATGACGTCAGAGAATGGGCTATACCTCAAGATCTAAGGTCATATCAGGGGCCATATGTATGAGCAACTTTTTATCGGCTCCGGTGTTAAAAGCGGGTCCCGGGTTATCTAACGCCGGTGTTCCAGATGTGTCACGGGGCATGTATGAGTCCAAAGCGCGGCGGGGTAAGTTAACGTTTCAGTTTTTTTAGCAACGTGGGGGGCCCCTCTGAGCCTGTTCCCAGCGAGGGCCGCTATTTGACACTATCGCCGCCGCAGGAACCAGCAGTCTTAGTGGTGAGCCTGTAGGCGGCGAGCACTGCTATTTGTTTAGTTTACATTCGTCGATTTGACAATATGAATAACGCCGCCGATGTAGCGGCTACATTAATATCGCTTCGAATTTAGGGTTAATTTGATTTTATTTCAGTTATTACGTATGTAATTCTGTAAGTTGTGATCGCATTGAATAGATTTGGGCGTAAAACATTGCCGCTGGTGTTATGTCAGTATGGTTATCGATGTCGCGGCGGCGATTTGTTTGCTTTACATTTGTCGATTCGACACTATTAATATCACCGCCAATGCAGCGGTAGCGTTAATAATGGTTCGAATTTAGGGTTAAATTGATCAAATTTCACTTATTGCGTATGTAATTCTGTTAAATATGATCGCATTGAATAGATTTGGGCATAATCGGTCCCTAACATCGACGTTAACCATGCTATGGCTTGGGGTTAGTGCAGGTGACTTTAAGCTTGCGGTGTTTGTCTAACGCCGACACATACATACAGAGTTTTCGCCGCTAACCCGGTAAACCCGCCGAAAACCAGCTTCGCAGCGCTAACCCCGACACATGCATATGGCCCCAGTACGGGAACACTACATTCGGTGTATTTGCCACTTTGTCAGTCTATCAAGCCAAGGCTACTTAACAATGTTTACATTTCTTTCCTGTAGTTGGGTCTCTGTATTATCAGAGAATAGATTGCTTGGAGTTGGGTTACAGTTGGGACACTATGGATTTTATTTATTTATTTTCACTGCTTTGGAAGCATTGTATGGGCACATGCAGTGACAAAAGCACAATGAGATGGGAGCCATTGCATATGACAGGTTTGACAGTTTTAACATGATGAAAATGGTCAATCCAATGGTTGCTTCACTGATTTCAATACAAAACAGCACCAGTCTGCTCTTTTAAAAAGAAACCTAAAAAGCCACCGCCCACCCACCCCTATTTAAAAGATAATAAATTGCCGATTAGAACTAGCCCTGACGTCATACACAACATAGCCAGGCATAGAAAGTATATGACATATAGCGTAGATCTACGCACATGCGAGTTAACCTATATGTAGGCCTATTATATATTACAATGAACACTGTAGGGGGCCTACACAACGAGTTATTGCATCTGAAGATACAACTCTTTATGCATAGCCAATAAAATACAACAAACAGCAAAAACATCATAGTGTATTATATAACAGAAGTCCTAATTTAATAATATAGACCCTGGTCTAATTATGTATGCACAACTCGAGAGTATACAGCTAGAGCAGCATGGGGAGCGAGATACATGCTTGCAAGTAGGTAAAGTTCGGCCCGCTCTACTTCCGCTTCCTGTTCCCAACCTTCCCACTGGGCCTTTCTTAAATATTTTGCTTTTACTAAAGGCCCTGTCACATTACTACTTATATATGGGGGCGTATGCTTAACGTGGCGCAATAATTTGAAAATCGTTATAGGTCCAGATAAGTCGACCTTTTTGCACTGCGGGAGGTCCCAGCGACGTATGAAGCATACGCTGAACCTATGCCTAACCTGTGATGGCGTATGCAAAGCGTATAACGACCTATATGCGGCGTACTGGGACGTTTGTTGACGGTTACAGGTGACAGGTCTAGCGTATGAGTAATCTACGCTGACATATGGCCACAGTATGCATATCCTATGCCGGCGTACGTCCAGCATACGCCCAGCATATGAGAACTCTATGAGCCACACGCCGGCATAGGTTTAACATTTTGAACATGCACAAAATTATGTTTGGCGGCTAGACCTACGCCGACCTCAGAAAAGTGTATACGACCTATGTCCAACCTATGCGTAACCTATGACGGCGTTTGCCAACGTGTTGGTCGAAAAGCGCATACGTCGGCATACGCTAACGCTATATGTCATAGTGTGACAGCCCCTATACCCATACGCTAGGCGAATGCTACATACGCCAGAGATATGCGGAGGGCGTCAGCTCAACATACGGCTAACCTATGCCGACCTACCCCATACCTATGCCGGCGTACGTCTAGCATATGAGCAACCTATGAGCCATATGCCGGCATAGGTTGAAAATTTTGAACATGCACAAAAGATTTTCGGCAGCTCGACCTACGCCGACCTATGAAGAGTGTATATGACCTATGCCCAACCTATGCGTAACCTATGACGGCGTATGGTCGAAAACCGCATACGCTAACACTATAGGTTGTAGTATGGTAGGCCCTTAAACACTGAAGCTAAGTTTTATCTGGGACCAGCCGTGCAAATGCCTAAATCCAGCCTACCTGCATGTTGGTCTATGTATACGCAATGCTTTACCAATGGCAATGCTCCAATAATTTACTATCTTACTTCTGTAGAGTGTACCAGTTCTACTTACTTTCGCAGCCCTGTTCATGTGACTGGGTAGATAAAAGATTACCCCATACTTGCGATATGGGTGAAAAGCAATCCATTGCTAATGGCATTAGAAAAAGTTGGCAAAAGTTGGGTAAGGCTGGGTAAATGAAATGAGCAGATACAGTCTTAATTTAAGAAGCAAAATATATTCTTTATATAAAGCTGTTGTAAGCCGAACTAGACAAAGCAAATTATATGAGGCGAAGTAGTGGCGCGTTTACACACAGAGCGGGTTAAGGCGGAAATCGATATCTGCGCATGAGCAAGTCCAGACTAACCAGCGCCAGTTTCGGTTAGGCGACGTCGCCATGAGAGAGTGTGGGTTCGACCTAGATATGTATGGACTGAATCGTATTGGTTTGGAACGGTCAAAACTTCTGCTGGGCAGTGAAAACCTTAAAATAAATCATGAAAAAAATATATGTGCGCAGCTAGCGGTTTCATAGACTAAATTCTATAATATGCGCTTTTGTTCGACCGGAAAGTCAACAAACTAAGGTCTCGACTGCACATGCGTGTGATGTGCTTAAGCTAGTTCGCTTCATATAAACTACCTCGCGAGGTGCTTTACATAAAGTGAATCATATGAATCGAATCAGCCCTAATCCGCCTCAGAGTCACGTTTACATGGCGAATGTGAGGCGAACTAGGCAAGGCGCATTATTTGAGCCGTTTTAACTTGCCCGTGTAAACACGGCTTAAGTCTTCCTATTTACCAGCTACTTTTGGGTTGAACAGTAATATATATAATAAAACATGTAGCTTAACAAACTTTAAAAATTAAATCGACAGCATTCTATCATCGCCATCTTGTTTTCTTTTTGTATTCTCTCCCATTTCACCAACTCTGTGCTGATATAAGTAGCCATTTGATACTGGAACCAGGAATTCCACTTCCTGTACCATCCCCGTATTTAGACTACGTTGTCATTCACCCCGACTGGTACTGTGGTAGTGACAGGGCTGCTGAACCCATTGTCATTGGAAAAAGTGTCCGGAAGCTGATTTATGGAAATAGCTACATCAATTTGGAATCTAAACAACTAAATACATGTTCAAATGGCTGCTTATAGCCCGCTATTTTTAAGTGACAAGTTTCTGAAATCACTTTAAAAGTACCATCTTGTCTTTTCGCATTCTCTATCAATTTCTCGACTTTGCACCAATATTGATCAATACTGCACATTGGAACCACTTCTTCCACAGTAAAGTCCTATTTGAAGCAGTTCTTGCACGGATTTAGGTATATTTGTCATTCTCTGTGTAGTGTTTTGGGTTGTTTTTTTGTAATCACCTGATACTCTTGCTGGAAGGGGCAACTCTCGGCCTCACGGATTTTCTTTATGTGCATCTCCAGGTTAGACACGTCGAGTGTATAATCCTTTGGTGGCTCTTTTGACATTTGGTTGTATTTGCCCTCGGAGTCAGTGTCGCTGATGGCGGAGCCAGGCCGATTCCCTAAGGAGTTCTGTTGTGGATTGTTGTAGCCATCTGGAGAGGAAACTGAGAAGAAATGAAGATTGCACAGGTCTGCTTATTTGTACAAACTAAGATCAGCAGAACTAGCACTAGTTACTCCCGCAACACTGTCTCTGTGACAGGGCTCCTAAACAACCAATTGGAAAAAGTGTCAGAAGACTGGGTTAAGATATAACCACATGATTTTACAATCTAATATACTAAATATGTTGTTCAAATACTTCACTACCATAGCCCAAGTGCTACTTTTGGAGTGAAGAATTTATGAAATCATGTAGCTTAATGAACTTTAAAAATCAAATTAAGAAGATTCAGTGGCCACCATCTTGGTTTTTGTATTCTCTCCCTCATAGTTGGGCAACTAGATCAATAAAAGCTGTGTTTACACGGGCAAATGTAAAACGATTTAGACAAAGCGATTTATATGAATCGATATAGTGGTGTGTTTACACGCACCGAGTTTGAAGGCGGAAATCGATATCTGCGCATGAGCAAGTCCATACTAACCAGCGCCAGTTTGGGTTCGTCGACGTCACCACGAGAGAGAGTGGGTTCGACCTAGATCTGTATGGACTGAATCGTATTGGTTTGGAACGGTCAAAACTTCTGCTGGGCAGTGAAACCGTAAAAATAAATGATGAAAAAAATATCTGTGCACAGCTAGCGGTTTCATAGACTAAATTCTATAATATGCGCTTTTGATCGACCGGAAAGTCAACAAACTAAGGTCTCGACTGCGCATGTGCGTTACGCGCTCAAGCCATATCGATTCATATAAACTACCTCACGATGTGGTTTATATAAAGCGTATAATATGAATCGATTCAGCCCTAAAACGCCATAGCGTCGCGTTTACACGCCAAATGTAAATCGATCTAGACAAGTGGTTTTATATGAAGCGTTTTAACTCGCCCGTGTAAACACGGCTATAGATAAACACTGCACCCTGGAATAATCATACCAAGCCATTTTTGCTTTGATTTTAACAGGGTTTGTCATTCTAAAACTACTATGAGCACACTCTGATATAGATAAAAGATTCACCCGTTGTAGTACACGGGTGAAGACCAGCCTTATATAAATACGGGCGAAAATAGCGTTAGTATGAAAGTGAGGCTCCAGTATGGAAGTGAGGCTCCAGTATGTGGCTCCAGTATCAAATGGATACTTCTATAGGCACAGAGTTGGTGAAATGGGAGAGAATGCAAAAAGACAAGATGGCGGCCGCAGAACGCCGTCGATTTCACTTTTAAATCTTATTAAACTATATATTATATTATATTTTTCAACTCAAAAGTAGCGGGTAAATAATAAAACATATGTAAAGAATAAATGTTGCTTCTTAGATTGTAAAATTAGGCTCTCAATTCTTTGACCCGTTTTTTCGCCAGCTTTTACATAAGGCTGGTTTGCACCCCTACTGCAGCAGTACGGGGTGAATCTTGTACCTAACTCTGATATAGATCCTACCTAATAGCCCTGTCACGCTACGACGCATCGCCCGAGCCTGCGCAGAAATAGGTGATTTTGCACCAATACGTTGGTGTACGTCGATATGCGTTATTCAAATGGTATACATACATTGGTATACATTGATGTACGTCAATGTTCGTCATTATACAGCATCGCTCATCAAGGAGTCGCAACAGTTTTGTAAATGCACAAAACTTTTGACGTTCGACAACATGTGGCTTACGTTATGTATACGTTCGAATTATGTCGATGTATGTTCGACAAACGCTGTTCACTACGTAGCACTACACTGACCTACGTCAGTCAGGCGGAGAGCCAGTGGAAACATACAGTCCGCGTATTGACAACGTATGGATAACGTACTTCTAACGCACGTTTTGCATTTCTCCACGGTGTCTTGACATATGTAACGTATAAGGTGTACTTCTGACGATCGAATTACGTATATAATGTTCACCGGCGTTCTCCGAGCGAAACCGGCCTTGCTATGAATGAACTATGAACAACTTGTGGGGTAGCTGGTTGCAGCATGCAGTGTTTATCTATATTGAATTATTGTTGAGGAATTTGAAGAGAATGAGAAAAAAAAACACAAAAAAAACAAGATGGCAGCTAGTGAATTCTCTTGGTTAGACTTTTAAGTCTATTAATCTATATACTTTAATACATTCTTAACTTAAAAAATAGCGGGCTATGGTAGATAAGTGCTTAATCAATATAGTTAACACCACATTAGATTGCAAATGTGGCTGTTTCCATAACTCAGTCTTGTGACACTTTTTCATATAAGGTTTAGTAGGCCGCTCATAGAGACAGTGTTGTGGGAGTAACTAACTGTGACACTGTCTGTAGTGGGGAATGGTCTGCCAACGATTCATCATATGAGTAGGAATACAAAACAAAGGTAACTTTTCAAAGTGATTTCACATGGACTAAAGTGTGAAGCCCATTTTAAAGGGACCAGCTATAGGTCGCCGAGAGACGACCTGTACTCCGGCAAATGCTCTCCAAGCATTCGTTTGCCTCTTTTCAGTTTATGTGAGGTATAAACGGTGACTTTAAAGTTGCCGGCTATACCTCACCCAGATACAAACGAATCCAGCATCAAAAGCTCTCCAAACATAACTTTGCTTAGTTTGTTCAGTTCATGCCACTGAACATGTGGGAGGAGAGTTGAGGTCTGTGATGTATGAATGACATCATAGGTGGGATTCTCTCATCACATGACCTAGAGGGGTTCCCCACACACAGGGGAAGCCATGGCAACCACCAAGATGGCAGCAACAGAAAGCTCTCAATTCAACTTTTAAAGTCTATTAATCTACATGATTCAATTATTCACACAAAAAGTAGGTGGTTATGATAAATAAACATTTGAACTTTATATTTATCATTTTAGATTGCAATTTCTAAACAAATTTTCTCTATATGGTTGTCTAAAAGTGTCAGTACTGCTGGACTAAATAAAAACACAACAGAAGCAACCAATGTTAGCACCACATATATAGTTTCATAAACTGAAAACTGGCAAACGTATGCTTGGAGAGCATTTGCCGGAGTACTGGTAGTGTCTAAGCGACCTATATCTGGTCCCTTTAAATTGGTTAGTTGGTTGGTTGTTGGAGTTTTATATCCTGGCAACATATATGGTCATATCAGGACGGGTACCGACTTGTGGCAGTGTTCACTCATGACAACTTTATAGTCCTGCCCCACTGGGAGACCAGTCTGATAGCACCATGGCCTGATATCCCACTCAGTCACATTATCCTGACACTGAGCCAACCAGTCCTTGCCCTATCCTAACAAAGTCGAGGGCATGTCTAGGAAGCAACAAATATACATTTTTAAGTCATTGGTTTGACTCGACCAGAATTCGAACCCCATGATCTACCAAAACGGGAGACGGACGCACAACTCATTCGGCCATCCCGTCTGGCCCGTCCCCATTTTAAATGCCTTCACCCATCCACGAGGACTATTATAGCGCTTACAACTAGTACTCCCCATTAACATCGCGGTTAGATTCCTGAAAAGCGCCACGTTAACTGAAACAACGTTAAGTGAAACCTATTGAATAATAGGTCTTGAATAATGAAATAACCCCCTGATCAATTCCAGAAATCTTGATATAAAAACAAAGCACAATATATTTACCTTTGATATTATTACTTGATCACTACATAAGAACAAAATAGAAATTAATTATCGAAGTCTACCTTTATTAAAAACAATTTGTTTAAAATCCATTGGTTTCTTCCACCCCCCCCCCCCCCTCACGACTGTATAACGTTGAATGAAACGACGTTAGTGGGGGAGTTGGTGTGCAAGTATGTGAACAATTACTTTGGTGGTTTTTTTTGTTTAAATTTTTTTTTAATGTATTGCAATTCATAGACATTTTCTATGAGCTATTTTCTGGTGACTTCATATGGTACTACCGGTAGTTTCAATTGACCTTTTAGAATGCACCCCGATTATTGTGTGTGCAAAAATACTGACCAAGTACCTTAAGTACTACTAGTACTAGAGCATTTGAACATGATCCTCTGACATTTACAGTGTGCAGTCAATTATAACTCCAGCAAAACTCATGTCAAACATTGAATTTAAAACAAAAATATTTCATATGAGATAATTTAAACATAATTCTCTTTTATGAAAAGAATATACCAAGTCTAGTTTATTTTTATGGGTAGTATTGGTCTGGAGCATTATTTACAACGCTTGCCTGAAATTTTCACATATTAAATCAGTCTAAAGACTTTCCATAGTTCTTTAAATGTATATAATGTTATTATTATCAGCGCTCTTCAGTGAGAATCATATACTGGAAGCTGTGGGCTTTCTTATTCATCCAATTACCACATACCAGTCAGATACATCCAGTGATTTCATATGCATATAACCGACATTATCAATATTGAGACAGACAGAGAGACAGAAGGATGGGGTGGGGGTGTCTTACCGACATCATGAAATCCATTGTTCTGGCTTGACTTCTTCTGATGACTGGAAAGTACAACAATTCAGGCTATAATGCAATGGTACTTACATACCATATTTCCTCAAACACAATCATAATTTAATGTCGCTACAGCAGGGGAAATTGAAGGATATGTGGTATGTAGAACTTTGTGTCAAACGTTGAAGTTACAATACTTTATTATTTAACCAGAACCCACAACATTTAATATAGAATTATTAGATGCTAGTGGTCTACTTAGAGGTTTATTAGAAGAATGAAAACACAGGTGTAACAAGATTACTAACTTCTGTTTTAACTAGATATTTCTTTACTAAACTTTGTGTGGTTTAGGATTGGGAGTGCAATTATCAAAGACAGTGCAATCATGATTTTATCTTCCATGTAGAAGAGCTCTTATTTAACAGACCGATTATTCGATACTAATCCACTCTATAGTTAGGTCGTTCTCAGAAACTGTTCCACCTTTGCAACATGAAAACCCAAAGTGAAAACCTTACAAATAATTGCAGAAAACATTCCAAATAATAGTAGAATCCATATTCATATGAAGATTTGTATGTTGTGCACATCTCAGAGATGACATTTCTTTTTCTCACTTTTTGATTTTGATCTTATACAAATTGAGAAAGCTATTAAAATAAACCGTTTAATATCCATCCATAAATCATTTTAACACATATCCATAACATAATTTTAATACGCAACAAATTCAAACAAGATTTTCTTGATTAGAGTTAAGGAAAAAAGATCGTATTACAAGAAAAAAGTTAAAAAACAACATTTGGTTAAATGCATGGTGTCGATATGCAAATATTCATATTTTCACTTCAGCAAAAAATCATTATAAGCATATTTTGAATACAGTTTGTGGGAAAGATTAAATACATGTAGCAGTATTGCTAACATTTAATATACAGAGTCAACAATAACTATTTGACTTAGTACCCGCCAAAAAAAAGGAGCAAAATCATTAGCAATGTAACATAGAAACCAAAATGTGGTACACAGTTTCTGAGAATAACCCAGTTGTGTATTCAGAAAGCATACATGGGTTAGTGAGAAAGCTCAGTTATGCTTCTACGCAGAGATTTCTGTGAATGCCAATAAGGGATTGTGAGTGGAACATACCGCCGCCTGTAGATGAAGACGCAGATGAGGATGGTGAGGATCAGTATGAGGATACCAGCCAGCACACCCATCACCATGATCAGCAGAGACGAGGGCATATTCTCATGCGACGTACCGTCGTCTAAAGAGAGAAAAACAAGGGGGAAATTTTTAAGTGTAAGAAGTGTGTAAAAAAAAGAAGAAAAGGTGGTGGGGTCAGGTTGTTGCAGGGGAGGGGTATGCAGTGGTGTATGGGGCTGAACTTAAAATTGTTAATGAGCTTCAAAATAACCTACTGTAGAGTGTGTGTCTGTCTTTGCATGCAAATAATATATAGCATAGTTATACGAATCTTACCTGGGTACAGATGATGGATAACTGGTGTTTTCCTTTGGATAGTCATGGGTCTGGGAGAAGGAAGCACATCCGGGTCCAGCAATCTTTTACATACTTTTTTAGGATAACAAATGATTTAACTCTATATGGATACTTATTGTGTTTTCGATTCGGTTCTAGCGAAACATGATAGTCGTGGTAGGGTACTGTGGGCCCTGACCCACGACTATCCGAGGCTAGTACCTCGGGAAAACACCAGTTATCCATCATCTGTACCCAGGTAAGATTCCTATAACTATACTATTTTACCTCGGTACTATGCCTCTGGCTACGCGATTTTGTCTAATCCAAATTGTTCTAAATGTTTCTTTAGAAAAGGAATGGCAAAAGGCGTGTTGTCGACACGTCTCCATGGACTGTTAGTGGTCCTTGATCTTGAAGGTTGTTCCTTTCCCTTGGGAAGCTCATCAAGTCTTTTGGTGCTGATGTTATTGCCGCTAGCTGTGGTTGTGTTTCCCATGCTGGTACTATCAGTACTGCGTGAGTGTGATCCATCTTGATCTTCCTGGCCACTCTGCTGATAATGCTGAATGGGGGGAATTTGTAATAGAATTTATTATTCCAAATTAATGAAAATGCAGCTACTCTCCGGGCTTCTGGGTGTGGATGCCAAGACACATATTTTAGTAACTTTTTGTTGTTGCATGATGCAAAGAGATCAATGTCTATCTGGCTTGCCCCATTTGTGACAAATACTGTTGAAAATGATGTGGTTCAATGACCATTCTAAATGGTCATGGAAGTGTCAGCTTTTCCTGTTAGCCAAAGTGTTTTGGCTGCCTCGAATATGTGCTACTGTTAGCAATATTTTGTGTTTCTCTGCCCAATCCCAAATGAGTTCAGCCAGATTGTTACATGGTTTGGAGCGAGTCCCTCCCATATTATGAATGTAAGCCATAGCTGTTGTGTTATCTGTCAGAACTATTATCATGATTTTTAGGGATGTGAATCAGACTGTGGAGTCCTAGATAAATGGCTCTAAGCTCTAATACATTAATGTGGTCGGTTTGTTTGTTTGTTGTTGTTGTAGTACATCCTAGCAATATCTAAGGTCATATTAGGATGGGTACCGAATTGCAACAGTGCACACTCATGGCATCTTTATAGTGCTGCCCCACTGGAAGCCAAGGTCGCCAGCACCATGACCTGATATCCCACTCACTGAGCCAACCAGTCCTTGTCCTATCCTAGCCAGGCTAGGAAGCGACAACTATCAAATATGGTCGGAGAATTCATCTTCCATCCAACAGCCACCTGTTGTCTGTTGGTCTCTATGTGCCCCCCAGCCTTCTGATAGCCCTGTCACATTTCAACGCTTCTCGCCAAGGCGTGTCGACGTATGTGATTTTTGGGCGTTACGCGCGCTTTGGTACACGTTGATGGACGGCGAGAAGCGTCGTAATGTG
This sequence comes from Branchipolynoe longqiensis, assembly GCA_030323885.1. NCBI lineage: Eukaryota > Metazoa > Annelida > Polychaeta > Phyllodocida > Polynoidae > Branchipolynoe > Branchipolynoe longqiensis. The sequence goes on along the minus strand of CM059188.1, from coordinate 16,563,693 downwards.
ACAGGGCCATAAGGAAGAGTCTGTGGTGACCGTAGTGTTAGGCTCTCCCATCCTAATCGGGTTGGGTGAGTTGTTTATGTGTGAAAGTGACCAAATTATATTGTTTTGGCCTGCGAAATTGTCAAAGGCTGCTCGAAGTTTCCTTTAGTGCGAGCCAGTGCCAAGTTTTTATCTATCTCTAAGGATTTGATATGGGCCTGGCCATATAAGATAGCTGGTGCGTAGGCTATCATTATTCCTATCAAGACTCCGACTTGTCGTATTTTTGGTTTGTTCAATTGTAGTAATTGGTTTGCTGTTGTGAATTTATCAACTTTTTGTTCTGTTAATGAGATAGTCATTTTTATGGTGTCAATAAAAAAAAAACACAGAAATTGTTGTTTGTTTGTTGGTGTTAGTACTGATTTAGTTTCATGTATATAGAAACCTAAATTTGTAAACATTTGACATAATTTATTTACTGCTGCTTGGCATTGTGTTTGCGCGACAATAAATGTATCGTCAATGTATGGGAACATGATGTCATTTCCCAGCCATTAGCGAAAGAAATAGGTTTGTTTGTTTGTTGTTGTTTTACGTCCTAGCAACATCTAAGGTCATATCAGGACGGGTACCGACTTGTGACAGTGCGCACTCATGGCGACTTTATAGTGCTGTCCCACTGGGAAACCAGGCCGCCGGCACCATGACCTGATATCCCACTCAGTCACATTATCCTGACACTGAGCACACCAGTCCTTGCCCTATCCTAATAATGTTTCTAATGATTCCTTAATATGTATACCGAAAGTTGGAATGGCCTTGGGTTTATTGGCAAAGAGTGTTTCATTGCTTGGGTTGAAAATGCAGTCATAGGCAGGGTTGCTGGGATTTGCTGCGATCTTGGATGCATACTTTAGAGCGAGTCTTTCTCTTCTTAGTGCAAGTGGAGGTTCATCTGCTTCTACACTAAGACTCTGCTCTGGCGAAGTGCGAAATGCTCCAAGACAGAGTCTGAGTCCTTGATTTTTAATGGGTTTCAGCATTTGGATGTATGACGATCTGGCTGATCCATAGACCATGGAGCCATAATCGAGCTTTGATCGGACCAGTGAACGATAGAGAGAAAGAAGCCCCCCAATTGGTATGAGCAACAACTCTCAGGGGCTTTTTGACATTTCTTTTTTTTACATATTTAATGTGTCCATCTAGTAATAGTGTTTCTTGAGATGGGACCAAAACGCTGAATATTTCTAAGTAGCTTTTTTGTTTTTGTTTTGTTGTTTTACATCCTAGCAACATCTAAGGTCATATCAGGACGGTTCTAAGTAGCAATTGCCTACTTTTCCTAAACTTGTTGGTAGCATCAAAATAGTATTATCTTCTTGGAAACCTGCCAAAGTTACTGAGGACAAGGGGTCCTTCTGTCCAATTTGATTTAAGCAGCTTCTTAAGGTTGAACACGGCTTCATCCCTAGATAGCTCTAGTTGATTGATACTTAAACTTAAAGCTAGAACCGTTTGACCCAGTGGCCTGTGATCAGTAGAATCAACAGTGTCACCTTAAACCCTAGGTCTATGAGGCCCAAATGTTTGTTATCTGCCCAATTCTTGAACAATTTAAACACCATGGAACCCTCCCAAAACCTTGAATATTTGGGTTTAGGAGGATTGTGGTCATACACAGCTTTAAGGAACCCCAAAAGGAAAATTTGTTTTACATCCTGGCAACATCTAAGATCAGCACTTGCGACAGTGTGCACTCATTATCCTTATGGACACAGTGGGTGAATCGATAAGAGAGCAGGCTTCCCATGCGGATGGTCGGGAGTTCGAATTCCGGCCGAGGCAAACCAATGACGTACAAAATTGATACTTGTCTCTACCTAGCCTGGCGTTCTGCATTATTAGGATAGGACATGGACTCGCTTAGCTCAGTATCAGGATAATGCAACTGAGTGAGATATCAGTTGTTGGTTGTTGGAGTTTTACATCCTGGCAACATCTAAGGTCATATCAGGATGCGTACCGACTTATGACAATGCACACTGATAATCATATCAACTTTATAGTGCTGCTCCACTGGGAGGCCAGGCTGCCATATTAGAAGCCCTAATTGAAAATATACACTATTGACGCATGTGTGTAATTTAGAGCCATATTTAATGGATATGGGCCAATCTCCTGAAAACTGGTCGGCATGGGATGGGATTTTAAACATCAATAAAAAAACTTCCTACTTATTTTTTTCCTTATACTTTTCATATTCATGTTCAGATTTGATGAAAGAAATAAGGGAAATAAAATAAACTGTGTGCAACTTTGGTCCTTTTAGTTATGAAGTGTTTTTGTACAAAAAAAAACATTTTACAGTCAGCCATTTGTAACATGACATATGGGACGTGGTTGAATCCTTATTAACATCTTGTATTGCACGGATATATCAAACAAAACAGTTCCCAAATCAAAAAGGACGACTCAAAAAACCATCATTATGGTGTACTGGCTCATTTTTGTTAAAACATTACCATTCATTTCAAAACAACTATTGGAATTAATGCTAAAAGTATTTTCTCTCTCACTGCAATGCTGACATTGTATGTCAATATAAATGTTAACCACATGAAACCAGCCAATCATAATTCAGATATGACACAGATGCCCTTAAATGTGTAGTAGTCTGCACTGACCTCTCAAGCAAGGAGCCATGGATAGGGTGATGCAACATGGAGCCTAGGTGGTGTAATGGTTAGCACACTGAAATTCCAGCGCGATGAGTGTAGTAGTAGTCTGCACTGACCTCTCAGGCAAGGAGGCACACAGACCGGTAGGCATGGATAGGGTGATGACATCAGGGAGCCTAGATGGTGTAATGGTTAGCACACTAGCCCACAATGCTACAGGTGTGGGTTCGAATCCTGCTCTGGGCACAATAGTTCCCAGTTGCACCACTCCCACGACAAATGTGAATGTCAGCCACAGAGTAGGCATCCATGTCACATCCCTGTAATGACACATGTCGTGACTTTCAGTCTGCGTGCTTTATGCGAATTTGATAGGACTTGTTATATAAATCTGCCATTGTACACACACACTATTGTCCATGTTCCCAGGCTGCTTCGGAAGTATATTATTTATACTTTTCTGCTTCAAAATAAGTCTTTTGCACTTCACGTGAAGCACTAAAATGTTTGTAGGTATTGAAACGATTTGAAGTGCGTAGTCCTACGCAACAGAGTTAGGTATCAGTGAATATGCTGTTGTGAGGCTTGCAACAATGTCCTCACCCCCACCCGCTAATTCTAACTCAAATTTGTGTTGTATTATTAGTAACCACTATTAGTCTATATGCCAGTTTCGAGATACCAAAATTGGGTGTCCACTTAGCCACGAATCTGGCCATGCTACAGTGCAGCTGAAGCACCCTGCAGACCTTCATGTATATATCTAGATCTATCTATCTAGATCTATCTATCTATCGAGACCTATGATTTACCTACTCATCCGTTTTATTCACAATTCCGTTACAATATTATTGAATACATTAGTTCTCTTATTCTGACAGTGCCAGCTTATTATCGTATATTTATCAGAATATTTTACAGAGGTGGGTGTCTATTTATGTGACCAGATGCAGTGGCTTTGCGGAAAGTCTGGTTTCATAATCTGTTTGAGTTAAACCAGTGACTTGTACAATTGATACTTGTTACTACCTAGCCTGACAACCAGTGGGTTCCACAACTGGTTCATTCAAAGGCTGTGGTCTATGCTGTCCTGTCTGTGGGAAAGTGCATATAAAAGACCCCTTGCTGCTTATCGGAAAGGGTAGTCTATGTCGCGGCAGCGGGTTTCCTCCAAAGAAATGTCAGAATGACCATGTTTGACGACCAATAGCCGATGATACGAAAATCAATGTGCTCTAGAGGCTTCGTTAAATAAAACAAGCTTTACTTTTACTACCTAGCCTAGTGATTGCCATTACTAGGCAAGTTCAGCATCAGCACAAGGCGAGTGAGATATTGGGTCATGATGCATGTCTAAATCCAAACAAAAACTGCTTTGATACTTATTTATAAACAAGATTCGGAGCTCATGGTTCCAGTATCCAGTATTTATCTATATTGTTGTAGAGTAGATGAAATTGGAGAGAATGCAAAAAGCAAGATGGCCACCACTGAATGCTCTCAATCCGCCTTTTAAAGTTTATTAATCTATATTATTCAATCAATTCTGTACTGAAAAGTAGCGGGCTTCGGTAGATAAATATTTGAACAATATATTATGAAATAGAATATTTGATTGCAAAATCATGTGGTTGTTTCCATAGCCAGACTTCCGACACTTTTCTAATGGGTTGTTTAGCAGCCCTGTTCTGGAGCTAGTGCTGTGGGAGTAACAAGAGACCAAACAACAGCACAGGTCCAGTGTGAGACAATTCCCAACAGCATTTCCAGTGTGGGTATTACGAATTCCACTGGTCCCTCAGTAAGGACTGGTGAGGACCTAGCACGTTGGGTCGTAGATAAAGGATTCACTCTGTACTCGCAGTACACAGGTGAATACCAGCCATATATAAAAGCGGTCGAAAATACGGGGAAATGCCTAATTTCACAATCTAAGAAGCAACACTTGTTCTTTATATATATATTCCTATTTCCCCACTACCTTTGAGTTGAAAAATATAATAAAACATATAGTTTAATAGAACTTAAAGGTGAAATCGAAGACGTTCCAATGCCGCCATCTTGTCTTTTTGCATTCTCTCCCATTTCACCAACTCTTTGCCGATATAAGTACCCATTTGATATTGGAGGCAGGCATTCTACTTCCTGTTCCATACTAAAGCTATTTTCGCCCGTATTTACACAATGTTGTCGTTCACCCGTGTACTACAGGTACAGGGTGAATCTTTTATCTAGTTGGGTCGCAGCTACAGCTTACACATACACCATGGGCGTAATCGATTAACATGACCCGGGCGATTTGGGTCACCCGAGTTGCTAGAATTTCAAATCGAACACCACGAGTGCAAAACCACCCGACCCCAGTAACCCACCTCTTGGCTGGGGTTTGCTAGGAACGATGACGTCACCTTTGTGCTGGTACCGCCCTGCAGGATAATAGCTATCAGTACCATTCCTACATGTGTTTTGTTGGTAATAACACAGATTAATGAAATGGAAATATAACTAAACTATGCAATCATAAAATACTTTAGATCATATTTTGCTGTGGTTATATCAGTTATTTAAAAAAATAATAATTTGGATTAAGCCACCATTTTTTCCACCCAGAGCGTGCAGAAGCGTATTCAATTATTCGAGCCGAGTCCGTAGGATGTGCCAAAAAGTGGCACGGGTGACCCGTGTTCATTAATCGATTACACCCCATGATACAGGAATTGGCATTCTATCTCATGTAAAATATTTGCTAGGACAATTCCACTGCAATCTCCATTAATACACCCATGTTTGGTTCAAAGTATAGGTTCTACAGTCAAGAATCGGGCTGGAAGGGGGACCATCCCCAACTTCCACCAAGCTGTAGCTGTGACCCGGCATGCTGTGTCCCAGCTTCAATCCTTCCTAAAGGCCCTGTCACATTAGGACGCATCTCGCATCGAACGCGTAAAATCCCTTTTTTTCACGTTGAGAAGCATAGAATATTTCGGCGCGGGCAAAGTTCACAGAATGCTGGTGAATGCTATATAAGTTATTCAATCGCCAGAACTATGCCTCATACATTACATACGTCAAGACACGCTGGAGAAATGCTAGACGTACGTTCCCACTGCCTTTAATGTAGGTCAACATAGTGAACAATGTTTGTCTAACAGACATTGACGTACACCTAACGTATACATAACTTGCATGCACAAAACTTTGCCCTGATGCGCGACATCGTATCTCGACGAGCGTCAACGTACATTAACGAGCGCGTACCGCATAATGACCAAAAATAACATACGTTGTAATGTGACAGCCCCTTTAGGAACCATTAGAGCTCGGAATACCAGTATTATGACCTAGGTCTCTTTTTCCGCTCCAATTATGTATGGGAAAATCCTTTGTGCCACTCTTGCCCCTTCAGTTTACACTTCCATACACCAACGGGTGAGTATATGAGTGAGTGATAGCAGCATGTGGTCATTTCAGGACAGATACCCTTCTATGACAATGCACACTCGTGACGACTCAATAGAGCTGCCACATAGAGATAACATGCGAATGGCACCATGAGATGGACATCGTCCAGAGAATAACGCTGAGATTGCTTCAAACTCCGGGGTGCTCCCTAGTTTATTCAGCCATGGCCAGAATAGGAATGACCTGTTACCTCCCAGATGGGTAACATGAAACCTCCCGAGGTAGGAGGGGTGGCCACTAGCAAAGGGTGGAACAGTCCACCTTAGGGGACTATTTCTGCTAGCGGGCTGCCATGTGTCGCTACTTCTTAACAAGCAGGGGTCAGAATAGTTGCCACCACCACTGTGTGGTAATGGTAGCTTATTACAGACTAGTAGTATTACACTGGCGGTCTAAGCGTACGGTACTGTCACTGCACATGCGCCTTATTTCCTGGTGTATCTTCAGCGGCCGTGGCTATGCATACGTGAGCCATACTGTAATATGTCGGGACTCGGCTGTCTGAACCCCAAACATTACTATGCTGCACAGGTGTGTTCGGACAACTGTCTGTCAGTCCCCATCTGTGATTACTCTCAACAATTCATAAGGAAGAAAGGAAGACAAGTCGTGCAAGATTGACAGTGAAGAGGTTGTGCTTTATTGGCATCAACTCTCACCCTCACTCCTTACCAACTGCCCACACAGATCCTCATGACTCTTGCTGGTGTATATATAAGAATCAGTGCCTAGAGCCCATTGAACCAGAGTCCAATGGTTGTTGCACACAGCCTAGTGTCTTTGGAATAGATGTTGCTAGTTCGAGTGTAGAAAGTGGAGTCTCTTCATGTGCTTCATGTGGGGTGTGTGTGTCAGGTATAAGGATTGTTTGTTTGTTGTTGTTTTACATCCTAGCAACATCTATGGTCATATCAGGACGGGTACCGACTTGTGACAGTGCGCCCTCATGGTGACTTTATAGTCCTGTCCCACTGGGAAATCAGGCCACCGGCACCATGATCTGATATCCCACTCAGTCACATTATCCTGACACTGAGCACACCAGTCCTTGCCCTGTCCTAATAATGCCGAGCGCCTGGCTAGGAAGCGACAAGTATAAATTTTAAAAGTCATTGGTTTGACTCGACAGGGTTCGAACCCATTACCCCACGATCTACCAGCACGGAAGACGGACGCTCTAACTCATTCAGCCATCTCGTCTGGTCAGGTATAAGGAATGCAGGTGACTGGACTCACACAGCCAGCCAATCAGACACCCTCTACAGCCTGGGTGGGTGACGCCCTAATAGGGGGCAGCTGTCAGTGAACCCCAACTCGAGGTGGTGTCCCTAATATATGCAGAAGGGTTGGGTGTGCTTGTCCAGCGGTCCCATGGTAACAAGTAGTCGTCAACAGTTACAACAAACGAATCAATGCTTCTCTCCTTCAATTGCACTCTTTCTGGTGCATGAATGGAATGTTTCAATAATTATTAACTGTCTCTTAAGTATGAACATCACATTACAATCTCAGTCACTATGTGTTATCACATTTCCACATAAGCCGTGTTTACACGGGCAATTGTGAAGCGAATTAGACAAAGCGATTCATATGAAGCGAAGTAGCGGCGCGTTTACACGAAGCGAGTTTGAAAGTGTTTCGGCGCCGGGTACAAGCAGCCTTAGTTCTGCCTGTAGCCGGCGAGCACTGCTATTTGTTTACTTTACACTCGGCGATTCGACGCCGATGCAGCTGCTACATTAATATCGCTTCTAATTTAGGGTTAATTTAATTAAATTTCATTATTTGAGTATGTAATTCTGTTAAATATGATCGCATTTAATAGATTTCGGCCTAATCGGGCCCTAACACTGCCGGGTACCAGCGATTAGTTACTGCTCCCCCTGTTTCCGGCACGTACTACTATTTTATACTATCGCCGCCTGGGAACAAGCTGAATCGCTTCATATAAACCACCTCGCAAGGTGGATTACAAAAAGTGAATCATATGAAGCGAATCAGCCCTAATCCGCCTCAGAGTCGCGTTTACACGGCAAATGTGAGGCGAACTAGGCAAGGCGATTTATATGAAGCGAATTAACTTCTCCGTGTAAACACAGCTATAGTCGCTTATGTCACAAAGCGAGTGGGGCACACATTGCTTCTCTGTTACATAATCACAGTCGCCACTCCGTCGCCCGAGAATAATAATGTTCTTTGCCAATATATGAATCCGAACCGAAAATCCGTATATTTTTACAGTACGTTTAGACCATCTGCCAACCGATGCGATGATTTACCCAATACTATCCCCAAAACTACATCATAGGCCGATTCCTTTTTGATTGATAAATATTTTAATATGTCACATAGTTTACAGAAACATTGTATGTGAACTATTCGAAATGTGTTCTTTTAAATAATAATAGTTAAACAGAAACGTTCTCTCGTATAGTTTGTATGTGAACTAGTCGAAATGTGTTTTTTTGTATTAATATTAAATAATTAAAATAATTTACAGAAATGTTGTTCTTGGGTATAGTTTGTATTAAAAATGATAGAAATGTGTTTTTATTAGTATTGGGTAAATCGTCGCACGCCCTGCCTACTACTACTTGGTTACCGCGGTGACAGTGAACGTTGCCACTCGTCTGCTCATTTTCTTCAATTTTAGCACTGTCATTTTCTTCAATTTTAGCACTGTCATTTTCTTCAATTTTAGCACTCTCTCATTATTGACATAAAACCATGACGAAAACCTCGCGCCCAGCACTAACTCTGCCATACTAAACGTACACACATGAAATGACAAATCCGAAATGGATGCACGCGCATCCTCACGTACGTTCAGACCGTCAGGCTAACGCATAGGCCTACGGCTAATTACATAAAAAGATTCACTCCTATCCAGAGTAAAGGTGAATAACAAACGTCCAAATACGAGCAAATACTGATTAGTACAAACAGGAAGTGGAGTTTCTGGTTTCAGTAGATCCTGTGTCTATATATATTGGCTTCAGGTTGGTGAAATAGCAGAGGATGCAAAAAGAAATTAAAATGGCGGCCCCAGAATGCTCTAGATTTTACTTTTAGTCTATTTACTATTAAACTACATAATATAATTTATTTAGAAATTCAAAAATAGCTGGTTGGTTGATTATTGGAGTTTTACATCCTGGCAACATCTAAGGTCATATCAGGACAGGTACCGACTTGTGACAGTGTGCACTCATCGCAACTTTATAGTGCTGCCCCACTGGGAAATCAGGCCACCAGCACCATGGCCCAATATCCCACTCACATTATCCTGACATTGAGCTAACCAGTCCTTGCCATATCCTATTAATGCCGAGCGCCAGACTAGAAAGCGACAAGTATCAATTTTATAAGTCATTGGTTTGATTCAACCGGGAACCGAACTTCCGACCTTCCCGCGCTCTACCAATTGAGCCACCGCACCCGGTGAAGGTTTGTTTGTTTGTTTGTTGTTGTTTTACGTCCTAGCAACATCTAAGGTCATATCAGGACGGCCCCGGTGAAGGAGTGCGCGAGAGTGTGTGCGCGAGAGTGTGTATACGTGTGTGGCTGGGTATTTTATACAATAAACTGGTACACATTGAATATGATTCAGGGGCCTAGCTTAGGATTTTCAGGAGGTAAGCAGACTTTTTCGGCGATGGAATAAAATGCTATCTGAATAAAACGCTATAAAACATTACTTTAAAAAAAACAAAAAAAACAGTAATCTCAGGTGGTACGTAGAGCTGCATATATGGTAGATAAAAGATTCACCCCGTACTTCCAGTAGAGGGGTGAACGACAACGTAGTATAAATACGGCTGTAAATAGCTTTAGTATGGAACAGGAAGTAGAATGCCTGGCACTAGTGTCAAATGGTTGCTTATATCAGCACAGAGTTGATGACATGGGAGAGAATGCAAAAAGACAAGATGGCGGCCACAGAACGCCGTCGATTTCACTTTTAAATTGCATTAAAGTATATGTTTTATTATATTTCCTAACTCAAAAGTAGCGGGTAAATATGAAGACATATACAAAGAATAAATGTTGCTTCTTAGATTGTGAAATTAGGCTCTCATAAAGACTCAGTTCATTAGCCCGATTTTTCTACCGTTTTTATATAAGGCTGGTCTTCACCCGTGTACTACAAGTACCGGGTGAATCTGTTATCTACATATATGGAAGCTACACCCATGTGTTTAATTCCTGCTGTTGCGTTCTTATATTGTCCACTAACGCTCTAATCTAGACACGATCATGTGTAATGGGGACAGTGTTGTACGGTGTTGCAACGTCAGTGCTATTTTTAGATTATGAATCCATGCCCCTATTTGGGGAGAGGGACGCTCATACACCTGGCATGTCCATATATGGGGTGTGAAACCACTGGCAAATACACTGTCGGATTCCCACTAGTAGAAAGCGTGAAAGAAAAAATCCATACAAAAGTTTTAAATTATTAGAATAAATACAACAAAAAAAGAAAAGAAAAATAACATTAGATTGTGATGACTTCCCTCTCCCTCCTATTTAAACGTGAAAAAGCAGAGACATGCATGAATGATAAGAACAGTTAAGCTAAGATTCCATATATGTGGTATGCGGTATGCGAATGCGACAAAAAAATGACAAAGCATGTAAATGAACAGTGGTGCTTCCATATGTCCGAATGCGAATACAAACACGAACACGAACGTGCCAAGTGAATCGACCCATGGACTGATCGGTGCGAATGCGAATGCTGCTGCATTTGCCATAGGAAACAACAGGAATGCTGACTTTCCTTCACAAATTTGTAGACAAAAATACCGAAAATCGCATCATATCTATGCTGCATGCCGCATGCATGGAATTTTAGCTTTAATCCGGTTCATGGTTCCTGCTGTTGTTTTATATCCTAACAACATCTAAGGTCATATCAGGATCAGTACCGACTTGTGACAGGGCGCACTCATGGTGACTTTATACTGCTGCACCACTGGAAGACCAGGCTGCCAGCACTATGACCCAATACCCCACAGTCACAGTCAGGTTTTGGATATGTCCAAAACTTTCGACGTTCCTCGACGTGATGCAGTCACGTTGGGATGACGTTACACTGCCTTTAGACGTGCGATAGGGCTGCGTCGGCTACATTAGATCAACGTTGCGCTACGTCAGAGTGACGCGCAGGGAGGAGGAATGTGCGGCTCATGCCGGCGACGTTGGACTGACGCCAGGGCGATGCTAGCCTTTCGGTGGGTCGACGTCGACTCATGTCGGAGAAAACGGTAGAGTCCGACGTGGCAACGTTAAGCGACGCTAAGCCGCCGCTTACTGTCTGCATGACATCGCGCGCTGGGGTTTCGCTAGCCTCACGTTGACACAATTAATAATTCCTTTGTCCTCTCTCGTTGTCACAATGCTAAACCGACGTTACGCTCACGTCATTGACGTCCAACTTAGGGCCTGTATTTGCATATTATGCCGAGAATTTCGTCATGTTAAATTTATTTTCACGTTGTCCCTACGCTGGCACGTTACGTCGTAGTGTGACAGGGCCATTACAAAGTGTCAATGTGAATCACCGGACAAGGGGGGCCGATTCAGTAAGTACGCAAGGTTCCAGTGTGAAAGGTCATGTGTTCAAACCCCTACAGAGTCAAACCACTGACGTACAAAATGAACACTTGTTGCTACCTAGACTGGCACTCGGAATTACTAGGATAGGATAAGGACAAGTTTGCTCAGTCTCAGGATAATGTTGACAGGATAAAGGAATATCGGGTCATGGTGCCAGTGCTCCCAGTGGGGCAGCACTATAAAGTTACCATGAGTGTGCACTGTCACAAGTTGGTTCACGTCCTGATATGACTTCATTTGTTGCCAGGATATAATACAAACAAATGATACTTAGAACTAAGTATAATTGATGGATAGCCTCTGTTTTCGAATCCCGTCCTGATATGACCTTAGATGTTGCTAGGACATAAAACCCAAACAAACAAGCCACTATGAATCAGAAGGATGGAACACAACTGCTTACTCCCAAATAAACCAGTCGACACATCCTGGTCTGTGGTCATGACCTATATTTGGGTGCGTCAAAATCTCACGATCGCACGCAACAGACCATCGTCGTTATTGTAGAGTGGCACGAATACTTGGATTTTGAGATATCGAAGCCAACCCAGCCGTAACCAGGTTCCTGACCCGTGTCGCGGTTTCAGTTCTCAAGCAGTTGCAGTTCTCAACATTGCTTCTGCGCACGCATCAAAGCATCTGTGCATGCGTCAAAGCATCGCCTGCGCATGTATCAACATTAGCCCGATTCAAACCATCGCCGATCGCCGCAAATCACTGTCGCTATAGTGTCAGTGTGACTAACCTTATAAATTTAATATAATATTTTCGGTAAACATGTTTTCTATATGTGTACCAAGCGATTTGTTTCTAGGTGGTGTGGTTTTAGAGATATTTCACTTTTTCTGCATGAAGATTGCTCATGACCATTCACAATGCCTTGAGTTTGGCGGTACGTGCAGTGCAAAACAGTATTCAAAATTAATAGAAATCCAGAACCCTAACCATATCAATTTAATATAATCGTGTTGGTAAACATGTTTTCTATATGTGCACCAAGCGATTTGTTTCTAGGTGGTTTGGTTTTAGAGATATTTCACTTTTTCTGGGTGAAGATTGCTCACGACCATTGAAAATACGCAGACGATGCCGTTAGATGTTGACGCATGCGCAGAAGCGATGTTGAGAACTGCAACTGCTTGAGAACTGAAACTGCGACACCGGTGTGGCGGTTTCAGCGCCCGGTCAGTTTCAGCGCCCTGCTGTGGCTTCTGCGCATGCGCGGATTTTCGCATGTTGCGGCGAGCACTGCTATTTGTTTTGTTTACACTCGGCGATTCGACGCCGATCTAGCTGCTACGTTAATATCGCTTGGAATTTAAGGTTAATTTAATTAAATTTCATTATTTGAGTATGTAATTCTGTTAAATATGATCGCTTTCAATAGATTTCAGCCTAATCGGTCCCTAACACTGCCGGGCACCAGCGATAGTTACAGCTGAGCTTGTAGCCGGCGAGGCCACAGGTGTTTTGCATATCTCTTAAAATCTGCGCATGCGCAGAAGCCACGGCAGGGTGCTGAAACTGACCGGGCGCTGAAACCGCCACACCGGGCCCGGTTGGGGTTGAAGCACACTGTACTGATCCAGAAAAAAAAGGATGCAGTGTACATGCAGGACAGGATACGTGGGCCGCATTCAGGGAGTGACTCGGAGACATTCTGGACATCGCGCTAGTCTGAACGGCATATAGCTGTCGGTTGCCTCGAAAATGGCGGTATTCATGGGGTGCAGCCATTTGCATTTGAAAGAACAGCTCTGGCTGAAACCACTGAAACGAACAGCCATTTTCGGGGCGCTTTTGCCTCCTACCTGAAAAGTGTGACATCTCGGAGTCGACTCAGAGGCATATACTTTTTTTTCTTTTCTTTTTTGTTGGTTTCTTGAAAGAGCCCCCCCCCCCCCCCCCCCACAGCACAAAAAGTAGACATAGTAGCGACCACAAACGGCGACGCTGCGCAGCTTTCTGCGCATGTCAAGGCGGCCATTGAATTGAAAACTTGGGAGCGGTTTTGGGGGCAAACATGCTATAGTAAACAGCTTTGCTTTGCATTGTGGGTGTACATACCCTCCAGGGCCCGTATGCACCAATCGGTGATAGGCTTAGCCGAGGCTAAGGCCCTAGCCGCGGATAGCTACCCCAGGGTAGCGGCGGGTTGGAGAGATGTGTGAATCCGTATGCACCAATGTTTTAGCCGCTGCGGATAGCTAACTGTGAGTTTATTTATAGATTTGGGAATTCCCTCTGCGTTTGTACTCATATATTAGGCTCAAATCTATTGAATGCGATCATATTTAACAGAATTACATACGCAATAAGTGAAATTTTATCAATTTAACCCTAAATTGGAAGTGTTATTAAGCCTACACAGCCGCATTGGCGGCGATATTAATACATATATTTTTCGAATCGACGAAAGTAAAGTTAAACAAAACCGTCGCCGCCGCCAGTCTGGAAAGTGACCTCGATGCGGCTGGCGGCGGCGATTTGTTTACGTTATGGTCGTCGATTCGAAAAATATAACCATTAATAAAGCCGCCCAATGCAGCAGTAGCCTTAATAATGCTTCGAATTTAGGGTTAAATTGATAAAATTTCACTTATTGCGTATGTAATTCTGTTAAATATGAATCGCATTCAATACCATTGAGAGCCTCACACGCACACTAACCGCCCGGCTATGGCGTAAAACCTGATTTGAAACTGGGGTAGCTTAGCCGAGGCTATGGTATGGTCGGCGGTATAGCCCTAACTCCGATTGGTGCATACCGAATTTTCACTTTTAGCCCTGCGGGGATACCTTAGCCGCGGTTAAGGCCCTAACTCCGATTGGTGCATACAGCCCCAGATTATTTGGCTATTGGGGGAGGGTGGGGGTGGGGGTGGGGGGATCCGGAGGCGTATAGTGAACGCGGGCCTGCTGAAACCGTGCATGCACCCCACCCCGCACAAATGGAGGCCAAGCACAAGGGCTAGTGTATATCATGAGAATATGACGCAATGGGTGTGGCATAGCCCAGTGCGTCATGTTTGCACTGCTGCATACACACATTGGGTGGTGGTGGTGGACAAGAAGAAGGGTACTTTTGTTCTCTCTTTTTTGCTATGGTTACTAATTAGGTAATGTAGGCGATCAGAAATACTGTTGGAGTGTGGGAGCTCTGAATATACATATACAAAGAATACATATATACATTGGTTATTTTATCTTATGTAGAACTATAAAGCGGATGTGGTGGCTGAATCGATAGAGCGTAGGCTTCCTGTGCAGAAGGTAGGAAGTTCGATTCCCGGTCGAGTCAAACCAATGGGTTACAAATTGATACTTGTCACTTCCTAGCCTGGCGTTTGGCATTATTAGAATAGAGAAAGGACTGGTTAGCACAGTGTCAGGATAATGTGACTGAGTGGGATATCAGGTCATGGTGCTAGCGGCCTGGTCTCTCAGTGGGGCAGCACTATAACGTCACCATGAGTGTGTACTGAAACAAGATAGTACCTGTCTTTATAGGACCCTAGATTTTGCCAGGATGTAAAACTCCAACAAACAAACAAATATAATGTGAAACATTTGACAGCATAATGTCACGGCAATATACACTGGAAACAAATGTAACGCATACTATATTTATCGGCATTAAGTGACTAAAAAATGGTGCCTGTGGTGAAAGATGAGACCTACGGGAGGAGCACCCAACTTCCAGGCATGTAAACACGCTGGATCACAGCTTCAGTTCCTCTTCGGGACCAGTGGACCCTACCCAAGCATTGATAAGAGTATTTCTCTCAGCTCTATAACTTAGATAGTTCCACTGTCACATCCACCTTCATGTATGCTTGTGAATCATGAACCCTCACTGCAGAGCTCCAAACAAGAATACAAACCATGGAAAGGAGGTGTTGCCGCAAGATACTACACATACAAAAGACCATGTTACCGACAAGGAAGTCTGCTAGATCCAGCAGGCAACTGGGCCATACAAATACCTGACGATCGTAAAGAGACACACACGACAGCAGTATGGACATATTTCACGTTCATCAGGCCTGGCCAAAACCATCTTGCAATGCACAGTGAAAGACAATGCAGGAGCGGTGACAGCCGAAGGCAGCGGAGAGCTGTAATGAATGCCAGCACGTATTATTCGATCAGGTGTGGTACATCAGCAGTGTCACTGGGCAAGGTCACAGAGGTGACACTGGGTTGGTTGGTTGTTGGAGTTTTACATCCTTGCAACATCTAAGATTATATCAGGACGGGCACCGACTTGTGACAGTGCGCACTCATGGCGACTTTATCGTGCTGCCCCACTGGGAAATCAGGCTTCCGACACCATGACCTGATATCCCACTCAGTCACATTATCCTGACACTGAGCTAACCAGTCTTTGCCCTATCCTATTAATACCATGTGCCAGACTAGGAAGCAAAAAGTACCAATTTTAAAGTCATTGGTTTGACTAGACCTTCCACACGCTAGGACCGCAATCAACCGATCAGGCCACCATGCCCAGTGGCAACATCTGGAATAGTGCAAGTCATGATGGAGGATGACAACTGCACATGTATATAATGCAGGGTGAATGGCCAATGGGGCATGGGAAACACGGGTCTTATGGTGCACCTCATACATGATACAGATAGGTGATCTACTTAGAAAGGATACACATGGTGACAGCAACAGTGCAGCTGCTGATTGGTCAACAGGAGACAGCATCATGGACACTATATAGGGTATTCACGTGACGTCATCAACCGGATGCGCGGCCATTGTGGCGATATCAACCAGTAAACAACCCATATCCTCATAGGGTTTGCCGGCACGCGCAGTGCAAAATGTCTATTTCATTCAAAATTAATAGAAATACAGAAGCCTAACCTTATCAATTTAATATAATCTTTTTGGTAAACATGTTTTCTATATGTGTACCAAGCAATTTGTTTCTAGGTGGTGTGGTTGTAGAGATATTTCACTTTTTCTGTATGAAGATTGCTCACGACCATTCACAATGCCTTGAGTTTGCCAGTACGTGCAGTGCAAAACATTAGTTTTATTCAAAATTAATAGAAATCCAGAACCCTAACATTATCAATTTAATATAATCTTGTCGGTAAACATGTTTTCTATATGAAGATTGCTCACTACCATTGACAATGATTTGAGTTAGTTGGGTTTGTTATTGTGGTTGTATCTCAACAATGGCCGCACTTCCGTTTAGCGTGATGTCAGTGCATACCCTATATAGGGAAACCCACGTGTTGGTTCTTTTTCTTTTGCGCTAACTCAAGGTTTGTTGGAGGTTTACGTCCTGGCAACATCTAAGGCCATTATCAGGCATGCTCAGGACCGTAATTAGCTGGGGGGGGGGGGGGGAGAAACCAGTGGAGTGGTGACCACCTACCTCACAACACATACAATAAATAAAACAGCTAAAAGTTCCAGTATGTAACTTCCCTGAAATGGAATTTCAGAGCGTCTAGATGTATTTGTTTGTTGTTTTACGTCCTAGCAACATCTAAGGTTATATCAGAACGGGTACCGACTTGTGACAGTGCGCACTAATGGCGACTTTATAATGCTGCCCCACTGGGAAACCAGGCCAGCGGCACCATGACCTGATATCCCACTCAGTCACATTATCCTGACACCGAACCAACCAGTCCTTGTCCTATCCTAATAATGCCGAGCGCCAGGCTAGGAAGCGACAAGAATCAATCTGAATGCGGCCATGGTTGCTGGTGGAAAGATTTCCCACGGTGCATGCTGCGCACTAATACTATTAGCTGCTATTCATTATCGATAGCATTAAATCTTCCGCTGATGTCAGAGAGCGTGTGGTGGTGGAAATCGTCTATAGGACTGTGTTCAATTATCATATAACACACCAGAGGAAAAGCCACAAAAAAAACAATACGCAAAATTCCAGATAATGACCATTTACATTGGAAGTGGTCTGCGTTACCGCCAGAGGGGTTTGACCTAAATAAAAGCGGAGACTCAAACACAATACACACAATAACCATCCATCCTGTGCATGTCTAGCTAGCTTGCACCTATAAATATTAATTATTCCGAGTTGGCCAGTAACCCGCTGGTTCCTGCACCACAACCATGCTAGTTTCTGGTCCGGGAGACAGGATGGCGAGGGGCAGTAGTGTCTAGACAGTACCTTAATGCAGATCGAAAAGGTTCAGAGACGTGCAACAAAATTAGTTGCAGTTATAAAGGACTTACCCTATGAACAATGGCTTAGGGAATTGAAACTTCCTACCCTTTCCTACAGAAGGAAAAGAAGTGACATAATTGAAGTATTTAAAATTATGAAAGGTTTTGATGAAATAGATATGAACCAATTTTTCACCTTGAATAAAAGAGAAGGCAGTCAGGGCCATACTCTCAAACTAGTAAAACCCAGAGCCATTTCAAAGTTAAGGCAACACAGTTTCTCAAACAGGATTATAAATATATGGAACAGTCTCCCACAAAATGTTATTGATGCCGAGTCAATAAATTCATTCAAGAACAGATTAGAAAAGGCATGGGCTGATGATTCAGGGAAATTTGACCCCTTATTCACCACATGCTACTGTAATGGCCCACGGCCCTCCGACTCTCTCGCTCACATGGAAGAACACCAAGATTCAATTGAGTGTATGCTTCACCTTTGGTTTATTGAACCATCTGCTCTCCGCGGCGTCAGTAGTTGTCTGACCCGCCCCCTGACTCGCAGATCCCACATCGACTCTATAGGTGTGTGTGGGGGGGGGGGTCAACCACACGCAGTAGAGGTCAGCCCGGCTAGGGTCTGACCGGTGGTGACCCGTGCCGCCACCTAGCGCAGTGTAATGGTACTGCGCTGATGGCGTCGTAGTCTCCGCTGCTACCGCGTGATAGTAGAGCTCATGTTCAGACTACTACACTGCCCCCCTTAGAGTCTCACCGGTTGCAGAATGCAAACCGATGAGAATCGAGAAATGATAGAAGTCAACATGAGAACTAACTTGAAAGGGAGAGAAGCCTTACAAAGCTATGTATCCTTATGCGCAATTCCTAGACCTGCCTGC